>CM046877.1:512364612-512954532 GCA_025667525.1 Glebionis coronaria | reverse complement strand
AATTTGCCCTTGGTCATCTCTTGAAACTTTGGTCAAAATGCCCATGTGATGTTGCCAGCTCTTGTTGGATGATCATAAACGTTAAAAACTCCTTGGAGGCCAAGTAGAAAAATCCTGAACGTTAAAATGGTCGGGTATTGGGTTTGGGTGAGTGTGACGTTGCAGGGGAGGGACCACCAAGACACATGGGTGTGTCTTGGTCACGGTTTTAGTGTGGGATGAGGTAAGGGCAAGGTAAATTTGTGATCTGGAGGAGAAGAGACAAAAACCCTTTGGATTGAGTCCAATTGGGTCTGGGGTTGATTAGGGTTTAAGGGTGATTAAGGTGGGGGATTAATCTGTTTTGGGAGTAAAAAGATTTAAAAATCTTGTTTAGAGGGAAAGTGGGGATGGGGTTTGACTAGTTGACCACGTTTTTTTAAATAAAACCGGGTATTAAACGTGGGTGGGTTTTGGGCTTGGGTAAATGGGTTGGACGGGTAGGATAATTGGGTGGGTAGTGATGAGGTGTCAACTCATGAGTGGGTGTTAAGGTTTAGCTGTTTGGCAGTTTGACCCCCCAAGCTTTCTTTATCTTTTCACTTTTTATTAAAAGCTGTCAACGCCCCATTACACTTGTGACAACTTTGGCAAGTTGTCACTTTTGGCACAAAAACTTTATAAACTTGAAACAAGGGCCATTAATGCACATTCTTCATACTTCAAGGGATGATCTTGTATAGTCTTCAAACTTTAGGGACCCTATTCATAATTATGAATATTTGAGGGGTATAAAGTGTTAATCTTCCAAAGTTGAGGGACTAAAGTTGCCAATCTTCAATTCTTCAAGGGCATTTTTGTAAAATCCAAACTTGGGCCCGGTTCATTGTGCGGCTTCGTTTCCCGTGTTCGTTTTTGAATGATTCTTTTGATCTTTTGCCATTTCCTCAATATCCGTACCTAAAAATACACAAGTAACAAACACGAGCATATATTTGGTATATTCAATGATATTTTATGCATTTTAAGCCCGATTTGGACGATTAGACTATGTATAAAAGCAGTCTCATCAGTAAGCGAGAGTGCGGTTTGCAAGCTCAAGAATCATCTTCGTTGGTGTAAGGTCGGGCAATGATAACTTTTTCCAAACACTGAAAGGCATAAAATTTATACTTGCCCCGAGATCGGCTAAGGCAGTAAATTCGTCGGTTTGGTTAAAAGTATAAGGTAGCACAAAACGACCGGGATCTCCAAGTTTTTCTGGAAGTTCTTTAAGAAGGACGGCAGAACAATTTTCATTCAATCGAGTATTAACAAACTCGGCCATCTTCTCCTTCTTATTAAGCAATTCCTTAAACATCTTGACAAATTGTGGCATTTGGGCAAGAGCTTCAACAAGGGTAAAGGTGACGGTCATGCCGGCAATCTTGTCCAAAAAGTTAGAGACTTGAATGTCATTCTTAGTCAAAATTCTAGCCTTGTTGAGTCGAGAAGGGTAAGGAATGCTGGGTTTATAGGTGGAAGGTGGGGTTGGTGAAGGGTTTTTCTTGGGTACTTCTTCATGACAAGGCGGAGACGGTAATGGTGAACTAATACTAGGTGTGGCAGTAGTAGGGATAAATAGTGGTGGAGGAGGTGTAGATGGTGTAACTAGAGGTGGGATAGATGGTCCTACTAAAGTTGCTCCACTACGGGTAGTAATAGCACTCACATTCGCTCTCGGGTTGGTGACGGTGTTTGAAGGTAGAGAGCCCGAAGTAGAGGGTTGAGTGGTGGGTAAGAAACTAGCCAGCATATCCTTCAAATCATTCGTTTCATTGTTGAAGGAGGATTGTATATAATTTCGAAGCTCGGATCTAATGTCATTCCCTTGCTTAGTGATATCCCCTTTCAAATTGATAATTTGGCTTTGCAGATTCTTAATTTTCTCTCCTTGGGTTCTCATTAAAGCTTCAACATCTTGATTAATGGGTGGGGCTTGTTGAGCGGGTGGGTGATAAGGATTAGAAGCTCGAGGTGGAATTTGGTTGCTTCTATTGTAATTGTTGTTGGGGTTGTGGTTTTGAGGAGAAAAACCGGGTGAAAGATAGTTGTTCGACCGGTAACTTAGCAAATTTCTATCCCCTTGAGGTCGGGCTTGGTAATTTTCTGGTGAATAGTTACCATAAGCCGCATACACGTTTTCTGGATTGCCTTGAGTAGAAGGACAATCAGTGTATGAGTGAGGATCGCCGCATGTCTCACAAGAATTTGCTACAACTTTAACTTGTTGTTGTTGGTTTGTAGCGATGAGCAAGATATTTTTGTTCATTTCGGCCATCATGCGGGTGAATTCGGTCATATCGGGGTTTGCTGAAGTAGACGAAACATTGACTCTCGGGTTGTTCCTTGAAGATGCGGAGGAATCCCAATTTTTGTGATGAGTAGTCATGTTCTCAATAAGCTCTCTACACTCCTCGGGTCTTCTTTTCATAAATGTGCAACCGGCGGCTGCATTAATCGTATCACGATCACGAAAAGTCAAACCGTTGTAGAAAGTATCAATTAAGGTAACGGGGAGCATGTTGTGGTTTGGACATCGATCGATCAAAACATTATATCTTTCCCGAGCATCAAAGAGAGATTCATCGGGTTCTTGCATGAAACCGCTGATTTGATTTCGAAGGCTCATGACCATGGATATTGGAAAGTAGCGCGATAAAAATCGTTGAGTCATGTCGTCCCAAGTATGAATGGAATTCTTCGGGAGACGATCAAACAATTTTTCGGCGTGGTGTGATAAAGTATGTGGAAAGAGTTGAAGGCGAAGAACATCCATTGTAGCACCGGGAAACTTCATGCTTTGGGTAATATTAATGAATTTATCGAGGTGCTTGTTGGAATCATCATCCGGCAATCCGCGAAATGGATTAGTTTGCACTTGTTTTGTCATGTGATGCTTCAACGAAAACTCTGGAGCCGTGATTTGCATCGGCGCAATCGGTCCTCCTCGTCCAAAGATTGTGGGTTGACAAAGCTCCTCCATTGTCCGAAGATCGGGCTGTGGAAGAACATTGTTGTTGTTATTGTTGAGGTGCGGTGGATTATTGTTGTTGTTCACATCTGCCATAGCTAAATCTTCACGAGTCTCGGGCTCTGGATAAGTTGAAGATCTAGTACGCATACACCTGCGAAAGCAAAAGAAAAAGATACCAACGCAATAGACAATATATATACACTATAGAAATAAAAATAAAATCTTTTTGGATTTTTGAAATTTTTTAATTTTAATGGATTTTTAACAATTTTTAAGCAAGAAAAATAACGCTCACGAATGAACGGATCCCAAAAAGAAACTCGTCTCTCACAGAAAACCGTTAATCTTTACGAAAGGAGCCGGCAGCGGCACCATTTGATAACTAGATTTTACTCAGTTAAAAAGTTCTTTGTCGTATGTCTAATCGAATTGATTACTGGTTTAAAGTGTGACTCAATTGTTTTTGGTTAAGAAAAATATTTGTCGTTGTTTGAAAAATAAAAGTTCACAAACTTTAAAGTAAACGACAAGTAAATAAAGCTAAACCTAATTGACAATAAATGACAGGAAATAAAAACGTGACGAGAGATTAAAAGGCAACTTAAAATTAAACTAAAGCAAACTTAAAACTTAAACTAAATGCAAGCTTAAAATAAATCTAAGGCAAGTAAACTTAAAGTGCGACTAAGTTAAAAGGCGGAAAAAATAAAGTTTAAGACTTAAAAACATAAACTAAAAATAAACTAAAATTAGCTCATTCGGAAAATCACCTTCATCCAGAATAACTTGTCCATCCGGAAAACAAAACTCATGCGGAATAATCAAACAAAACACTCATCCGGAATAATACCTTCATCCGGAATATCCCTTCATCCGGAATAAATGGCTTAACCGGAATAATGGGTTCATTCGGAAAGTGGGCTTCACTCGGAATAATGTTGCTAGTTCGGAATACAAGGGCTCATCCTGAATGTTTGTTCATGCGGAATAAGGATTGATTCGGAAAAAGTGGTTCATCCGGAATTTTGGGCTTCGTCCGGAATAATGGTTTATTCGGAATAATCACACTCATGCGGAATAGTTACTTCACTCGGAATAAATGCTTCATGCGGAATAACCTACTTATTCGGATTAAAAGGCACTCATTCGGAATATTCAAAAGAAAACCTTCATCCAGAATATTAACTCATCTGGATTAAATAGACTGGTTCTGAATAAAAGGAAGAAAGTGCTGGTTCGGAATATAAAGCTTTACTCGGAATATTAACTTGGTGCGGAATAAAAATGGTGATTCCGAATCTGGGCGACTAAAAAGAAACGAAGAACAAGGAAAGGATAACTAAGCACGAATCTTAATCAAAACCAATCAAACTAAACCCAAAGATTAAACAAAACTAACCACAAATGATAAACTAACAATAATCAATCAATCCAAATCACTAAAACTAACAATCATAACCAAAATAATCAAAACTCACTTGATCAAATCAATAAGAACTTAAGAACATGAACATAAACATAAACATGAAGATTAATATATAAACAAGAAAGGTAGATGAGAGATAAACAAGAAAAGTAAAGATTCAATAAACATAAAAAGTAAACTTACTTGATAATTAAAGTGCAAGACGAGGTAATTAAATGGCAATGAAATAAATGTGCAAGTAATTAAAAATGGAGAGACTAATTTTGTCAAAATTAGCTAACAAAATGAAAACTAAACATAATGATCCTATTTATAGGAGGAGGAGAGGGAGTGGGAGGAATTTCTTCTTTCTTTATTTCTCAATTAATCCTTCGTCTTTAGTCTTTAATCTTCTAAATTCTTAGACTTTTCAGACTTTGTCTCGGGATTACTTTAAACTCGTCTTGTAATTTCTTCGTAAATTAGACTTGAGTTCTTCGGCTTTATTAAACTTCCGTCTTTGGACTTTTTCTTCGATAAATCTTCAGAATAAGCCTTGGACTTCCGTTCTTTTTGCACTCTTGATTTCTTGACTTCGTCTTTTGTCTTTTTCTTCGATAAAAGCCCGTGAAAGCCCGTGTTTTCTCCCCTTTTCACATTTTCGTCCTAAATCACAACAAAAACACAAACCACGCATAATTCTGACATTTACGACATAAAATACACGTTAAGGTCTTGTTTTCATTATAATTAAGTGGTAAAAGGATGGGTGTTTTCATACCTATCAATGTTCATTTTGAATTAGATCAAGTGCTTTAGTGTTTTAAGAAGCTTATACTAGTGGCTTCAACTTTGTAGTTCATTGTTTTGCTTATAGCTTAATAGATAAGCCGCTAGATTGCCTTAAAGTAGCCTTAAAAAAACTGCATTTAGGCATATTTTCAACTAGTCACTTTTGCTCAATAGCATTGTCTAGCTTAATCGCTCAATAATTTTAGTAGTTTTTTGTTTAGAAATCAATATTACATCTTATTGGACATATAGAAACGAACCGGAGCTTATTTCGTTGACTAAAACGCTCAAACGAGCTTATACCTTTACTTCAGCCGTTTTTATTGAAAAGTTAGCAAAAATTGCAACTCAGTCCTTAAATTCGCAGCATGTGTTCAATTGGAGTAATTGCGTGTTGGTCCATATTTATTAGTTTTTCTTTTATTTCCCACGCATGATGTACAGAGATGCGTTTATATTGCATTTCTTTTTGGGCTCCAAATTACTTTGGGCCTTACTCTTTTGGGATGAGAATTTAAATAGGCTACGTTTTTTTTTATTTCAACATTTAAGTTGTGTTTTTTTTTTGTTGTTTCCATCATTTCACTACATTTCATAGTTTTAAAAAAATAGATTTTTCATTTTTAATAAAAAATAGTTTTAATATATGAATAAATAATATATATATATATATATATATATATATATATATATATATATATATATATATATATATATATATATATATATATATATATATATATATATATATATATATATATATATATATATATATATATATATATATATATATATATATATATATATATATATATATATATATATATATATATATATATATATATATATATATATATAAAGTATAAAAAATTTAGTTTTTACATTTTTAGAATAAATTGGGCATTTACATTTTTAGAATAATTTTACATTTATGTTCTGAGTATTATAGTATTTTTCATTTTTTTTAAACTTGTCATTTTCATTTAGCATTTTAGTAATTCTCATTTGCATTTACTTGCGCATTTTGTATTTTTATTTTTTGATTTTTACTTGCGGTACGTGCACTTTGTTTTCTTAGAATAGTACGTATAGATATATAATATTTTTACATTTTTACGTGCTTTGTGCATAAATAGTCATAGAATGCCATTCAATTACTTGAACTAAAAACGCTAAAGTATTAACAATAAAACGCAAATTAATTCGAATCGATTCGAGGAAGAACTTTTATATTAAAAAAGTAGGTTATTAAATTGGCGCCTCTGCCGCATCGATCTCGTTACGATTGACGATATTTCGTGAGACGATTTGGATTTTGGGATCCGTTCACTTTTGAACGTTAATTTTCTTGTTAAAAAATCAAAAACATAAAAAAATCAAAAATATAAAATTACAAAAAATAAAAAATCACAAAATCGGATTCTTTCCTAAGATTTGCACAAAAAAAATTAAAATTTTAAAAAATACAAAAGTAATATTTTTCCGAAAGTATTACACCAAAAATATTAAGTACTATTGTTATTTTTCTTGTTTCTATTTCTCTTGTTTTTATTGTGAATATATTTTAAAAAATACAAAAATATTTTCTTTTTACTATAGATATTACGTGTAAGAACCTTAATGCATAATATTCCATAAGTATTGCTTGCAATACCCCGTATTTGGAGGCGTTCCGGTTCCATATACGTGTATCGATCTAATATAATAAATGGATAAAATAGATAAATACTTTCGTTAAGCAAGAATTCGAAAAAATACGAACTTTAAGGTGAATAGAAAGGCGACGTGCTATAAAAGGCCGTCTAAGGGAAGCTAGGTACTTAAGTGATTAGCGCCACCTCATTCCCCCCGTTCACTTGTGAGTTTTTTTAGAAGGAAGTCTAATCGATGGTTTTGCCACCCATGTAGTATTACGTATATATTTTCTTGTAGCTTTTTCATATTGAACCTCGAGGAGGATAATATCTTCCCTTTCAAAGTCGACTAAGGGCAATCCCCTTATTCCTCGCGTGTAGTTGTATGCACACTCGCGCGCGTGCACACATACCGAGTGGTGTACCAAATACTTCTAATTCTACCAAAAAGAAGAAGAAGAACAAAAAGACCGTCAATCAAGCCGATCCCGAGAATCGATCCTTCAACAATACAATGGCAACGGATAATAAACTGATGATTGAGATCTTGCAATCCCACATGGAGGGTAATGATGACGCGATTGTGGTGCCCGAGATGGAGCAAATAATTTTTAAATTAAAAGTTGTTTTATTCAAAAGGTTTCCGCTACATCATTTTTGGGCCATTCCCAAGATGACCCTCACGCTCATATTAAGAGATCCATACATTTAAAAAAAACGATTAAATACAATAGGGTGACACAAGAGGCTATTCGATTGCTACTCCTTCCTTTTTCCCTCGAGGGAAAAGCCCGGATTTGGCTTGATAAGGAACCACCCCGAAGTATCGTTACATGGGCGGATTTGGAAACAAAGTTCATTAATTATTTCTTTCCCCTATCATGGACCACCGCTTTAAGGAATGACATCATTACCTTTGAACAAAAATATAGGGAATACTTTAGTGAGTCTTGGGACCGTTTTAAGGAGCATTTAAGAAAATGTCCTAAACATGGTTTTACAAAAGTGCATCAAATTAATACGTTTTACAATGGTTTAACTCTAAATGACCAAGACTCACTCAATAGTGTTGTGAGGGGGGGGGGGGGTAATATTCTTATGACATCCGTGAACGAGGCTTGGGTAATAATTGAAAAAAAGGTAAAAGTTCAAACTAGAAGTGTAAGGGATACTATGGCTAGTGGTAGTGATAATGAGGTTAATAATCAAATTAAAGAGCTTACATCAATTGTGACAAAACTTGCTTTAAGAGTTGATAACCCTCCCACTAGACATGTACATGATTTAAGTGATACTTGTGAGACTTGTGGTGGACCACATTCGTACTATAATTGTGATACAGTTTACAATCAATAACAAGAAGTCTATGCTTATAACACCAATGAGAATGAGAGGGTTCACTTTAAACTGAACGTTGATGTTAACCATTTGTCTTATAAGAGTACTAACTATTTGGCTCCCCCGGGTTTTGTAGCTCCAAAATACCACCCTCACCCGCCCAAAATACCCAATACTCACCTAGTAACCAAGCTCCACAAAGGGGAAATTTTCAAGGGAATTCAAACGTAAGGGGTTATAATCAAAATCAAGGGAGTTTTCAAGGGCAAAACCAAGGTTTTAATGATAATCAAGGCTTTAATAACCAAGGTTTTCATAATCAAGGCTTTCAAAATCCTAATCAATTTCAAAACCAAGGTTTTCAAAATCAAGGGTTTCATAATCAAGGTAATCAAGGGTTTAATCAAGGGAATGTTACTATTCCTCAAATGGACTTGGTTCTCCAAAAATTGACCGAACATGAGAGAACTATGAAACAAATCCAAGAGTCCAACGATAGGAAATTCGTGCAAATGTTGCAAGCCCTTAGACCCCAAGAAGCCTTACCTTCCAATACCGAAACCAACCCTCGAGATAATGTGAGTGCTATTACTACTCGAAGTGGAGCCACTTTAGTGGGACCTTCCATCACTTCTCCCATAAAGGAGAGACAAGGACCGGAGGTCATAATGACTAATCCTAGTCCCCCTTCTGTGATTCCTCCCACTACTACTCCTAGTACTAGTTCTCCATTGCCTAATAAGCCTAACCCAAAGGTTGTTCAAGAAGTGAGTCCTTCTCCTTCTCCACTTTCAACTCCTAAGCCCAATATCCCTGATCCCTCTAGATTGGACAAAGCTAAATTGCAAACCAAGGATGACGTTCATGTTTCCAACTTTTTGAAAATGATTTCCCAAGTGAATGTTAACATTAGCCATATTGAAGAACTTGCTCAAATGCCCAAATTTGTGAAAATGTACAATGATTTGCTAAATAAGAAAGAAAAAATGGTAGAGCTCATTAACACTCGTTTAAATGAGAATTGTTCCGCGATTCTCCTCAAAGAGCTTCCCGAAAAGCTTGGAGATCTCGGACGATTCGTGTTACCTTTCTCGTTTCCTCAAATTGATGATTGTATGGCTTTAGCGGATCTCGGTGCTAGCATCGATCTTATGCCATTCTCGGTATGGAAACAATTATCATTACCCTACCTTGTACCGACTCACATGACTCTCGAGTTAGCTAATAGAACTATCGCATACCCCGTTAGTATTGCTGAGGCCGTGTTTGTTCGAGTTGGTACATTCACTTTTCCCGTGGACTTTGTCATCGTCGACTAATAGATGGATCCTCGTATTCCGTTAATACCTGGTATACCATTATTAAGATCCGAAAAAGCATTAGTTGATGTAGCGGATGGGGAGTTAATTCTGAGGGTTAGGGATGAACAACAAGTTTTTAAAATGGGAAAAATCACAACTAAATCAAATGGAAAATAGTCGGTCAATATGATTGATGTTCTTAACTATGATAATGAAGAGATTTTTATTAATCCTTTTGGAATTAAAAAGTCTAATCAAAATGATTTTGTGATAACTTCATCCCTTCCCTTAGAACCTCAAATTTTTGAAACTCTTATCTATGATACTTATATTGATGAGACTTCTTTAAGTGATCACACTATCTTCGGTTTAGACGAACCACCTTTTGACCTACCCACTTTTGATCCACCAATCTTTGATGATTACGATGATGACACTTATTTAAGTGATCTCATTATTTTTGATGAACCACCTCATGACCTTAATGCATCTCATATCTCTATGAGTGATTCTTTAATTATGGAGACTCCTTTTGACTTATATACCCTAATTTTAGAAGTCATGGCCTTTGAGGAGGATCCTCCACTCTTAGAGATCATTCCTACATTAGAGGATATTCCATTTGAGGAGGATTTAGAAATCTTTCTAAATGCCTATCTTCCTCACAAGGATGAGTTTTCTTATGACTCTAATGATACTTATGTTTTCACATCGAGTTTAGAAGAGGATGACTCTCCTACTTTGGATTACGATGACATTTTGAGCTTTAGTGTCAACACCTCTTGCTATTTTCCCGTTAAGGAACCGGTGTTTGATCCCGGAATAGAGACTCTTGTACTTTCATTACCAAATCACCTTACCCTTCCTTATAAGAGATCGTTGACTAAGGATACCCCACTCGACTTATACTTGTGTGATTTTACCACCATGGGGTTTATTTCCTTTCGTGATGGAAATTATGTGTTTGACCCGGGTGGATTTTCTTGGGGTATTCCTTAAGTGAATATGTTTCATCCTTTATCATGGAGAGATCTTCATCCCTTGGAAATTTTGGCTTTTCCATGATTTCACTCATTTCCACCTTTTGACCTTTTTCAACCAATAAGTGTAGGTGGATCTATGTAGGTTGTTTGTGATGTGTTGTTTTGTAGGGATGTGTGCTTTCATGATCCACTTTTGGTGCTTTTGACGTGACCCATGATCCCGTGTACCCGTGATACCCGTTCTATAAAAAATATTGTGATTCATACTTGTATATAAATAAGTTGAATAAATGTAATCACTTTAGTTGCCTCTTCCTTAGCTTGATTTTAAACAAAGTGCACAATGTCCTAAGTGTAGGGGAGTTTACTTCCACATGCTTAAACATTGAGAGAAATGTTTATATTAAGTGTAGGGGAGACATCTATAGAAGTTAAGTGGGCTTTTGCATGAAAATATCCTCATAATAACCGGAAAATTAATATTTTTCGACTTTTTTCAAAATTTTTGATCTATTTTGGCCTAGTAGTATTTTTCATTTATTTTCTTTTATCTACTTTCCTTTTTGTCATCACTATCATATGTATATATTCCATTTCATGAATAAAGTCAAAAAGGAAATGAATACATAAAATGGTTTTAACGAGTTTAGACGTCTTTGATATATTTGGCCCGTCGTGAATATTTTGACTCAACCCGAGTTTACTTATCCAAGTTTACTCTAGCTAGTATCCTTAACCATATGGACCTTAATTTGTTTATTGGGCTAAGCATCCACGAGTCTCATTCTTTGAGATTTTAAATTATGGAGAACGAGAAATGATAGAGTCAATTATAAGTTTTCTATTCTTTAATGAACTTATGTGAGATAATTATAATCTTTTTCTCCTAACACTTGTAAATTAATAATTGCAATAAATAAGGTCGTACGATTTGAAAAATTACTTATCTTCTAGCCTAAGATCGTTTAAAAGTTGCTCGGGATTAATTAGAGTTCATAGCTAAGGCATAACTTATTGAAGCGGGATGCGAAGATTGGCGTATCCAAAAAGGCCTTAACAAGGCATGAGGATTCAATTCTTTGCTAAAGATCCAAAGATGATGTGAAGATCATTAATCCAAATCAATATGGAGGATCAAGACACATGAAGAGAAGCAATTACTCCCATAAAGATCATGGAGAAGTCTATCCAAAAAGACCCTAACAAGGTATGAGGATAAGTAGATCCAAGTCTCAAAAGGAGGCGGATCGTTGTATATCAAAATTAAATAAAGACAAGGATAAATGAAGAAGTCATGGTCAACGTTTGAAGCATATCTCACTCCAAATTAAGATGTATACCAAAATGAAGAGAAGACCATAATTTCAAGATCGTCTCTCAAGATTCGAAGTTTGAAGTCAATGCCAAATATCTGTCCGAGAAAGGTCTCAAATCGTGAAACGAGTTATGCCAAGATATGAACTTTATGAGATTTTGAGAAGCCGTTTTAAAATATTTTGTCCTTTAGTTAACTATTTATTAAATCGTCTTACTTTATTTTCGCCCTTAATAAATTATCGAAATAACTCAAAAATGTATCCTCGTGATCATTCAAGACAAAAATAAAATACAAGAGATACACCGTAGGAGTAAGGGGGTCTAAGTGAATAATTAAACTACATGAGTAAGTGTTAGCTTTACTAAGTTGTAATAACAATGATCTCGTTTTTACTCTTGGTATGGGGAACATGAAATTTAAGGGTGATAAATATTTATGACACCAAAAGCCCTAATTTAAGTCAGATTTCTTTTCAAGTTATTTCCATCAAAAAATTTCAAAAATAAATGAATAAGTGGAAATTGTTTTATCCTTTATAAAGCTTTAATCTTTTATCGTTTTAAGCTTTCTTTTGTTGTAGAAGTGGTAGTAGTAAGAAAGGCTAAGATTGATTAATTATGAGTAAAATATAAATCTGTGCTTTAAAATCGTACATTGCATGGGGACATTGCAATGGTCAAGTTTAGGGGATTTAATAAGTGTGTAAACACTTATCCATTTACCACTTAAAACAATGAAAAACAAGACCAAAACGTGTAATTAATATCATAAATACCATAATTATGCGTGGTTTGTATTTTAGTTGTGAAATAGGTACAAAATACAGAAAGTAAAGAAAACACAGGATTTGACGGACATTTATTAAAGAAAAGTCAAAGAAAAGTCAAAGTCAAATCAAAAGGACAGAAGTGCAAAAGTTGGGAATTCAAAGGACCTATATGGAAGATTTATTGAAGACAAGGACCAAAAGTGCAAACAGGATTGAAGATATTATCAAAAGCCAAAATCGGGATCGTTTATTCGTGGATTTAAGTTAAATGGATTTGGAAGCTCGTTAATATTGTTTAAGGGACTATTATAAGCAAAATAGCTAAAGCTATGTCCATAAGCCCAATAGAAAGTGGCACGAGTCCAAATCCAGTCCAAAAAGAAAGAAAAAAATGAGACAGAGCTAGTATTTATTTATGTTGGTCAAGATTAAAAAGAAAGAAAAGTTAGAAAAAAAAGAGACGAAAGAAAAAGGGGGAAGAACACCAGCTATGAACCGTAGCTCAACAAGGGTCAACTCGAAAGTCCAATTAGAGCAATTGAAAAACACGCGAGTTAATTCATAAACAAAAGGGTGTAAAGAAGCATGAATACCACAAAGATTCCAAGTACCAAGCTATGACGTGGCCTTTTGATCCGTCATTGAATGCATTTGATTGGTTGATTTTCTGCCACATCTACAAAGAATGACTCATTGCCTTACACCTCAACTTCAAACTAACACGAAATCATCCAGGCTGGCAATCTGTGTGATAAAGAGTGAAGAACAGCCGTTGGATCACGACAAACAAGTAAGAGAATTTGTTTATGCTTATCCATGGGCTAAGAATCGTTCTTCATCAAACACCCAAACCTCTCACCTCAACTATAAAAACCCTCTTTATTTTCTTCATTAGTGTGTAATCTCTCTTTCTAGAATAGGTTTAATTTTCTGTTGCAGAATGTAATTTCTTTTTTATTTGTAATGAAATATTAGAAGTTTTGAATAAAAGTTCATTTTTAATAAATCTCAGTTTTGTCCATTTAAGTTTATCCGATTTCAGCTTTATTGTTGTGAAATATTTTACCAGCTTAAATATTCTAGCTTATGATAGCTTTAAGTGTTTAAGAATTCTAAAAGAGAAATTTAAGCTTGTTCCCACTAAACAAGTTATAATATGTTCAAGCTTCTGGAATTTGAAGATGGGGTATGATTCAATAGGTTTTAGTGCCGAGGGTCGGCGTTAGGCTTAGATTAGGCTACAATAATAAGGCGGTTAAGCTCGTGGCTAGTCAGCTACGGACAGAAAGAAAAGCTCTATCGAGCAGTTTTGAGACCTTCTTTTTGCTAAATGTTGAGGTACCTCTTTTTCCTTTTTGTTTGATTCGATCTTATGTTCTTTGATTCCAGTTTGTTAGCTCTTTATAATTTCCGTGCGTTCTAGTAACTAGTGTTTGGTAAATTTTAGATCTCAGAGTTTTGATGAAATTATGTTGTTGAACTAATCTTTTATAAACTGTTTGTATGCTTCTACTTGCTTGCTGGTTGATGAATTTCACTTTTATTGATCTGTTATAGGTTGTAATTGATCTGTTTTCCCTCAGCTTTCATTTGATCTACATTTTACTGTTTTAAACTTCATGATTTGCCATTAAGTTGTTGTCTGGAATTGAGGATTTGTGATCGATTGTTTAAGGTGTCGTTTAGAAATTGTTATCTTTTCAATCAATAGCCTAAATACGTCTTAGACGAGCTATAAAATGTCAGCTGGTGTTAGTCAGCAGCAGGCAATTGGTTAGAAAAATCTTTATGTCGCATTTCCTTCTTAAACAGCATAGTTCATCAACATTTTTCTCTCAGTTCATTTAGAATTAGATCAAGTGCTTTAGTGTTTTGAGAAGCTTATACTAGTGACTTCAACTTTGTAGTTCATTATTTTGCTTATAGCTTAATAGGTAAGCCGCTAGATTGCCTTAAAGTAGCCTAAAAAATTTGCATTTTGGCATATTTTCAACTAGTCACTTTTGCTCAATAGCTTTGTCTAGCTTAATCGCTCAATAATTTACGAAGTTTTTTGTTTAGAAATCAATATTACATCTTATTGGACATATAGAAACGAACCAGAGCTTATTTCGTTGACTAAAACGCTCAAACGTGCTTATACCTTTACTTCAACTCGTATTTATTGAAGAGTTAGGAAAAATTGAAAATCAGTCCTTTAATTCGCAGCATGTGTTCAATTGGAGTAATTGCGTGTTGGTCCCTGTTTATTAGTTTTTCTTTTAGTTCCCACGCATGAGTGTACAGGGTTGCGTTTATATTAAATTTCTTTTTGGGCTCCATATTACTTTCGGCCTTACTCTTTTGGGATGAGAATTTAAATAGGCTACGATTTTTTTTGTTCAACATTTAAGCTGCGTTTTTTTTTGTTGTTTCCATCATTTCACTACATTTCATAGTTTTAAAAAAATAGATTTTAGTTTTTTAATAAAAAAAAATAGTTTTAATAAATAAATAAATAAAAAATATATATATAAAGTATAAAAGTTTTAGTTTTTATATTTTTAGAATAAATTGGGCATTCACATTTTTAGAATAATATTACATTTATGTTCTTGGCATTATAGTATTTTGTATTTTTTTTAACTTGTCATTTTCGTTTAGCATTTTAGTAATTCTCGTTGGCATTTACTTGCGCATTTTATATTTTTATTGTGATTTTTACTTGCGGTACATGTACTTTGTTTTCTTATAATAGTATGTACGTATATAATATTTTTACATTTTTACGTTCTTTGTGCATAAATAGACATAGAATACCATTCAATTACTTGAACCAAAAACGATAAAGTCTTAACGATAAAACGCAAAATCAATTCGAATCGATTCAATTAAGAAATTTTATATTAAAAAATAGGTTATTATGCACTTTGTTATCCAAATACAAATAGTGAGAATTTGGAAAACTTCAACCGAAAGCTGATATAGGAATTTTCATTGGTTACTCACCCGCAAAGAAACTTACCGAATTTATAACCATCATCTTGGCAAGATAATAGAAACTATTGATGTCAATTTTGCTGAGCTGACAGCGATGGCTTCTGAGCAACACAGCTCTGAACCCGCACTTCATTAGATGGGAACCAATACTATTAGTTCCGGATTAATTTCTAATAATCCTACTTCTCCATCGTTTACACCACCTACTAGGCCCGTGTGGGATGAGTTATTTCAACCTATGTTTGATGAATTCTTTGATCCTCCAAGTGATGATTCTCCCGCACCTGTAGTAGCCACTCCGATTCCCGAAGTTGTTGCTCAAGATAATGGAAATCAATCTGATGCATCTACAGTCACTACTGAACCAGATGCACCATCGCCTAGTAATTCTTAAACGATACCTGAATCAACACCCCCACTCGTTCCTGATGATGTTGAAGAGGATAATCGTAAAACCCCATTTGTTAAGATGGAATGCTATAGTGATTTATGACGTTTCATCAAAGCATGAAAGGTAAATGTCCAAACATTCATGACCATAAATAGAAATACCGGAATCAAACATCGGTAGTGTAAGTAACACACACACAAGCAAATATAAGTACTGTTAATGAAAGGGCTAAACCATGTCCAAATGAAGTAAAGTATGAGAAAGTAGGAATAAATGCATAAGGTAAAAGAGGTTGGATAGCTTCTATCCGAATGCACATACTCTTGAGATCCTACTTGCGACCTTGGGTACTTGCCGTTTAGGAACATTTAAATGGAAAACGACTGAGCATAACACTCAGTGCATGGATATAGAGTAATGAAGCATAATAAGAACATATAAAGCATGAAAAGCAGCGGAAATGAATAAGTCCTGGAAAACTTAGATATATAACATATTTACTGGTTTTAGTTCTGAAAACATAGCTTATGTTTACTTATGAAAATCTGTATTAGTTTAATATACCAAAAGCCAATATAGGTCATGAGGTCAACAACGTGCATGAATACATAGAGGGGTGACCTCATCATGTAATTAGAGGGGATGCCCCTAATTAATATGGTCTGAGTAGGAGGGATCAGCTCCTTGTGAAGGATGTAAGGCACACATTCACCATGTAAATCCTGACTGAAACTGAACCTAGGATGCACCCATACGCCCCACATGATAATAATAATATAATAATGGCCAAATAAACTGAAGGGACGCCACGAGCTATCACTCTGCTGCGGTGAAGTCATAACACTTGAGCCTCCAGTGTTATGGTTATGGTACCTCCATAACGAGGTGAAACTGGTCATGCATGTATATGGCTAAGGTAACTAATAAAACATAAGCATTTAATCTGTAACTACTGGGAAAACAGTTGGTTGCATACGGGAAATCCTAATAAAGGAAGAGGTTGTCCTTCCTAAAGGATGGGAATCCGTACCTTTTGTCCAGTAGAAGCTAACGAAAAACGCTGAAGACCTACTCCGCCTTGACGGATAATACTACATAAGATTAGGGACGTGTATGAGTTGTCTGATTTATATGTGTTTTACTAGTTCTACGCGTTATAGTAAGTGATGAGACTGCTTTTATACATAGTCTCGTCGTCCAAAATGGGCTTAAAATGCATAAAATATCATGAAATATTCCAAATATATGCTTGTGTTTGTTACATGTGTATTTTAGGTACGGATATTGAGAAAATGGCAAAAGATCACAAGAAACAAGCAAAAACGAACACGGGAAACAAAGCCGCACAATGAATCGGGACCTAGAGTTGATTTTCCAAGAATAACCCTTGAAGAATTGAAGATTGTGCAAGAAGGGTCCTCCAATATTAAAGAATTGACACTTTAAACCCTTGTATATTCATAATTACAAGTTTGGTCGTTAAAGTTTGTCAAATTACATAAAGGACCCTCTACTTTGAAGAATTGGCAAGAATGGTCCCTCAAAAATGAAGACTTGTCAATATTAGTCCTCCAAGAAGTCAACAATACAAGTCAACACCTTTAAGAATGAAGAAAATGCCAAAACAACCCTTCAAATATCATGAATTGGCAAGAAATACCCTTGAAATACTTTCCAAAACCTTTTGTGGCAAAAGTATGAAAAAATAAACTTTGATTATAAAGGGAATTCAGTTTTGTGCGTTTAAAACTGAAATGAAAAAAAGAAGAAAGAAGAGGGGCATAATTTGGGCAGACAAGATACTTACGTGGACCTGTGGTAGCATGACACGTGCCCCACTAACCACTCTCCTCCAATCACAACATCCCATTTTGCCATGTCACCAATCCAACAAGCCGGGTTTATAACTAATATTAATTAGTTATTAATTTCGCGCTAAGCACCCATTTTTAAACCCAAAACGGATCAAACCCCTTGTTCATCATGTTCTTAATCGCATTTGGGCATTTCTTAATTACCAAGAATTAAGTGTTATAACTTTCCAGATTTATGATTAAGGGATCATTAAACACCCCAACTCACATTTACCATGCCACATCACCACACAACTCACATGATAAGTCTGTTGCTACAAAAGTTGAGGAAGAAGCCAAAATAGCCAGTGAATCCAACGCCCACATTCTGCTTTGTTCCTAAGCATTCCTTGGAGCCCTTAGATCAAATTCCAACAGCTAATACATCCACAAACGTCCAAGATAACATCACATGAGTCCAAGGTTTTCAAATTCTACAAGGGCATATTTGGAAGATCAATAACAAGGGTTTTTACATTTTCCGCTTATTAGGTCATTGTACACCCTCTATATAAAGGGTATAGCTCATTATATTGTAGTTTGCTCTTGGTTTTTCCTTGTTCAAAATTCTGTAAATCCTTCTTTCAGATTAATGAAAAAGTGTTTGAATATATAAAGAAATCCAAGTTCCATCCTTTTTATATGCTTGTTATTGTTATATGTTGGTGATTGTCAAGTCTTAAAACCTGTTTTCAAAGATTGTGCAAGAAATTGCATATTTTCCTAAATCTTGATATTTTGCTAAGTTCTTGGTTCAAGCCCTTGGAATTTTTGGATTGCAAGTGTTCATAAGACCCTGATAAGAAGATTATCAAGGTGTAGTGAACTTGTGGTTTGGAGATAATCAAGGAGTGGGAACAAGGTTGCATTAATCGAGCTTTTATTTTTTCATTTTTCTGTTTTATATAACTTGTGCCTTCAACCTTGTTGAATCTTAGCAGGTGTTATTGGAAGCTTGTGTCTTGTTTAGCTAGACACATCAGCTCAAAAATTCGTGAGTGTGGATGTACATTCATGAGGTTTGAGTCTCTTTTCCTAAAAATAAGTTGAAAAAGTGATATTTTGTGATTTGGTGTTCTTGTGGCCCGAATATGCTTAATACTGCATGATATTGATGTTATGATGCTAGATTAAGTTTGGGTAAAACTGAAAAACACATTTTCTTTGTTAAATTTGGATTTAAAAAGTTTAAGGGGTGTTTGGGTTTACTGATTTATGCTTTGGATGCTTATTTGAGTAGCTGTTAAGTACTGGTTTGAGTTTGTACCTACTTATTACTTGGTTGTGAGCTAATATCTACAAGTTTTCAGCCTTTAAACATCAAATCCTATATTGTGCTATAACTCACTTGATTTTGCATATTTTGACCTAAGATTTTGGAAACACCTAGAGTGTATGCATGTTTAGGGCTAACAAGTGTTAAATCAAAGTTTATATAACCTGTCAGAAGATTTGAGGGTTTGAAATTGGATTTGTGGTCAAGTACATCAGAAAAGTTCATAATCTGCTTGTTCATTGTTCATCAGTAACTTTTTGAGCTTGAATCTTTGTCTAAACCTTGAATCATTGCATGAAACCAGTTGATTTATGTTCACTTGAATTTATTTAAGCTGTTGTGTGCATTTGGTTCATTTTGGTTGGCTTATTCTTGCTAAAACTGCTTATTTGTTTGAAAACTGCTTATGTTCATGTCTTTGTGATATATGGGCAAAGATTGAATTAACTGTATCATTTGGCCTATTGTTTTTGTGATTTTGTGATTTCTTCCTTATAACCCACTGGTTATACTTTTTGTTCCTTGAATCCAACAAAAATCCACATAAGACAAAAAGTCAAAGAAGTCAAGCAGTGGAAACTTTTCTCACTGCTGGACACCCAAAACCAGCCACTGCTAGTGTTAATTCTTAAACAGCTTATTCATAATCCATTTTAGCTTATTCAGACTTGCGACAACTTTGATTTTGTAATCAATCTTCCTTATTTGACACATTCGACTAATCTGGAGCATATTGGGTTTGACTTTTAGGTTTGACTAGAAAACCAATTGACTTGACTTTTTCATAAGTGATTATTTGCTTATCATAGCTTATTCTTTGTGCTTATTTGAAAACTTTTTGTTGATTTTGCTTAATTAAGTCATTTAAAACCTTTTGCAACAAGAATCAACACTTGAGGTGGCCTAGAACTCAAAAACGACTATTTTGTCGTTTTCTGTAGAGAGCTTTTGCTTATTTCAGGCTTATTTCTTGGGCTTATTCCAAATTTCTTTTTACAAACATCTTAATTAGGTCAAGAGAAGGTTGTGTGTCAAATTTCAGCTTATGGCATCAACTTATAACTTAATGGGCCAAAAAGCCCATTGAGAATAAGCTGCTTTGAAATAAGTTGTGATAAGCTCACTTTTAGCTTTTGGAACTTTGAAAATTTGTGTTTAAAGTTGAATTTTGAGTCAGATAGGAGATTTTGTTCTTATTTGGACAACATTTTTCTTATTGGGCCATAAAAAGCCCATTAAGGGTTCTGTTTGGACATTTGGCCCATTTGAAGGCCCAATAGGGGTATTTTGGTAATTTCAAGTTCATTTCTATGTTTATTAGGTTAAAATAAACTTGTTTGCAACTTTTTAGAATTTTTTATAAATTTTAGATTTTTAATATTATTTTATTATTATTTTATTATTAAAAATTAAATTTAGGATTTTTGCAAGTTTCTCATTTTTCCTAGTTTAAATACATTGAGTTAGGAATTTTAAAACTTTTAGATTATTTTATTGTCTTTCAATTAATTTTTAGAATTATTTTAAGATTTTATAGTTTTTAATCATTTTAAATAGTTTTAATTATTTTTTAATTTTTCAAAAATATTTTTTAATTTAGTTAAGTCATTTTAGAGGTTTACAAGTTAAAAAATTTCATTTTGGGCTTTTTGTTAATTAAATTGATTTTTTGGGCTTTAATTAGCATTAAAAAATTAATTTTTAATTAAATAAAAGGTTTGAGTGATTTTTGATTTTTTGTAAACTCTAATTACATTTTTAGGATTTATTAAAATTTTATAGGAATTTTTAGGATAATTTTAAAATTTCGTCATTTTTTACGGTTTTACGTGCACGACTTTTCGTCTTAGATTAATTTTATCGTAACCGTCATTTCTTACACAACACACTAGCCTCCTTGAGAACGAACTCCCCATAACTACTTGGGTCATTTGTGCACGGTTTTCCTAAACCGTCGTGCTTACCCTTGTTACATCTTGTTTTTCCTAAAACAAGTGTACTTTTACAACCATCATTTTGGCGCCGCTGCTGGGGAGGCGTGTTGTGTTTTGATTTGAACAATTGTTGTTTTTATATTATCCATAAATTTAATTGTATTAGTAGCACTCTACTAATACGTATTATCGGTTTTTTGTTTTTGTGTGAATATTACTATATTGTATACGTAGAA
Source organism: Glebionis coronaria (assembly GCA_025667525.1). Classification (NCBI taxonomy): domain Eukaryota; kingdom Viridiplantae; phylum Streptophyta; class Magnoliopsida; order Asterales; family Asteraceae; genus Glebionis; species Glebionis coronaria. Next base: position 512,933,328 of record CM046877.1, on the reverse strand, counting down.
CAATAAATTTACAAGTACTCAAAAAGTGTGAAAACACAACCTTGATTCGAGATTTCATCACTCGATCATTGTATTCGAATCTCAAACAAAGAAAAAAGGCAAAAATAGTTAATTACTTTCGTGAAGCTTAATTTTTAAAAACACAAATTATAAAGTGGGTATAAGGCGGGTATTATAAAATATACCCTAAGGAAAAAGGCTCTTAAGTGCTTCGCGCCGCCTCGTTTCCCCGCTTTCTTGTGCGTGTTTAGATAAAAAGGGCTAATCGAGGGTTTGCCAACCAAAGTATTATCTACATATCATATATATTTTCTTGGTTTCAATTGATTAAACCCTCTTGAAAGTTTTGGTGTTCCACCAACGTTCTAAGAGTCATCGAAGGCGTTCAATTCACGTGATCGTTTTCATTCCTTGAGGCTCCTTTAATCAAGAGATTTGATTTGATGAGAGATTTGTAGATTTTTGTCTACGTAATACATCACAAAATCCAAAAAAAAAGTAAAAACAATCAAAAAGAACAAAAAATTGAAAAAGCTAAAAACACCAAAAAGAATCTTCTTTGCTCATCCCCACGTTGTACGTGACATTTATGCTTACTCGTAATCAAGCAAGACGTGCACGTAAACGAAAAAACCGAAAGGAAACCACACCTAATCTTTCTAGTGAAGAGTCTCCTTTTGACGAACCTATCGTAAAACAAGAAGCTACCATGGCTAATCGAACTATGGTGGAGTTACTTCAAGCACCCACCGAGGGTTATGGAGAGGCTATTGTGATTCACGCCATCCTTGCAGATAATTTTGAAGTTAATACGGGTTTGTTGTCGATGATCCAAAACAATAAATTCCGTGGAGATGAAAAGGACAACCCGCACAACCATATCCGCCAATTCAATCGTCTTACCGCCACTTGCAAGTTTAAGGACGTTGCTAATGACTCGATTAAGATGATGCTTTTTCCGTATCCCTTAGCGGGGCCCACTAAAATTTGGTTAGAGAAAGAGCCACCCAATTCTATATTGACGTGGAAGGATCTCGTTTCAAAATTTTTGAACCAATTTTTTCCGCCCTCTAAGACTACGCATTTGAAAAATGAGATTTCAAAATTTTCATAAGAATTTAATGAGAGTTTTTCTACGGCTTTGAATCAGTTTAAGGAAATGTTACACGAGTGTCCTCATCACGGTTTTTCCGACTTGCATCAAATTAACACGTTTTACAATGGATTGAACGATCATGAGAGAGATTAACTTAATTCCGTCGCGGGTGGTAATTTTTGTGTAAAACGATCGAGGAAGCATTGTTGATTATTGAGAATAGGTCTAAGGTCTATAGTCCTCGTAGCACATTGATTGTTCGTAAGGCTTCAACGTCGGCTTCACCTTCATTGTCCAATACCATCGATCCTTTCCAAATCAAGGCAAATTTGTAAAACAAAATCTTTGATAAGCTTAAGGGACTTTTGATTGAATTTAAAGTTGGTGAACAAAGTGCTCCTGCTACGGCTAAAGCGGTTGAGGTTTCTTTCATGTATTGTGGTGGAGGTCATGATTTCTTCGAGTGCATTACCAACGGTGGTAACACTTCGAGTGCCTACGCGACCACGAGAACTGTAGGATATTGTAAATCTTGCTTATGTTTAGAGAGAGAAAGAGATCGAAATATGGTAAGAACACACACACACTTTGAGAGAGAAAGTATGAAAACACACTTTTACTATGTGTAAAGTTATTGAACCAACACCCTCTCCATCTAAGGAGATGGTTTATATACCAAGCCCATAAGATGGGCTTGGGCTTACAATTGGGCCGGCCATACAAGCATGGACCGGGCTTTTCCTTGTTAGATATATATAAAGATATCTAGACTACGAGCTACTACTTAATATATTGTCGGAGTAACCGAATCTTCCTAAATACGTAAAAACGTATTTCCAACAATCTCCCCCTAAGGGAGGTCACTCCAAACAAGGGCGTTACCTAAGTTACAATAATAAAATAAACCTAGCATTCTATGCTTGTCTTGAACTCGTAGTCTTCGTCTTTCTTTTCTTTTTCTTTACTGGTGAACATGTCGATGTGATCTTTGATATCAATCTTTAGCATTAGTCTCTTGCCTTGATCTTGTGCATTCATCACTTGTGATATCCTCCCCCTCGTGACTTCATGTCCCACATACTTATACTTTCGTAATTCTTGAAAGCTTCAGAGTTTGATACAGTGGAAGACTTGACTTTTAGGCTTTCTAGAATTAAATGAAGTATTAAGTGCATAAAGTATAAGCATGCGGGGACGACTTCTTCTCGGATTCCGCAACACCACCGTCTTCAAATGCCGTAACATAAGTAGACACGAACGAAATGACTTTGAACATTTCATTCTAATTCGGTAGCATTTTACCTCCGGTCAGTGAAGACCGTTGGACAATATAAAATATCATACTTGTGGCAGGTAGATTTAATTAAAAATCTCCTTGACAAGATTTGGCGGGTAAACCCGTTCTCTTTACTCGACCGTCCAAAGCTGACTGCGAACGTAAAGAGTGAATCATTTGGATAAAATTATCCGCATGATTGAAGCCGTCAATTCCGATTCCTCGAACAAGTTTGATTCATTAAAGAATTGCACCATCGTTGCTTTCCAGTTGCCACGAGCTTGATTCATATAGAATCTCTAAGTGTTCCGGCAAGATCACTAAGATATTGCGTAGAGGCCTGGAACGTGTTTAAGTTCAGTTAAGAATTAAACCACTGTTGCTTTCCAGTTATCACAAGTTTGATTCATAAAGAATCGCACAAGTCACCTACCATGAGCTTTTTGATATTTCTCAAGAAGGATTTCCATCTTCATTGTAAATACTTTCGTATTACTCGGATGTTCAGGCAAGATCATCAAGATCTTGCGTATGACTCTTAATATCTTTCTTACTTTTCATAGTGTGTGAAGAAGCAAGGAAATATGGAAATGTGTCCTAATGGGATATTTGATGATCACAAATGGCTCTAGACTCGATCGTGCATTTTTGGATTTTTAGTGATCGGAGGCTGTAGAGGAGTGCCACCATTTCAATACCAATTTACTCGGAGTGAATAAATTGATAGATAATGCGTTGTCTTTGTGTAAATAAACCAAGTACCTTTTGAGAGATATCTGAGTTAGCTGGGATGGGTTGTGCATTGCAACACTGGGTCCAGGATGTCTATCTTCAATATCGAGCATCATTAAAATGATCTCTATAGCATATGTGTTGACCCGATTTCTGCCTAAGGTTGTAAGGAGGGCTTCTTTCTTTACACCCTTTATCTTTACATTTCTTTTTCATTCTTCAACCCCTTCAATTCTTACCAATACGTCATAACTAGAACCTTGTTGTGATTGTTCCAGTGCTAACTTAAGTACCTGGTCGGCATTCAGCTACATTCATAGTCTTTCTCCATCTTTCCTAAGGACTACTATTTCTAGCTATGGAATGTCCATGGGAAGATTCCTCCGGTTCTTGAAGAATCATTGTACTTAACCTATCCTACCATCTTATGTCACCACAATGTTCATCGTCGTGAAATAAATGGGTTTAGGGCAAGTATATGTCACCATGAAATCCAATTTGATATAGCAAATCCATTTTGCTCCCCCTTAACATATGCCACGATATTCGAAAATATTTCGCATATGTCGGGATGAGCATCACGTTAAGTCAAACCATTTGTGATAATTTCCCATATTAAATCACATTTTCTCCCCCATATTAAAAATATTAACCAAATCGATGTTTTTAATATCAATTGATTTAATAAAGTTTTAACAAAGGTTTTGGGAAGAAAAATGCAAGTCCTTTTAATCTTCATGAGACCAATTTGTGAGATATGATACCAATTTGTAATATGATCACATATTCACTATATAAGAATGAATTGACAAGGTTGGACCTGATTGATGAGAACATCATATGATAAGATCAAATTGTTCTTGTCGGAAAATGTTGGTAGCCTCGTCACGTCTAAAGTCATCTCTTGACATCACATGTACGATTGGTATTGTTGTCTTGACACCAATTTGTGAACTTGGCATGTTCGACATCGAAGATTTTGAATGCTTGAAAATTGCTCCCCCTCAATTGTTGACCCGTGTTCTATCGAAAGAGATGTAGTCGTTGTTTGAGTAGTCGCATCGTCGAGTATGTAGATACCAATTGTAGATAGCTATGGTAGTAGAGATGATAACTTCATAAAAACAAGACTTCTCTTGTTTTAACAAATAAATTCACTTAAGCGTACATAGATTTGTGTTAGACCAATTTATAAAGTAAACTTGATCCCTTACAAGGTTTTAAAGTAAACCTTGCCCGAGAAAATTAATTCTCGTTGAGAGCCAAAGCTTTCATAAGAAATACTTGACTTTAATGTGAAAAACTGGTTGCAGTCAGAAATAACTACAAGCCATATAGGCATGTTTTATGAAATATTTACAACTTTTGTACGAACTCTAGTTATGGCGTCGTGTCGATATTAATCAACATTTCTAAGGCCGTAAATATTATCGTACCAAAAGACATGCCTTTGAAAAATAAATTAAAAATATTTTTGGATTTTTATGAATTTTTTCAATTTTTATGGTTTTTATATGGTTTTATATTTTTGTATTTTTATTTTTTGCATATAAATATAAACTATATATACAGATGATCACTAAGGATACGGAGAATAGTTTACCACCACTATTCTTTCGCTTCATCTGCCAATTCCGTTAGAGTCTCGGGCGAGAATGTTCTCAAACCAAGCTTGTCGGCCAAAAATTCCATTCGAGCGTGATCTAAAGCCTTCGTGAAAATATCCGCCAATTGATACTCAGATCGGACAAAGTAAAGCTCGATCACTCCATTTTCCACTTACTCGTTGATGAAGTGGTAGCGAATGTCAATATGCTTCGACCGGGAGAATTGAACGTTGTTGCAGCATAAGGCAATTGCACTCTTGTTGTCGCAGTACATCGGAATTTTGTTGAAACCTACACCATAGTTGGTTAATTGCGATCTCATCCAAAGAATTTGAGCACAACAACCGGACATAGCTATGTATTCTGCTTCCGTACTTGAAAGTGCAGCGCTTTTATCCCTTTTCGATGCCCAACTGATTAGTCGATCTCCTAGTAGTTGCAAAGTTCCACTCGTGCTACGCCTTGTATCTTGACAACCCGCGTGATCCACATCTGCATATGCCATAAGTGCAATCGAAGAGTTCTTCGAATACCAAAGTCCCCGATTAATAGTTCCTTTAAGATACCAAAAGAGCCGTTTAACGTTGCTAAGTGTAACTCAGTAGGTCGAGTTTGATACCGAGCACACATACATATAGCAAACTGAAGATCAGGTCGACTAGCTTTGATATACAGAAGAGTACCGATCATTCCACGATAAAGTTTCGGATCAACGGCAACTCCATGTGTATCTGCGTCAAGCTTAGTTCGTTCCACCATTGGAGTATCCACGGGATCGCAAGATTCCATGTTATATTTCTTAAGCGATTCAAGGGCATACTTGGATTGATTGATAAAGATGCCTCTGGGACTCTAAGATATCTGAAGACCCAAGAAGAATGATACCTTGCCCATCATTGACATCTTAAACTTGGAAGACATGAGTGTCCCAAACTCATCCGATAAGGTTTGGGTCGAGGCATCAAATATAATATCATCAACATATATTTGTACCATAATCATATCTTTACCTCGTTTCTGAATAAATAGCATGGGATCCACCTTGCCTTTAGCGAAGCCTTGCGTAATGAGGAATTGTGACAAAAGATCATACCATGCGCGTGGAGCTTGCTTAAACCCATAAAGAGCCTTCTTAAGCTTGTACACATGATTAGGATATCTGGGATTCACAAAACCATCCGGTTGTTGAACATAGACCTCTTCCTTGATTTAACCATTCAAAAATGCCGTCTTCACATCCATCCGATAGAAGATCATATTCATGTGGACTGCATAGGCGATGAATAGTCTAATAGCTTCCAAACGGGAAACAAGTGCAAAGGATTCCATAAAGTTGATGCCCAACAATTGCTTGTATCCACGAGCTACTAGTCGAGCTTTGTTCTTCAGTATTCTGCTTAACTCGTCGAGTTTCACCTTGTAAACCCATTTTAAAGTGAGTAAATGCACTTGATCCGGGCATGGGATAAGTTCCCATACTTCAAGACGTATAAATTCATTAAGTTCTTCTTGCATAGCTTCTATCCAACAGGATTGAGTAAAAGCTTCTTGCAATGTCTTAGGTTCAACTTCAGTGAGAAAAGCATCAAAATGACAAAACATTCCATTTTCTTGTAACTGACTTCGTGTGGATACCAGATGATTAGGGTCACCAATAATAGAATCTATAGGATGATTGATAGGTGTGAAAACACCCATCCTTTTACCACTTATTTCTTGCTAAAACAAGACCAAAACGCGTAATTAGTATCATTTGTTTGGAATTATGCGTGGTTTGTGTGCTTGTTGTGTTTTCAGAGCTAACCGGATAGATATTGAAGAAAACATGGGATTGCACGGGTTTTATCGAAGAAAAAGACTCAAGACGAAGTCTATTGTCCAAGAGATGCGGAAGATTTGAAGTCATTGTGCCTATTTGAAGATTTATCGAAGAAAATGGCCAAAGATGGAAGATTCATATATGTCGAAGAACTCGAGTCTATTAAACAAAAGATTATAAGACGAGTTGGAATCATTCACCGACACTTCTCAAAATCCAAAGTCGGAAATGTTTATTTAGAGAAACGTAAAGGCTAAAGAAGAAAGAAGAAGAGAAGCCCATGTACAAGACCATTTACAAGCCCACAAGCAACATCTATACATAGGCCTTCTCCTTACAATTTAGGGGGGAGCTAGTTTTAGTTTTTCATTCTTCTTTCTAGTTTTAGAGAGAGAAAGTTACCAACTTTCTCTCACTAAATTTTTCATCTTTTCTTTCTTTTAATTTTGCAAGTTTAAGCTTTGTGAATTTGAATTTCCATTAATCAAGTAAAAGTTTAAGCTTTATGTTCTTAAATCTCTTTCTACATTTCTTGATCTTGCTTAATTTTAATCCGAACCCTTAAACTTGATCCGAATCCTTCATGATTCATGATTGAATTTGAGGTTGCTTGTTTATAAAGTTCATTTATTGTTCTTACAAAAGCTCGTACACGTTTAAGCCATAAGATCTCTATGCTTGTTGGCTTATTTCAAGTTCTAGCTTATTGATTTTCAGATTTATTAAAAGATTTAGTCAATTTAAAGTTCCTTTCATAAAGTGTTTGATTTTATGTTTTGAAAAGTTGTCGAATTCTAGCTTTTTGAGTTGTTTAAGATCGGTTAAAATAGCTTATTGTAACAGCTTATTGAGTTTCCAGCTTGCCCCCAAATTTCGTATTAACACTGCTTCCATCGCAATCTTGGGGATTCTACACATTCCGACGGATTACCTGTTTTGATCGCAATAACCCTTAAGGGTTTTACTTTGCGATCGGTTGGTCATTTCCCCCTTATTCCGATCTGGATTGCGATCGCACATTCCGACGGGACTAAGGTCCTTGTTAAGACGAAACTCTGCCCAAATTTACTTTACAACATTCCGACAGTGGTGCATTTAGACAGAAGTGTTTAGGACTTTCCGATCTGAAACATTCCGATCTGAAACATTCCGATCTGGAACTTTCCGATTAGACAACATTGCGACATAATGGACTTTGGTATTCCGATGACTATTAAGATGATTTATTCCGATGGCTTGGTTTTAATCACATTCTGATGGATTTGAATTTAGTACATTCGGATAGAATTCAGTTTTGCATTTCGATTATTTAAGTTTTATAGTTTACAAAGTTTTAAGTTTCAAGTTCATTTTGTTTTTAGTTCAATCTTGCCTCGCTTAGTTTTCATATTAATTACTCTACGACTCTTCACCTTTTAGTAGAATAGAAAAACAAACCCCCTATTTGTCACCAAGAACAACTATTCCACTTGAGCTGTGATCAATTCGAGAAGATACCGAGAACTAATCTGAACCCCATCCAAAAGCTCTAGTATCAAATGGCGCCGCTGCCGGCTCTTCTCGTTAAGATTAACCGTTTTTTGTAAGAACTTGGATTTTGGGATCCGTTCACCGTGAACGTTTCTTTTTCATAAAAATTTTCAAAAATCCTAAAAAATATAAAATTTTCAAGAATCCTAAAAATTAAAAAACATAAAAACCAAAAATATTTCTGCTTTGTTTTTGTTTTGTTAGTTCTTTTGTAGGTGCATGCGTACACGATCAACGTCTTATCAAGAGCCCGAGCCTCTCGAAGACTTAGACATGGCCGGTGTACACAAAAACAACAACAATAACCCACCTCAAAACAATAACAACAATAACAATCCACCTCTCAACAACAATAATAACAACAACAATGAACCTCTACCAGACAATCGCCCGATGATTGAACTTTTGCAAGCACATGTAGAGGGAAACAATGATCCAATTGTCATACCCGCGATTGCAGCCAACAACTTTGAGCTCAAATCCGGCTTTATCCAGATGGTCTCTGCTCAACCATTCTTGGGGCGTACCATTGATGATCCTCATGACCACATCAAAAGGTTCTTGCAACTCACGAATACGGTCAAATTCAATGGTGTTCCACAAGAGGTAATCCGTTTACAACTTTTTTCTTTCTCCTTAGAAGGACAAGCCCGACATTGGCTTGCAAAGGAACCGCCACAAAGTATTCTGACGTGGGCGGATTTGGAGACCAAGTTCATAAACTACTTTTTCCCACCCTCTCGTACTACCGCTTTGCGGAATGAAATTATCAATTTTGAACAAAAGTACGATGAGTCTTTTAGTGAATCTTGGGACCGTTTTAAAGATCTTTTAAGAAAATGCCCACAACATGGTTTTACCAAAGTGCACCAAATTAATACTTTTTATAATGGTTTAAGCATGAATGACCAAGATTCACTAAACAGTGCCTCGGGGGTAATGTTTTGGTTAAGACTTCTAATGCCGCTTGGGATATTATTGAGAATAAGTCTCGTGTGCAAACCAAGAGTGTTCAGACCAATGCCGCTAGTGCTAGTACTAGTGACAACGACAAGCGACTTGACAAAATTACTACGCTTCTTGACACGCTTGTTACCCACACCGCTAACAATACCAACAGCATCAACGCTAAAAATGCTCAAGACGCTCAAGTCAATGCTGTTAGCCAACCATGTGAATTATGCGGGGGTCCTCACTATTACACCACTTGTACCGCCACCCAAGACTATCCTTATGAGAATGTTAATGCAGCATACGGTACCTATCCTCTGGCCGCTTATCAAGCTCGTCCTCAAGGAGACCGCAACTTACTTAGCTACCGCTCAAACAACTTTCTTTCCCCGCCCGGTTTTCCCCCACCCAATCCAAACCAACAACAAAACCTTAATCGCCCTCCTCAACAACAACCTCGTGCACCATACCAACCACCTCACAAACAACAATATCCACCTCAAAGAAACAACCAAGTTTACCAACAACCTGCTTATCAACCACCCGCCTACAATGCTCCTCCCAACCAACCCACCGCATTACACCAAGATATTGGAACCTACATGAGGACTAATGATGTGATCGTGGACAATATCCAGCGGGAAGTGCTCAAATTTAAAGCAGACATGGTGAAACAAGGGAACGTTCTTCGAGCTGATATGAGAAACACTTTGGCTAGTAAAATGAATGACTTAAGGAACATGATGGCTGGTTTCTTCCAAAGTAATCAATCCTCTTCTTCGGGTACTCTTCCGAGTAACACCGTTGCGAATCCAAGAGGGGAGATGAAAGCAATCACCACTCGCAATGGCAAAGGTACCAAGGAACCCGAGCTTCCTATACCTCCACCGGTGATTGTGACTAAGGAAAACGAGTCACCTGCTCCTATTCCTCAACCTTCTACTTCCCCAATTTCTCCACCTCTTACTTCTACCCCTCCTCTACCCAAGGATGTGAGTGATCCTACTATTCCAAATCCTTCCTCTTCTTCCGATATACCTTATCCCTCAAGGTTGAGGAAAGAGAAGCTCAAAAGCAAGGACGATATTCAGGTTTCGAACTTCCTCAAAATGTTTAAACAATTGAATTTCAACATCTCCTTCGCTGAGGCTCTCGCTCACATGCCTAAATACGCAAAAATGTTCAAAGATCTTCTTAGCGACAAGGAGAAGCTTCTTGATATCGCTAACACCCAACTTAATGAGAATTGCTCCGTAGTGCTCTTAAGGAAATTTCCAACCAAGCTTGGTGATCCGGGTCGTTTCTTAATCCCTTGCAACTTCCCGGGAGTAGAGAATTGCATGGCCCTAGCCGATCTAGGTGCCAGTATTAACTTAATGGCTTTAAGTGTTTGGAAGCAATTATCTCTCCTTGAGCTAGTCCCCACCAAAATGATTTTGTAATTAGCTAACCGTACGGTTGCTTATCCAGTGAGGATAGCCGAAGACGTTTTTGTAGGAGTCGACAAATTCACTTTTCCGGCCGATTTTGTCGTCGTCGACTACGAGATGGACCCTCGTGTACCATTAATCGTTGGCCGTCCATTCTTGAGGACCGGTCGCACTCTCATCGATGTTGAAGCGGGTGAGCTTATCATGAGAGTGGGTGACGATAAAATCGTTTTCAACATGGGAAAGCTTTCTAAACAGCCTTATTCATACGAGAGTGTTAATTGTATCGACGTTCTTGATGAGGCTTGTGAAGAACACTTCAAAGATGCTTGTAAAAGTATTCCTACCTCTCTTACCAATGTTGAGACCGTTTCCTGTATTGACTCATCACTATCTCTATTTTGGAGAAAGTGATTTCCTTTGGAAAGATTTGGAAGCCACCATGGGAGATGTGAACTTAGAACATGACGATTCTCCCACCAGTTGGGTTGAAGATCTTCGCCTCATTGAGAACCTTCTTAAAGAAGACAATATTTCTCCACCATCTCCCAAGGATATTGCTATCGATGAACCGACTTTGAATACGCCTCCCATAGAAAATCCTCCGGATTTAGAACTTAAGGAGTTGCCGCCCCATCTCGAGTACGTGTTCCTTGAAGATAAGAAGAAGTCGCACGTCATCATTGCTAAGGACTTGAAAGAAGAAGAGAAATCTCGCCTCATCGCCGTGCTTAAAGATCATAAGAAGGCAATTGCTTGGAAAATTTCCGATATCCGCGGAATTGATCCGAACTTTTGTACTCACAAGATTCTCATGGAAGATGACTTTAAACCCGCAATCCAGAGCCAAAGAAGGGTTAATCCTCGCATTCATGACATCATCAAACAAGAGATTATCAAACTTCTTGATGCCGGCCTGATTTACCCTATTTCGGATTCGCCTTGGGTAAATCCCGTCCATTATGTGCCCAAGAAGGGCGGAATAGCCGTTGTTCCCAATGAACACAACGAGTTGATTCCTACTCGTCTCGTTACTGGGTGGAGAGTTTGTATCGACTATCGCAAGCTCAATGATGCCACGCGAAAAGATCACTTTCCTCTTCCTTTCATGGATCAAATGCTCGAGCGTCTTGCGGGTAATGACTATTACTGCTTTTTAGACGGTTTCTCCGGGTATTTTCAAATTCCCATTGATCCCAAAGACCAAGAAAAGACCACATTCACTTGTCCCTATGGAACATTTGCTTACAAACGTATGCCTTTTGGTTTATGCAATGCTCCTCGGACGTTCCAAAGGTGTATGATGGCTATCTTCCATGACATGGTTGAAGAAACTATGGAAGTATTCATGGACGATTTCTCGGTTTATGGCGATTCTTTCTCTGCTTGCCTTGCCAATTTAGAACGTATGCTTAAGCGGTGTGAAGACACTCGCCTTGTTCTTAATTGGGAAAAATGCCATTTCATGGTGAAAGAGGTCATCGTGCTAGGACACAAGATCTCCAAAGCCGGTCTTGAAGTAGACCGTGCTAAAGTCGATGTTATTTCTAAGTTGCCTCCACCTTCAACCATGAAGGGTGTGAGAAGTTTCCTTGGTCATGCGGGCTTCTACCGTCGAATCGTCAAAGATTTTTCTAAAATCGCTCACCCGATGACCCACCTCTTAGAAAAAGATACCCTTTTTATCTTTTCCAACGAGTGTCTTGAAGCCTTCAACTTGCTTAAGGATAAGCTTACTAAGGCACCGGTCTTGGTTACCCCTAATTGGGAGCTTCCCTTTGAGTTGATGTGCGATGCTAGCGACTATGCTATTGGAGAGGTTTTGGGCCAAAGAGTGAACAAACACTTCCAACCGATCCATTACGCTAGCAAGACAATGACGGGGGCTCAATTGCATTACACGACAACCGAAAAAGAGCTTTTAGCTGTTGTCTATGCTTTTGAAAAATTTCGCCCGTATCTTGTCCTCTCTACCACAATCGTGTATACCGATCATTCCGCGTTGAAGTACTTGTTAACTAAACAATATTCCAAACCAAGACTTCTTCGTTGGGTTTTGCTACTCCAAGAATTTAAAATCGAAATTCGTGATAAGAAGGGAGCTGAAAACCTAGCCGCGGATCATCTCAGCAGACTTGAGGATCCATATCAAGGGGATCATCCGAACAAAGAGATCAATGACTCTTTTCCCCTAGAGACCTTAATGTCTATCAACTCGAGTAATGATGAAGCCCCGTGGTTTGCGGAAATTGCAAACTACTTGGCGGGTGGAATTCTCATCGACGGGTTAACATCCCAGCAAAAGAAGAAGTTCTTCAAAGACATTAAGACTTACTTTTAGGATGACCCGTATCTATTCAAACAATGTGCTGATTTGATTATTCGCCGATGTGTTGATGGACCGGCAGCTTTAGACATTCTCGAAGCTTCCCACAAAGGGCCCACCGGTGGTCACTTTGGTCCCAACTACACCGCCAAAAAAGTGTTTGACTCAAGATTTTATTGGCCCACCATTTATCGTGATGCTCACGAGATGGTTAAACATTGTGATGCTTGCCAAAAACAAGGCAAGATCACACATAAAGACGAGATGCCTCAGAATTTCGTTCAAGAATGAGAAATCTTTGATGTTTGGGGTATCGACTTTATGAGGCCATTCCCTTCATCTAAAGGAAACAAATACATCCTTGTAGCCGTTGACTACGTTTCTAAACGGGTTGAAGCCAAAGCTTTACCCACTAATGACGCAAGGGTGGTTTGCAACTTTTTGAAATCTCTATTCGCTAGATTCGGTGTGCCTCGTGCCATTATTAGTGATAGCGGGACTCATTTTTGCAATGACCAATTCGCAAGAGTCATGGCTAAGTATGGTGTCAATCATCGTCTTTCCACCGCCTACCACCCACAAACTAATGGCCAGGCTGAAATCTCTAACCGAGGATTAAAGCGAATTCTTGAACGAACCGTGGGAGAGCATCGTGCCTCATGGGCCAAGAAACTTGATGATGCTTTGTGGGCTTTTCGTACCGCATACAAGACTCCGATTGGTTGTACACCATATCGTCTCGTGTACGGAAAGGCGTGCCACCTCCCCATTGAGTTGGAGCACAAGGCTTACTGGGCCTTGAAGTGGGGTAATTTCGATATCAACGAAGTCGGTGACCTACGCAAGATCCAACTCAATGAGCTCAATGAACTCCGTAATGAGGCTTATGAAAATTATTTGATCTATAAGGAAAAGACTAAGTTCATTCACGACTCTAAGATTAAAAACCGAGAGTTCCAAGTTGGAGACAAAGTTTTACTCTTCAACTGTCGGTTGATAATCTTTTCGGGCAAGCTGAAGTCTCGTTGGTCCGACCCATTCACCATTGCCCAAAATTTTCCATATGGTACTCTCGAGCTCGCTCAACCTAATGGAGCTAATTTTAAGGTGAATGGCCAACGAGTGAAGTTGTACTTTGGTGAGGACATCTCTCATGAGATGATTCCTTCCCTCACCACATTTCCCATGAACTAATTTTGGGTCGAGTCAGGCTCGTGACTCGGATATCAAAAACAAGCGCTCCTCGGGAGGCAGCCCGAGTATCTATCCTTTTCCGTCTTAACATCCTAAGTGTAGGGGGACCTCTATAGGTTCTTTGTGTTTGTGTGGTGATAGGTGTGAGAACACCCATTCTTTTACCACTTAATTCTGGCTAAAACAAGACCAAAACACGTATTTAATATCATTTGTTTGGAATTATGCGTGGTTTTTGTGTTTATTGTGTTTTCAGAGTCAACCGGATGAATATTAAAGAAAACATGGGATTGCACGGGTTTTATCAAAGAAAAAGACTCAAGACGAAGTCTATTGTCCAATAGATGCAAGAGAATTGAAGTCATTGTGCCTATTTGAAGATTTATCGAAGAATACAGCCAAAGATGGAAGATTCATATATGTCGAAGAACTCGAGTCTATTAAATAAAAGATTATAAGACGAGTTGGAATTATTCACCGACACTTCTCAAATCCAAGTCGGAAACGTTTATTTAAGACGCGTGAAGACTAAAGAAGAAGGAAGAAAAAGGAGCCCAAACCAAAGCCCAATCACAAAAGCCCACCACCATTACACACTCCTATATAAAGGCCTTACCTCACAAATTTTCACACACTTAGTCTTTAGGTAGTTTCTAGTTTTAGAGAGAGAAAGTTCTAAACTTTCTGTCACTAGATTTCATCTTTTTCCATTCAAGATCAAAACTTTGTATTACTTTTTCATTAATCAAGTTCAAGTTTTTATCTTTTAATCTTTAATCTCATCCTTCCTTTCTTTTATTTTGATTGATTTTGGTACAAATCTCGTATGATCCGTGTTGTTCATCAATGATTTGCGCTTAAAAAGTTGATTACTTTTTATGTTTCCTTAAGTTTATACACGAATAAGCTCTAAGATCCTTGTTCTTATTGGCTTATTTGTTGATTTAGCTTATTTACTTTTTAAAGTTTTTATGAAAAGTTCATCTTTTTATTGATTTGATTTAAAAGTTGTTTAATTTAAGCTTAGATAAAGTGTTCTTAGTGCTTATTTGATCAGCTTATTGTTTGATTCGAGCTTGTTGGTGATTAGCTTATTCTATAGCTTATTCCCTAGCTTAAGTCTCGAATTAGCATAATTTTTGAAAGGGGCAAATCCCTTTTCCGACCGAGTATTCCGACCAAAGCCCCCCCCCCCTTTATTCCGATCGACCGATCGGAAAAGGGTTTTAATATTCAGATTGGTGGTGTTCTCATATTCCGACGGTAGGTGTTTAGTGTATTCCGATTGCTCTGTTTTACCCATATTCCGATTGAGATCATTTTGGTATTCTGATGGTACCCTGTTTCTAGTATTCCGATTAGTAAATTTTCACCGTATTCCGATTGGGGTCATTTGCCCGTATTCCGATCATTAGCTTTTCTAAGCATTCTGATCACCCGATCGGAATGTATTCCGATTGAATGCTTTTGTAACACTCTCATTTTTCGTATCGGTACAGCGGAAGGGTCTTTCAGAGTGTTACGGGATAGCACAATAACTCCAATCATAGACAACACATAAAAATGGTTGTACAAGGTTTAACAAACATTCATTCGATAAAAAGGTTTAAAAGTGTACAACAGGTCCCAAATTATACAGGTCATTAAGTTTACAAAACACAGATCGAATGAAAATTTTTAATATTAAGTGTGGGCCATCAGTGTCGATCTCCATCCGGATTACCTTCAAGCACCTGAGATAGAAAACATGCAAAAATCATATCAGCGAATGCCGAGTGAATTCATAGAGTTTAATGAAAACCGTTATATAAAACATTCATTTACATTCATTTAAAATCAGAACACAAGTATAATATCAGAAGTGAGTCCTCATATTGCTAGTCAGGCAATATATAAATCAAGCATACATCTGAAACCGTCCATGAGACCGTAGTCTCTATATTAACATGATAGGTAATATATTCATCGTAATAGCGTCGTTATCGTTTATTATTTATGTCTTATATTGTATTAGGATACATGGTATCTGAATTAGGATTATTATTAGCCGCATGACATTGTTACCTTACCGTGAAAACAGCGGGCCGCGAACCCGGCAAACAATTTACCCATCTAAGTTAGCGTGTCGTCACAAAAATCACGCTATGGAATCTTCTCATACATAAATTCGCTTACCAATCAATGTGGTACGACGGGGATCAACCGTCAAGGCACGAACTGGGGTGATCGTCCCCAAATAGTACTATCAAATGCATAAGCGTCTATCAAATCCCGGTAGTTCACAATTCATGCTAATGGGACTTTAAGTGACATAACCTAACTACTAATAATCCTTTTAGTCTCGAATATAGGGTCATAGCATCATTCGGGTCCATATCATTAAGCATACAATCGGGACTACTTGTGTTCTATTTTTATAAAAATCTAGCATGTTATCTCCCTCGCGGGTTTACAAATCATTTTATAAAACATTTAAAAGAGTGCGAGGCTATGAACTCACGTTGTTAATGAAAGGCGGATTATCGGCTACAGACGTGCTTCGGTCACGGAAACCTATATAAATAATAATCGGTCTTAGACTCGGTCCAATGACTTTTATCAAAATAACAATATACATATGATGATTTTGTACATATGATGATGATCAAGTGGGTTTATACATCCTTGTTTACTCATTTTAGCGTTTACGTTTTGGTAACGTCTTACTAGTTCGCTAGTTTTACCTATTTTACCTATTTTAAGTCCATTAAGTCTTTTATAAGTTCTTTTACTTGTTTTTACCCATTTTATACCTATATGATCAGTATATATATTTTTCATGTTGGGCCCAAATGGGTTAAGCCCAATAAGCTCTTTTTACAAGTATTTATCTTTTTAAGTCTAATTATTAGTCCAATAGGTTTAGTTAGCTCGTAAATGTCCGTAATTCTTATAGTTCGGGTTTTATCGGTTTTTACTTGTATTAGTTACTTATACATCCGTATACAACTTTTATAAACTTTACATTAGACGGGTTTGGTCGTCTAAGTTTTATTTGGCGAAAAACGTTAATTTCACGGCGATAGCCGAAAAAGTCGTAAAAATCAAGTTTATAGTTTTTATTACTTATAAATATTATTTTTACCACCATTTATCTAATTTACCCATTTAATTAACCTTTTATACATTTATATAAATAAGTTCTATAAGTTAGTGGGTTTATATTTTACATTTTATAAATTATAATGTGAGTGCTTATATAATAATAATAAACATTATTTCCAAAATCTGATTTTTAACTTCATATTCACCATTTTTATCATATCTAGAGTTATACAATGACTTAGAAGCTCATTTTTGGATGACAAATTCTTCATAATATGTGCTACATATAACTTAGTTATAGCTACTGCCCATTTTGAGTTTAAGTTGCCTTAACAGTCCCTAAAAAACTGCTTATTCAGATTACACCACCTAACTTGTTTTGATCATATCTCATTCATTATTTTGATTCCATTGCATGGCCAACTCTCACATGTGTATAACATCATCTACTTACTGTAAATGGATCAAACCATGCAATTTTATCAGTTCATCTTTTAGTTATCTACTGTTTTTATACAGCCAACTAATTAGTCAAGATTTTAGCTTCATTTCTTATAGTTATCATCATTTTTAAGCATGTTTATCAACACTTGATCCCCACACAACATTTTTATCATCATATATACATCATATACATATACAAAATGAAAGAAAATACATTTGTTCTTTACAAAATAATAAGAGAAAAATGTAGAGGATGATCTTCTTTACCAATCCAAGTGGATTTCTTGTTTTAGGAAGGCAAGAACTTGATGAACACAACAAGTATCTCCAAGACCATCAAATATCAAGAACATAGGTTGGAAAATCAGCCCTAGGACACAAGCAAATCACCTCCAAAGATGTTAATATGGCCACCAAATGATCAAGGCTTCAAGAGAACACCTTAATAGGACTAGTAAACATGTGGTTTATGGCTAGAAAAGATCAATGATGGTGTTTGTTAGCTTATAGTGGACGGCACAAAGGGAAAGTTGAGAGGATTTTAGAGTGGTTTGCATGTAGAAAATGAGAGGAATGAAAACAAGTAGCTAGTATGGGAGGTTAGTGGGAAAAGTTGGCTTAAAGGTTAAGCTAAGGCTTACACATGGTATGTGTTAGCTAACATGATGCCACCTTGATGGTGTGGTGTCATGTTGCCGTACTATATTGCTAGTGGGGTGGGACAAAGTGTTTTGTCCCATCTCACTAGTTTACGGGTATTTCTCGATTCTAGTTTTCTCGATTTGCGTGCCCTCGGGTCGTTTTACGAAAAACGTTGTTATAAATTATGAATCACCGTCACAAAACGAATCCAATAAAAATTGTCTCATCAAAAACGGAGTTCAAAAACGTAAATACGTAATCTTAAGGTTTCCGGTTTAGTCGTAAAAGACGCCAAATTATGCACGTAAGCCCAAATTTAAATCCGTAAATTGTGAGTTTGTCAACCAACACAAAAATAAGTTTCAAAATATTATACGAGAAAATATTTCACTACCTGAAAATGTTAGATTTGTCACAGCTTTTCCTCCTAAAAGGGATCAACGTCCTCGTGATCCATTTCATTTGGATGTCCGTTTCTTATTGAAATCGAAGAGGTGCGGATATTTCTTCCACATTTCATCCTCTCGTTCCCAAGTATACTCCGGTCCATGCTTTGAATTCCATCGGATCTTGACAATAGGTATCCGACTTTGTTTCAGTTGCTTTATCTCACGGTCCATAACTTCTACGGGCTCTTCGATAAAATGCAACTTCCCATTTATTCGAACCTTACCTAACGGAATTTTCTCATCACTCACTGCTAGACATTTCTTCAGATTAGATACATGGAATGTGTTGTGAACACCATGAAGTTCTGGGGGTAACTCTAGTTTGTAAGCCACCGGACCTACTCTAGATAGAATCTTAAAGGGTCCAATATAACGGGGATTCAATTTTCCTCGTTTTCCAAATCTTATAACGCCTTTCCATGGCGATACTTTCAACATTACTCGGTCACCCACTTCAAACTCCATTGGCTTCCGCCGCACATCCTCGTAACTTTTCTGTCTACTACGGGCAGTCAACAACCTCTTCTTAATCTGAACTATCATCTCCGTAGTCTCCCGGATCAATTCCGGTCCCGTGAGCTGGGTATCCCCAACTTCACTCCAACATACAGGAGATCTACACTTCCTACCATACAAAGCTTCAAACGGTGCAGCCTTAATACTAGAATGGTAACTATTATTATATGAAAACTCTGCTAACGACAAATGTTTATCCCAATTCTTACCAAAGTCTAACACACAAGCTCTCAACATATCTTCCAGTGTTTGTATTGTCCTTTCACTCTGCCCATCAGTCTGGGGGTGATAAGCAGTGCTCATGTCGAGATTCGTTCCCAAAGATCTTTGGAGAGATTTCCAAAAATTCGATGCGAATCTAGGATCTCGATCTGAAATGATCGATACAGGCACTCCATGCTTGCATACGACATTATCCAGGTATATTCGAGTCAGCTTCTCCAGTGAGAACTGCTCCTTAACCGGAATGAAGTGTGCTGATTTGGTCAGTCTATCGACAATAACCCAAATCGAATTGTTTCCAGATGATGTTCTAGGAAGCTTGGTGATAAAGTCCATCGTAATTCGCTCCCACTTCCATTTAGGAATCTTTGGTTGTTGAAGTAGTCCTGATGGCTTTTGATGTTCCGCTTTGACTCTAGCACAAGTCAAGCATTGAAGAACATACATAGCTATGTCAGCTTTCATATTCGGCCACCAGTACAACTTCTTCAAATCATGGTACATCTTATCAGATCCTGGATGAATGGAATACTTAGATTTATGGGATTCTAACATAATCAAATCTCTTAAGCCTCCAAACTTAGGTATCCACATACGACCTCTTAAACATTTCACTCCATCAGCTCTAACCTCTAAAGGATCTCCTTCTCCTCGGAACCCTTCATTAACAAAATTCTCCTTCTTACAAGCTTCTATTTGCGCATTTCTAATTTGCTCAGGCAAATTATTGTGCACGGTCAAGACTAGAGAACGCACCCTGATAGGCTCTCTATCTTTCCTACTCAACGCATCAGCAACAACATTGGCTTTTCCTGGGTGATACTTTATATCACAATCGTAATCACTCAACAACTCTATCCATCTTCGTTGCCTCATGTTCAACTCTTTCTGGTCGAGAATATACTGTAGGCTTTTGTGATCGGTGAATACCGTACACTTGGTGCCATACAGATAATGTCTCCATAACCTAAGAGCAAAGACCACAGCTCCTAACTCAAGATCATGAGTAGTATAATTCTCCTCATTCTTCCTTAATTGCCTAGAAGCATAAGCTATCACTTTCTCTCTCTGCATCAAAACAGCTCCATAACCTCTAAGAGATGCATCACAATACACTACAAAATCTTCACTCCCTTCGGGTAATGATAAGATTGGCGCACTACATAATTTTTGCTTCAATGTCTGAAATGCTCCATCTTCATCACTTCCCCAAACGAAAGGTTTATTCTTCTGAGTAAGCTTAGTCAAGGGTTTAGCTATCAAAGAAAATTCTTTAATGAATCGCCTATAATAGCCAGCTAATCCTAAGAACTGTCGCACTTCCGTTGGCGTTGTCGGTGCAGACCAATTCTTAATAGCTTCAACCTTTGCAGCATCAACATGAATTCCATCTTTGTTAATCACATGACCAAGAAATTGCACAGAATCCAACCAGAAATCACACTTCGAAAACTTAGCATACAACCTTTCATCCTTCAACAACTTCAAAACAATCCTCAAATGTTCTCTATGCTCATCTTCATTCTTAGAATAGATTAGAATATCGTCAATAAACACAATCACAAATTTATCCAAGTAGGGCTTGCACACTCGATTCATTAAATCCATGAAAACCGCAGGTGCGTTAGTTAACCCAAATGGCATTACTTGAAATTCATAGTGTCCATAACGAGTTCTAAATGCAGTTATAGGAATATCTTCTTCACGGACGCGAAGTTGGTGATATCCTGACCGCAAATCTATCTTAGAATACACACTAGATCCTTGCAGTTGATCAAACAAATCATCAATCCTAGGTAAAGGATATCGATTCTTAATTGTCAACTTATTCAGTTCCCTATAATCAATGCACATACGAAAAGATCCATCCTTCTTCTTAACGAACAAGACTGGAGCTCCCCAAGGCGACGAGCTCGGTCGAATAAAACCTTTATCGGACAACTCCTTAAGTTGCTCAGATAACTCCTTTAATTCAGAAGGGGCTAATCGGTAAGGCGCACGTGCCACCGGTGCAGCACCAGGAATTAAATCGATTCGAAACTCTACTTGCCTTATCGGTGGAAGTCCGGGTAAATCTTTAGGAAATACCTTAGGAAATTCACAAATAATAGGTACATCTTCCAATCGTTTCTCCCTAGACTCATTCCCGGTCACTTGAGCTAAGAATAACTCACAACCGTTCCTGATGTACTTTTGGACTTTAATACATGAAACGATTTTCAAACGGGATTCACCTTGGCTACCATCAATTACTAACGTCCTATTCCTAAGAGGAATCTTAACTTTCTTCTCTCCACATAAAATAGTAGCATTATTCAACGACAACCAATCCATACCAATAATAATATCGAAACTACCTAATTCTATCAACATCAAATCAATCGGAAAGGAATGGTTCAAGAGATTTAGAGAGCATCCTTCTAATAGCTTATTAGTTTTCACTAATTTACCATCAGCAAATTCCACCTCGTAACTGGTACTTATCTCAACAGGTTCAATATCAATAAGGGCACTAAATTTAGTGGATACAAAGCTCCTATCGGCACACGAATCGAATAAAGCAACAGCATAATGATTGTTGAGTAAAAACGTACCGGTAACGACATTCGGATCCTCTTTCTTCACCTCAATTGTTCCAAGTTGGTAGATACCACCCTGGGGGTTTCTTCCAGGTACAATCGCTTTCAACTTGGGGTATTCCGATTTCCTATGACCTTCTTCATTACAGTTGAAGCAAATGGTTCCCTTCTTACACCTTTCAACCTTGTGTCCAAGCTTTCCGCAATTTTGGCACTTCCAGCAGTCGCCAACATGCCTCTTGTTGCCACACTTAGGACATCTATCATCGTTGCGCGGTGCATTGTTGGTAAGAGCATTTGCATTCCCCTTTCTCTGGTTCTGACGGCGATTGAAATTCTTCCTATAATCACCTCTATCTACACGATCACCCTCTCCCTTTCTTTTCTCACCAACACGGGCTTCATCTTCCTTATCCTAAATTATCTGTCCAATGAGTTGGTAAGCCATTCGAACAGCATCATCAATGGTCAGTGGTTTAGATGATGTCACGTCCCCCCGGATATTCCTGGTCAACCCTTTCACATATTGCTCAATTCGGATCTCTTCGGGTTCAACCAATCGAGGACATAGCAAGGCCAACTCATGGAATCTATTCGTGTAACTATCAATGTCCACACCTTTCATTCTCAGATGAATCAACTCTTGCTCTAACCTAATAATCACACTACGAGGACAAAACTCCAATGTCATCCACTTCTTGATTTCAGCCCAAGGAGTAGCATTAGCAGCATCAAGACCCATGAAAGCAATTCTCCCGTTCCACCAAGTCAACGCACGACCTTTAAGAGTAGCCATAGCAAAAGTCACCTTATCTTCCTCCTTACACTTACTAATTCTAAACACCGATTCAATCTTCTCGATCCACTGACTTAGTCCTACAGCACCTTCAGTTCCATTAAAAGGTAGAGGTTCACACTTCATGAACGTCACATAAGTACAGCCACCAACTTCAGGTGCATTCGTTCCAAGTCCTCCTACATTTCCTCCAGCATTAGCATTCACATTATTAGCATTCACATTCACATTAGTACCGCCAATTCCACTACCGCCAGCTCCACTACCGCCAGCTCCACTACCGCCAGCTCCACTACCGCCAGCTCCACTACCGCCAGCTTCATTTCTAGCATTTGCCATAAATTCAGTCATAGATGCGGTAACTTGCTCCGTAATAATCCTACGTACATCATCCTCAGTCACAGCCTTCTTGGGCGGCATAGTTCTATAATTCCACAATTTCAAAGCATTGAGCATTCATCCAACAAAGGATTCATATAATATGGATCGAATTCATAATCAAGATACAAATAAGGCACAATATGGAATTCAAGACAAGATACATATTTCATTCGATCTGAAACAAAAGTATTGTCTTCGTACATCCATATCAGAGTTCTAACACTATATACACTCAAAATTCGTGCCAAATCTACAATTAACAAGTCGGTTCAGTCAAAGCTACAAACACAAAAGATCTAAAGGTCACTACTAAATACAGACTGGTCTACTGAGAACCGCCAGATGGTCCATCATCCATCGTCTTCTGGATCTTCGCCGGACGATCACTAGACTCATCTTCAGCTGGGCGCTTACGGATTACTCCTCTTTCAACCATGTCAGCATAAAATCTACTGTTCCAACCCACAGATATATTCAACTCCTTTTCAGCTTTCTCACGCATCGCACGAGCCACACTCAATTGAATCTCCATAGAATTCACCTTTCTCTTCATAGCAACATACTCACCACTTTCCAACACTGATAACCTCCTAAAAGCCTCATTCAAACCACGTTCTACATCACTCAAATCCAAACTAAGCAATTCCCGCTCTTTCTCGCCAACCTTAGTCTTCGACTCCAAATAAGCAACCTGAGTCTGAACAACACCTAATCCAACCTCTGTCACACAACTCTTAACACGGGAAGCATCTAGATCACGTCTCAAGGCCCATGGTGCAAGACCATCAATATGAGTAGCCTCTCAAGTACTAGACGACTCTCCTATCTCACGTCTACGAGTATCAATACCATCAGTACCGTCAGGTGCATCGTCATCCTCATCCTCCTCTGATTCAGAATCAGATTCAGACGATTCAGACATTTCATCCCTAGGTAACTCATCCTAAGAATCAGACAAACAAACTGGTGGGGGCAAAGGCTCGCCCTCTGGAACATCATACGGATAAATAAGCTCAGCTTCCTCATCGTCATCAACCTCAACATCTATACCTACGTCCTCCTCGACATCCTCGTCGTCAATCTCGTCATCTAAATTATCTAACCCAATCTCATCCTCATTCTCAATATCAGCATTCTCAATCTCCACATTCTCATTACCCACATTCTCAATCTCATTCTCTACTAAGTCAACCTGAGGGGCAATCTGATCTCCTAGTCCTAACTCGGGCTCGGGATCCTCAAATGGTTCCTCCTCGTCATCTATATCAAAATCTACTAAGTCTAAATAAGGATCATCTTCTATATTAGGTTCGGGAATAGCATGGTTTTCTACAGGAATATTAGGGTCAGCCATGACAATCTGCATTTATATATATTTATCTCGTATTAGGATAACATACTAGTTAAACAATTACATAATGAAATCACGATATATACATATATATAAATTAAATTATATATATCAAAATATATATCTTCTCAATAGGGCTTGTTGGTAACGTCGGAGATCTCTGGCACCGTTATAGTCAAAAGATTTTTCAAATATTTTCTCAAATGTTCATTGTCAAAAGATTTTGAAAAGTTTTGTTCAAAACCTTGGTTTTTAAAATCTTTTGTTCTCTACAACGAGAGCTCTGGTACCAAACTGTAACACTCTCATTTTTCGTATCGGTACAGCGGAAGGGTCTTTCAGAGTGTTACGGGATAGCACAATAACTCCAATCATAGACAACACATAAAAATGGTTGTACAAGGTTTAACAAACATTCATTCGATAAAAAGGTTTAAAAGTGTACAACAGGTCCCAAATTATACAGGTCATTAAGTTTACAAAACACAGATCGAATGAACATTTTTAATATTAAGTGTGGGCCATCAGTGTCGATCTCCATCCGGATTACCTTCAAGCACCTGAGATAGAAAACATGCAAAAATCATATCAGCGAATGCCGAGTGAATCATAGAGTTTAATGAAAACCGTTATATAAAACATTCATTTACATTCATTTAAAATCAGAACACAAGTATAATATCGGAAGTAAGTCCTCATATTGCTAGTCAGGCAATATATAAATCAAGCATACATCTGAAACCGTCCATGAGACCGTAGTCTCTATATTACCATGATAGGTAATATATTCATCGTAATAGCGTCGTTATCGTTTATTATTTATGTCTTATATTGTATTAGGATACATGGTATCTGAATTAGGATTATTATTAGCCGCATGACATTGTTACCTTACTGTGAAAACAGCGGGCCGCGAACCCGGCAAACAATTTACCCATCTAAGTTAGCGTGTCGTCACAAAAATCACGCTATGGAATCTTCTCATACATAAATTCGCTTACCAATCAATGTGGTACGACGGGGATCAACCGTCAAGGCGCGAACTGGGGTGATCGTCCCCAAATAGTACTATCAAATGCATAAGCGTCTACCAAATCCCGGTAGTTCACAATTCATGCTAATGGGACTTTAAGTGACATAACCTAACTACTAATAATCCTTTTAGTCTCGAATATAGGGTCATAGCATCATTCGGGTCCATATCATTAAGCATACAATCGGGACTACTTGTGTTCTATTTTTATAAAAATCTAGCATGTTATCTCCCTCGCGGGTTTACAAATCATTTTATAAAACATTTAAAAGAGTGCGAGGCTATGAACTCACGTTGTTAATGAAAGGCGGATTATCGGCTACAGGCGTGCTTCGGTCACGGAAACCTATATAAATAATAATCGGTCTTAGACTCGGTCCAATGACTTTTATCAAAATAACAATATACATATGATGATTTTGTACATATGATGATGATCAAGTGGGTTTATACATCCTTGTTTACTCATTTTAGCGTTTACGTTTTGGTAACGTCTTACTAGTTCGCTAGTTTTACCTATTTTACCTATTTTAAGTCCATTAAGTCTTTTATAAGTTCTTTTACTTGTTTTTACCCATTTTATACCTATATGATCAGTATATATATTTTTCATGTTGGGCCCAAATGGGTTAAGCCCAATAAGCTCTTTTTACAAGTATTTATCTTTTTAAGTCTAATTATTAGTCCAATAGGTTTAGTTAGCTCGTAAATGTCCGTAATTCTTATAGTTCGGGTTTTATCGGTTTTTACTTGTATTAGTTACTTATACATCCGTATACAACTTTTATAAACTTTACATTAGACGGGTTTGGTCGTCTAAGTTTTATTTGGTCGTCTAAAAGTCGTAAAAATCAAGTTTATAGTTTTTATTACTTATAAATATTATTTTTACCACCATTTATCTAATTTACCCATTTAATTAACCTTTTATACATTTATATAAATAAGTTCTATAAGTTAGTGGGTTTATATTTTACATTTTATAAATTATAATGTGAGTGCTTATATAATAATAATAAACATTATTTCCAAAATCTGATTTTTAACTTCATATTCACCATTTTTATCATATCTAGAGTTATACAATGACTTAGAAGCTCATTTTTGGATGACAAATTCTTCATAATATGTGCTACATATAACTTAGTTATAGCTACTGCCCATTTTGAGTTTAAGTTGCCTTAAGAGTCCCTAAAAAACTGCTTATTCAGATTACACCATCTAACTTGTTTTGATCATATCTCATTCATTATTTTGATTCCATTGCATGGCCAACTCTCACATGTGTATAACATCATCTACTTACTGTAAATGGATCAAACCATGCAATTTTATCAGTTCATCTTTTAGTTATCTACTGTTTTTATACAGCCAACTAATTAGTCAAGATTTTAGCTTCATTTCTTATAGTTATCATCATTTTTAAGCATGTTTATCAACACTTGATCCCCACACAACATTTTTATCATCATATATACATCATATACATATACAAAATGAAAGAAAATACATTTGTTCTTTACAAAATAATAAGAGAAAAATGTAGAGGATGATCTTCTTTACCAATCTAAGTGGATTTCTTGTTTTAGGAAGGCAAGAACTTGATGAACACAACAAGTATCTCCAAGACCATCAAATATCAAGAACATAGGTTGGAAAATCAGCCCTAGGACACAAGCAAATCACCTCCAAAGATGTTAATATGGCCACCAAATGATCAAGGCTTCAAGAGAACACCTTAATAGGACTAGTAAACATGTGGTTTATGGCTAGAAAAGATCAATGATGGTGTTTGTTAGCTTATAGTGGACGGCACAAAGGGAAAGTTGAGAGGATTTTAGAGTGGTTTGCATGTAGAAAATGAGAGGAATGAAAACAAGTAGCTAGTTTGGGAGGTTAGTGGGAAAAGTTGGCTTAAAGGTTAAGTTAAGGCTTACACATGGTATGTGTTAGCTAACATGATGCCACCTTGATGGTGTGGTGTCATGTTGCCGTACTATATTGCTAGTGGGGTGGGACAAAGTGTTTTGTCCCATCTCACTAGTTTACGGGTATTTCTCGATTCTAGTTTTCTCGATTTGCGTGCCCTCGGGTCGTTTTACGAAAAACGTTGTTATAAATTATGAATCACCGTCACAAAACGAATCCAATAAAAATTGTCTCATCAAAAACGGAGTTCAAAAAGTAAATACGTAATCCTAAGGTTTCCGGTTTAGTCGTAAAAGATGCCAAATTATGCACGTAAGCCCAAATTTAAATCCGTAAATTGTGAGTTCGTCAACCAACACAAAAATAAGTTTCAAAATATTATACGAGAAAATATTTCACTACCTGAAAATGTTAGATTTGTCACAGCTTTTTCCCCTTATTCCGATTTAGCCTATTTTGCTTTACTCCGATCTTACTTTCTTTAAGTACTTTTCAATTAAGTTCATATTTTTTATAAAGTTTTCCAAGTTTTAGTTTTTATTAAGTGTTCATTTATTTGTCTCATATGATCTTTAAGTTTCCAATCATTTACTTTTAAACTCGTCTTTTCACTTTAATCATTCAAGCTTTAAGTTTACTCTTTGACATTTAATTAATTGTTATTAGATTACAATAGATAAACAAACCATCACCTTTTCATTAACCAAGAACAAATCATTCCACTTAGAGCCGAGATCAATTCGAGAGGACTGAGAGACAAATCTGAACCCACGTAAAATCTATGTATCAAATGGCGCCGCTGCCGGCTCTTGTCGTTAAGATCAAAAGTTTTTTGTGAGAACTTGGATTTTGGGATCCGTTCCCTTGTGAACGTTACTTTTTCACAAAAAATATTTAAAAACAACTAAAAAATATAAAATTTTCAAAAATAAAAAAAATTAAAAAACTATAAAAACCAAAAATATTTTTGCTTTGTTTTTCTTTGTTCGTTCTTTTGCAGGTGTATGCGCACTCGATCCACGTCTTATCAAGAGCCCGAGCCTCTCGATAACCTAGACATGGCTGGTGTACAAAACAACAATAACATACCACCTCCGAACAACAATAATAACAACAACAACCCGCCTTTCAACAACATGAACAATAACAACAACAATGAGCCCCTTCCGGATAATCGCCCGATGATTGAACTGCTGCAAGCTCATGTCGATGGCAACACGGATCCAATTGTCATACCTCCAATTGCCGCCAACAACTTTGAGCTAAAATCAGGCTTTATCCAGATGGTCTCCGCTCAACCATTCTTGGGACGTACCATTGATGATCCACACGACCATATCAAGAGATTCTTGCAACTAACCAACACGATCAAATTCAATGGTTTTCCATAAGAGGTTATAAGGTTGCAACTTTTTCCCTTTTCTTTAGAGGGACAAGCCCGGCATTGGCTTGCTAAGGAACCGCCACAGAGTATTCTCTCATGGACGGATTTGGAAACAAAGTTTATCAATTACTTTTTCCCACCCTCTCGTACTACCGCTTTGCGGAATGAAATCATAAATTTTTAACAAAAGTACGATGAGTCGTTCAGTGAATCTTGGGATCGTTTTAAAGATCTTTTAAGAAAATGCCCACAACATGGTTTTACCAAAGTACATCAAATTAATACTTTTTACAATGGTTTAAGCATGAGTGACCAAGATTCACTAAACAGTGCCTCGGGGGGTAATCTATTGGCTAAGACTTCCAATGCTGCTTGGGACATCATTGAGAATAAATCTCGTGTGCAAACCAAGAGTGTTCGGACCAATGTCGCTAGTGCTAGCACTAATGACAGCGACAAGCGACTGGACAAAATAACTACGCTTCTTGAATCGCTTGTCACCCACACCGTCAGCAACAACAACAGCAACAACGCTAAAAACGCTCAAGTAAACGCTGTCACCCAACCTTGTGAGATATGCGGTGGTCCTCACTCT
This sequence comes from Glebionis coronaria, assembly GCA_025667525.1. Lineage (NCBI taxonomy): Eukaryota > Viridiplantae > Streptophyta > Magnoliopsida > Asterales > Asteraceae > Glebionis > Glebionis coronaria. The sequence goes on along the minus strand of CM046877.1, from coordinate 512,903,962 downwards.
TACACCACTTGTACCGCCACCCAAGACTACCTTGCTGAGAATGTGAATGCGGCATACGACACCTATCCTCAACCTGCTTATCAAGCCCGACCTCAAGGTGACCGTAATTTGCTTAGCTACCGTAGCAACAACTATCTTTCACCACCTGGTTTTACTCCTAACAACCAAAACCAACCACAAAACCTTAATCGTCCTCCTCAACAACAACAACAACCTCGTACACCATACATCCCACCTCACAAACAGCAACAACCACCTCAACGAAACAACCAAGTTTACCAGCAACCTGCTTATCAACCACCCGCATACACTGCTCCTTCCAACCAAACCCCCACATCACATCAAGACATTGGAACCTACATGCGGACTAACGATGTGATTGTGGATAATCTCCAACAGGAAGTGCGCAACTTGAAAGCAGACCTGATGAAACAAGGGAATGATCTGAGAGCTGATATGAAGAACACTATGGATACCCAAACTAATGAATTGATGAACATGATGGCTAGTTTCTTCCAAGGTAATCAACCCTCTTCTTTGGGTACTCTTCCGAGTAACACCGTTGCGAATCCAAGAGGGGAGATGAAAGCAATCACTACTCGAAGTGGCAAAGGTACCAAGGAAACCGAGCTTCCTATACCTCCACCGGTGGTTGTGACTAAGGAGAACGAGTCACCTGCTCCTATTCTTCATCCTTCTCCTTCCCCAATTTCTCCACCTCTTCCTTCTACCCCTCCTCCACCCAAGGATGTGAGTGATCCTATTCTTCCAAAGCCTTCCTCTTCTTCCAATATACCTTATCCATCTAGGTTGAGGAAAGAGAAGCTCAAAAGCAAGGACGATATTCAGGTTTCTAACTTTCTTAAGATGTTTAAACAACTGAATTTCAATATCTCCTTCGCTGAGGACCTCGCTCACATGCCTAAATATGCGAAAATGTTTAAAGATCTTCTGAGCGACAAGGAAAAGCTCCTCGATATCGCCAATACCCAACTTAATGAGAATTGCTCTGCAGTGCTCTTAAGGAAATTGCCAATCAAACTTGGTGATCTGGGTCGTTTCTTAATCCTTTGCAATTTCCCGGGAGTAGAGAATTGCATGGCCCTAGCCGATCTAGGTGCCAGTATCAACTTAATGCCTTTAAGTGTTTGGAAGCAATTATCTCTCCCTGAGCTAGTCCCCACCAAAATGACTTTGGAATTAGCTAACCGTACGGTTGCTTATCCAGTGGGGATAGCCGAAGACGTCATTGTAGGAGTCGATAAATTCACCTTTCCTGCTGATTTCGTTGTCGTCGACTACGAGATGGACCCACGTGTACCACTGATTGTTGGTCGTCCATTCCTGAGGACCGGTCGCACTCTCATTGATGTTGAAGCCGGTGACCTTATCATGAGAGTAGGTGACGATAAAGTAGTCTTCAACATGGGAAAGTTGTCTAAACAGCCTTATTCATATGAGAGTGTTAATTGTATTGACGTTCTTGATGAGGCTTGTGAAGAACACTTTAATGATGCTTGCAAAAGTATTCCTACCTCTCTTCCCAATGTTGAGACCGTGTCCTCTATTGACTCATCATTGTCTCTATTTGGAAATAGTGATTTATTTTGGAACATTCTTGAAGACACCATGGGAGATGTGAATTTAGCTCCTACTGATTCTCCTATCGATGGAGATGACGACATGAATTTCTTTGACAATCTTCTCACCGACGACAATCCTTCGCCTCCATCTCCCACGGTTATTGCTATCGATACTCTGACTTCGAATACGCCTACCATCGAAAATCCCCCGGATTTGGAACTTAAGGAGTTGCCGCCCCATCTTGAGTATGTATTCCTTGAAGAAGGGAAGAAGTCGCCAGTCATCATTGCTAAGGACCTAAAGGAAAAAGAAAAAGCCCGACTTATCAACGTGTTGAAAGATCACAAGAAAGCTATTGCTTGGAAGATTTCTAACATTCATGGAATTGATCCTCACTTCTGCACACACAAAATTCTCATGGAAGACGACTTTAAGCCCACAATTCAAAGCCAATGAAGGGTGAATCCAAAAATCCATGAAGTCATCAAAACAGAGGTTATCAAACTTCTTGATGCGGGTATGATTTACCCTATTTCGGATTCACCATGGGTTAGTCCAATCCATTGTGTGCCCAAGAAGGGCGGAATAACCGTTGTGCCAAATGCAAACAACGAGTTGATTTCCACTCGTCTCGTTACTGGGTGGAGAGTTTGTATAGACTACCGAAAACTCAATGATGCCACGAGAAAGGATAATTTCCCTCTACCTTTTATGGACCAAATGCTTGAACGTTTAGCGGGTAATGAATATTACTGCTTTCTTGATGGTTTCTCGGGTTATTTCCAAATACCCATCGATCCCCAAGATCAAGAGAAAACTACATTCACTTGTCCTTATGGCACATTTGCTTACAAAAGAATGCCTTTTGGCTTATGTAATGCCCCTGGGACTTTCCAAAGGTGCATGTTAGCTATCTTCCATGACATGGTTGAACAAACCATGGAAGTCTTCATGGATGATTTCTCGGTCTTCGGGGATTCCTTCTCTTCTTGCCTTGCCAATTTGGAACGTATGCTTAAGCGGTGCGAAGACACTCGCCTTGTTCTGAATTGGGAAAAATGCCATTTTATGGTAAAAGAAGGCATCGTCCTAGGACACAAGATTTCCAAAGCCGGTCTTGAAGTAGACCGTGCTAAATTTGATGTTATCGCTAAGTTGCCTCCACCTTCAACCGTGAAGGGTGTGAGAAGTTTCCTGGGTCATGCGGGCTTTTACCGTCGATTCATCAAAGATTTTTCTCAAATCGCTCGCCCGATGACCCACCTCTTGGAAAAAGATACTCCTTTTCTCTTTTCCAAAGAGTGTCTTGACGCCTTCAACTCGCTTAAGGATAAGCTAACTAAGGCACCCGTCTTGGTTACCCCTAATTGGGAGCTACCTTTTGAATTCATGTGCGATGCTAGTGATTTTGCTATTGGAGCGGTTATGGGACAAAGAGTGAACAAACACTTCCAACCAATCCATTACGCTAGCAAGACAATGACAGGGGCACAATTGCATTATACGACAACCGAATAAGAGCTTTTAGCTGTTGTCTATGCTTTTGAAAAAATCCACCCCTATCTTGTCCTTTCTACAACAATGGTGTATACCGATCATTCCGCGTTGAAGTACTTGTTGACAAAGCAAGATTCCAAACCAAGACTTCTTCGCTGGGTTTTGCTGCTCCAAGAATTTAAAATCGAAATTCGCGATAAAAAAGGAGCAGAAAACCTAGCTGCGGACCATCTCAGCAGACTTGAGGATCCTTACCAAGGGGATCGTCCAAACAAAGAAATCAATGATTCTTTTCCCTTGGAGACCTTAATGTCTATAAATTCGAATTCTGATGAAACCCCGTGGTTTGCAGACATTCCAAACTACTTGGCGGGTGGAATTCTCGTTGACGGGTTAACATCCCAGCAAAAGAAAAAGTTCTTCAAAGACATCAAGACTTACTTTTGGGATGACCCGTATCTTTTCAAACAATGTGCCGACTTGATTATTCGCCGATGTGTTGATGGACCGGCAGCTTTAGAAATCCTTGATTCTTGCCACAAAGGACCCACTGGTGGTCACTTTGGTCCCAACTATACCGCCAAAAAAGTGTTTGATTCGGGATTTTATTGGCCCACCATCTACTGTGATGCTCACGAGATGGTTAAACGATGTGGGTGCTTGCCAAAAACAAGGCACGATCACACATAAAGACGAGATGCCTCAGAATTTCATTCAAGAGTGTGAAATCTTTGATGTTTGGGGTATCGACTTTATGGGGCCATTTCCTTCCTCTAAAGGAAACAAATACATCCTTGTAGCCGTTGACTACGTTTCAAAGTGGGTTGAAGCCAAAGCTTTCCCCACTAATGACGCAAGGGTGGTTTGTAACTTTTTGAAATCGCTGTTCGCTAGATTTGGCGTTCCTCGTGCTATTATCAGTGACCGCGGGACTCATTTTTGCAACGATCAATTTGCAAGAGTCATGGCAAAGTATGGTGTCAATCACCGTCTTTACACCGCTTATCATCCCCAAACCAATGGGCAGGCCGAGATATCCAATCATGGATTGAAGCAAATTTTGGAGCGTACTATGGGAGAGCATCGTGCCGCGTGGGCCGATAACTTAGATGATGCTCTGTGGGCTTTCCGTACTGCTTATAAGACCCCGATCGGATGTACACCTTATCGTCTTGTGTACGGGAAAGCATGCCACCTTCCCATCGAGCTGGAGCATAAGGCGCACTGGGCCTTGAAGTGGGCTAACTTTGACATCAACAAAGCCGGTGATCATCGCAAGATTCAACTCAACGAGCTCAACGAACTGAGGAATGAAGCTTATGAGAACTCGCTGATCTACAAAGAGAAGACGAAGATCCTTCACGACGCAAAAATCAAGAACCGAGAGTTCCACGTTGGTGATCAAGTCTTACTTTTTAACTCTCGGTTGAAGATCTTCTCTGGCAAGTTGAAGAGCCGCTGGTCTGGTCCATTCACCGTCGCCAACGTCTTTCCGTATGGGACCATTGAGCTTTCTCAACCAGATGGGCCCAATTTCAAGGTGAATGGCCAGCGTCTGAAGTTGTACATTGGTGAGGACATCTCTTAGGAGATGATTCCATCCCTCACCACGTTCCCCATGAACTAATTTTTGGTCGAGTCAGGCTCGTGACTCGGTTATCAAAAACAAGCGCTCCTCGGGAGGCAACCTGAGTATCTATCCTTTTATGTTTTAACCTCCTAAGTCTAGGGGGACCTGTATAGGTGTTTGTATTTGTGTGGTGATGTGATTACAGGGATGAATGCACTCTTGGAATCTTTGAAGAACCGTGCTCTCGTGTTTTCCGAAATCCGGTTCTATCTCTCAACTATCGTGATTCAATTTTCTTCATACTCACATTTGAAATTGATCACTTTAGTCTTCTCTTCCTTAACTCGAGTTAACCAACGTGCACAATGTCATAAGTGTAGGGTAAACTTTTCCCACATGCTTAAACATTGAGGACAATGTTTATCTTAAGTGTAGGGGGGACTTCTATCGAAGTTTTAAGTGGACCTTTCCATGAAAATGCCTTCATTTAACCGGAAAATCATCTTTTTCAACATTTTTCAAATTTTTATTAACTTTGGCCATTTAGTCGTAATTTTTAAATTTTTATCGTTGCTTTCATATATATATATCCCGTAATAAAGTCAAATTATTAATAAAATGGTGTAGCTAGTTTAGAAGTCTTTGACATACTAGGCCCGTTGCGTTTATTTTGACTCAACCCGAATAGACTTATCCAAGTTTATTCTAGCTAGTATCCTTAACCATGTAGACCTTAATTGGTTTATTAGGCTAAGTGTCCACGAGTCTCATTACTTGAGATTTTAAATTGTGGAGGACGAGAAATGATAGAGTCAATTATAAGTCGGTATTCTTGCACAAGCTCACTTGGTGTAATTATTTGCCTATTCTCCCATCACTTGCTAATAATTTATCTGCAATAAGTAAGGTCGTACGATTTGAAAAGTTACTTAGCTTCTAGCCCAAGATCATTTAAAATTTGCTCGGTAATGATAAGAGTTCATAGCCAAGGCATAACTTATGAAGCGGGGCGCGAAGATTGGCGAGTCCGAAAAGGCCCTAACAAGGCATGAGGATTCCATTTTATTGCTAAAGATCCAAGGTGATGTGAAAAGCATTATTCCCAAAGTCAATATGAAGGATCAAGACTCACGACGAAAAGCAATCAACTCCCGTAAAGATCATGGAGAAGTCTATCCGAAAAGACCCTAACAAGGTATGAGGATAAATAGATCCAAGTCCGAAAAGGAGGCGGATCGTTGTATCTCAAAATCCCAATTAGAGATTGAAGAATAATCATGAAGTCGTGGTCAACAAAGTTGGAGTACCCCTCAAAAGTCTCCAAGTGAAGAAACTCTATTACGATGAGAAGACCATTATCTCAAGAACGTCTCTCAAGATATGAAGTATGAAGTACATGCCAAATATCGGCCCGAGAAAGGTCTCAAATCGCGAACCAAGTTATGCCAAGATATGAACTTTTTGATATCCCGAGAAGCAGTTTTAAAAGATTTTGTCCTTTAGCTAACTATTGATCAAATCGTCCTACTTTGCTTTCAGCCCTAAATAACTATCGAAATAAGTCCAAAAATGCATCTTCATGATCATTCTAAGACAAAAATAAAATATAAGAGATACACCTAGGAATAAGGGAGTTTAAGCATTTAATTAAGCCATGTGTGTAAGTGTTTGAATTGCTAACTTATAATAACAATGATCTCGTTTTTAAGCTTAGTTTGGGGAACGTGAAACTTGAGGGTGATAAATCTTCGCAGCACCGAAGTCCTAATGTAAGTCCTCGATCTCTTTGCAAGTTATTTCCATCCTTCTGTTTATTCTAAAAGTTTTAATTTCTCTTAGTATTTTCATTTTCGTTTAATAGTATATTAATAAGGCCAAGGTTGATTGATTATGAGGAAAATGTAAAATTGCTTTATCACTAAGCATTGCATGAGGGCATGGCAATGGTTAAGTGTAAGGGATTTGATAGGTGTGAGAACACCCATCCTTTTACCACTTAATTCTGGCTAAAACAAGACCAAAACACGTATTTAATATCATTTGTTTGGAATTATGCGTGGTTTTTGTGTTTATTGTGTTTTCAGAGTCAACCGGATGAATATTAAAGAAAACATGGGATTGCACGGGTTTTATCAAAGAAAAAGACTCAAGACGAAGTCTATTGTCCAAGAGATGCAAAAGAATTGAAGTCATTGTGCCTATTTGAAGATTTATCGAAGAATAGAGCCAAAGATGGAAGATTCATATATGTCGAAGAACTCGAGTCTATTAAATAAAAGATTATAAGACGAGTTGGAATTATTCACCGACACTTCTCAAATCCAAGTCGGAAACGTTTATTTAAGACGTGTGAAGACTAAAGAAGAAGGAAGAAAAAGGAGCCCAAACCAAAGCCCAATCACAAAAGCCCACCACCATTACACACGCCTATATAAAGGCCTTACCTGACAAATTTTCACACACTTAGTCTTTAGGTAGTTTCTAGTTTTAGAGAGAGAAAGTTCTAAACTTTCTCTCACTAGATTTCATCTTTTTCCATTCAAGATCAAAACTTTGTATTACTTTTTCATTAATCAAGTTCAAGTTTTTATCTTTTAATCTTTAATCTCATCCTTCCTTTCTTTTATTTTGATTGATTTTGGTACAAATCTCGTATGATCCGTGTTGTTCATCAATGATTTGCGCTTAAAAAGTTGATTACTTTTTATGTTTCCTTAAGTTTATACACGAATAAGCTCTAAGATCCTTGTTCTTATTGGCTTATTTGTTGATTTAGCTTATTTACTTTTTAAAGTTTTTATGAAAAGTTCATCTTTTTATTGATTTGATTTAAAAGTTGTTTATTTTAAGCTTAGATAAAGTGTTCTTAGTGCTTATTTGATCAGCTTATTGTTGGATTCGAGCTTGTTGGTGATTAGCTTATTCTATAGCTTATTCCCTAGCTTAAGTCTCGAATTAGCATAATTTTCTAAAGGGGCAAAGCCCTTTTCCGACCGAGTATTCCGACCAAAGCCCCCCCCCCCCCTTTATTCCGATCGACCGATCGGAAAAGGGTTTTAATATTCAGATTGGTGGTGTTCTCATATTCCGACGGTAGGTGTTTAATGTATTCCGATTGCTCTGTTTTACCCATATTCCGATTGAGATCATTTTGGTATTCCGATGGTACCCTGTTTCTAGTATTCCGATTAGTAAATTTTCACCGTATTCCGATTGGGGTCATTTGCCCGTATTCCGATCATTAGCTTTTCTAAGCATTCCGATCACCCGATCGGAATGTATTCCGATTGAATGCTTTTTCCCCTTATTCCGATTTAGCCTATTTTTCTTTACTCCGATCTTACTTTCTTTTAGTACTTTTCAATCAAGTTCATATTTTTTATAAAGTTTTCCAAGTTTTAGTTTTTATTAAGTGTTCATTTATTTGTCTCATATGATCTTTAAGTTTCCAATCATTTACTTTTAAACTCGTCTTTTCACTTTAATCATTCAAGCTTTAAGTTTACTCTTTGACATTTAATTAATTGTTATTAGATTACAATAGATAAACAAACCATCACCTTTTCATTAACCAAGAACAAATCATTCCACTTAGAGCCGAGATCAATTCGAGAGGACTGAGAGACAAATCTGAACCCAAGTAAAATCTATGTATCATGTGGTGATGTGATTACAGGGATAAGTGCACTTTTGGAACCTTTGAAGAACCGTGCTCCCGTGTTATCTAAAATCCGGTTCTATCTCTCAACTATCGTGATTCAATTTTCTTCATACTCACATTTGAAATTGATCATGTTAGTCGTCTCTTCCTTAACTTGATTTAACCAACGTGCACAATGTCATAAGTGTAGGGGAGACTTTTCCCACATGCTTAAACATTGAGGACAATTTTATCATAAGTGTAGGGGGGACTTCTATCAAAGTTTTAATTGGACTTTTCCATGAAAATGCCTTCATTTAACCGGAAAATCATCTTTTTCAAAATTTTTAATTAACTTTGGCCATGTAGTCGTAATTTTTAAATTTTTTATCATTGCTTTCATATGTATATATCCCGCAATAAAGTCAAAAATATTAATAAAGTGGTGTAGCTAGTTTAGAAGTGTTTGACATATTAGGCCCATTGCGATTATTTTGACTCAACCCGAATATACTTATCCTAGTTTATTCTAGCTAGTATCCTTAACCATGTAGACATTAATTGGTTTATTAGGCTAAGTATCCATGAGTCTCATTACTTGAGATTTTAAATTATGGAGAACGAGAAATGATAGAGTCAATTATAAGTCGGTATTCTTGCACAAGCACACTTGGTGTAATTATCTGCCTATTCACCCATCACTTGCTAATAATTTATCTGCAATAAGTAAGGTCGTACGATTTGAAAAGTTACTTAGCTTCTAGCCCAAGATCGTTTAAAAATTGCTCGGTAATGATAAAAGTTCATAGCCAAGGCATAACTTATGAAGCGGGGCGCGAAGATTGGCGAGTCCGAAAAGGCCCTAACAAGGCATGAGGATTCCATTTTATTGCTAAAGATCCAAGGTGATGTGAAAAGCATTATTCCCAAAATCAATATGAAGGATCAAGACTCACGACGAAAAGCAATCAACTCCCATAAAGATCGTGGAGAAGTCTATCCGAAAAGACCCTAACAAGGTATGAGGATAAATAGATCCAAGTCCGAAAAGGAGGCGGATCGTTGTATCTCAAAATCCCAATTAGAGATTGAAGAACTAATCATGAAGTCGTGGTCAACAAAGTTGGAGAACCCCTCAAAAGTCTCCAAGTGAAGAAACTCTATTAACGAAGAGAAGACCATTATCTCAAGAACGTCTCTCGAAGATATGAAGTATGAAGTACATGCCAAATATCGGCCTGAGAAAGGTCTCAAATCGTGAAGCGAGTTATGCCAAGATATGAACATTTTGATATCCCGAGAAGCGGTTTTAAGAGATTTTGTCCTTTAGCTAACTATTGATCAAATCGTCCTACTTTGCTTTCAGCCTAAATAAACTATCGCAATAAGTCCAAAAATGCATCTTCATGATCATTCTAAGACAAAAAATAAATATAAGAGATACACCTAGTAATAAGGGAGTTTAAGCATATAATTACGCCATGTGTGTAAGTGTTTGTTTTACTAACTTATAATAACAATGATCTCGTTTTTAAGCTTAGTTTGGGGAACGTGAAACTTGAGGGTGATAAATCTTCGCAGCACCAAAGCCCTAATGTAAGTCCTTGACCTCTTTGCAAGTTATTTCCATTGAAAATGGTTTTCTAACCTTTTGTTTCCTTTAAAGTTTTAATTTCTCTTAGTACTTAAATTTTTGTTTTAGTAGTATGTTAATAAAGCCAAGGTTGATTGATTATGAGAAAACTGTAAAATTGCTTTATCACTAAGCATTGCATGAGGGCATGGCAATGGTTAAGTGTAGGGGATTTGATAGGTGTGAAAACACCCATCCTTTTACCACTTATTTCTTGCTAAAACAAGACAAAAACGCGTATTTAGTATCATTTGTTTGGAATTATGCGTGGTTTGTGTGCTTGTTGTGTTTTCAGAGCTAACCGGATAGATATTGAAGAAAACATGGGATTGCACGGGTTTTATTAAAGAAAAAGACTCAAGACGAAGTCTATTGTCCAAGAGATGCGGAAGATTTGAAGTCATTGTGCCTATTTGAAGATTTATCGAAGAAAATGGCCAAAGATGGAAGATTCATATATGTCGAAGAACTCGAGTCTATTAAACAAAAGATTATAAGACGAGTTGGAATCATTCACCGACACTTCTCAAAATCTAAAGTCGGAAACATTTATTTAGAGAAACGTAAAGGCTAAAGAAGAAAGAAGAAGAGAAGCCCATGTACAAGCCCATTTACAAGCCCACAAGCAACACCTATAAATAGGCCTTCTCCTTACAAATTAGGGGGGAGCTAGTTTTAGTTTTTCATTCTTCTTTCTAGTTTTAGAGAGAGAAAGTTCCCAACTTTCTCTCACTAAATTTTTCATCTTTTCTTTCTTTTAATTTTGCAAGTTTAAGCTTTGTGAATTTGAATTTCCATTAATCATGTAAAAGTTTAAGCTTTATGTTCTTAAATCTCTTTCTACATTTCTTGATCTTGCTTAATTTTAATCCGAACCCTTAAACTTGATCCAAATCCTTCATGATTCATGATTGAATTTGAGGTTGCGTGTTTAGAAAGTTCATTTCTTGTTCTTACAAAAGCTCGTACATGTTTAAGCCATAATCTCTCTATGCTTGTTGGCTTATTTCAAGTTCTAGCTTATTGATTTTTGGATTTATTAAAAGATTTAGTCAATTTAAAGTTCCTTTCATAAAGTGTTTGATTTTATGTTTTGAAAAGTTGTCGAATTCTAGCTTTTTGAGTTGTTTAAGATCGGTTAAAATAGCTTATAGTAACAGCTTATTGAGTTTCCATCTTGTCCCCAAATTTCGGATTAACACTGCTTCCATCGCAATCTTGGGGATTCTACACACTTCGACGGATTACCTGTTTTGATCGCAATAACCCTTAAGGGTTTTACTTTGCGATCGGTTGGTCATTTCCCCCTTATTCCGATCTGGATTACGATCGCTCACTGCGATCGCACATTCCGACGGGACTAAGTTCCTTGTTAATACGAAACTCTGCCCAAATTTACTTTACAACATTCCGACAGTGGTGTATTCCGACAGAAGTGTTTAGGACTTTCCGATCTGAAACATTCCAATCTGGAACTTTCCGATTAGACAACATTGTGACAGAATGGACTTTGGTATTCCGATGACTATTAAGATGATTTATTCCGATGACTTGGTTTTAATCACATTCCGATGGATTTGAATTTAGTACATTCCGATAGAATTCAGTTTTGCATTTCGATTATTTAAGTTTTATAGTTTACAAAGTTTTAAGTTTCAAGTTCATTTTGTTTTTAGTTCAATCTTGCCTCGCTTAGTTTTCATATTAATTACTCTACGACTCTTCACCTTTTAGTAGAATAGAAAAACAAACCCCCTATTTGTCACCAAGAACAACTATTCCACTTGAGTTGTGATCAGTTCGAGAAGATACCGAGAACTAATCTGAACCCCATCTAAAAGCTCTAGTATCAAAGATCCTTTGTCCACTTGCTGTCATGTTCACGAATCCGTGGATTGGAGTAAACCGTAGTAGGAGCTTCCTCTGAGGTGGATGACCCGGCTTGATTATGGTCGGGAATTGGTACACCAAAGAATGGAAGTTCACGCATTTGATCGAATTCCAAATCGTGATCATCATCATCCTCTTCATCATCAATAGGCATGACATGGGTAGTTGAAACATGTGTTGGTTGAGAATTACTCGTTGAAGGTATGTCTTGACCAATTGTAGGTGCAGATGTATCTGATTGTGAAACGTTTGCTGGAGCGACAACTTCGGTAACCGGAGCTATTACTTCAGGTTCTGGAGCAAAAATACTTGGAGGAGTAAAGAGTTCATTAAAGAACGGTTGAACCAACGTATCATATTCATTCCTAGAAGGTGGTGTAAATGATGATGAAGTAGGGTTATTTGGGACAAGACCAGAGCTAATGTTACTGGGTCCCATTTCATGAAGTGCGGGTTCAGAGCTTCTTTGCTCAGAAGCCATTGTTGTCAGCTCATCAAAATAAACATTCATAGTTTCGAGGATCTTGCGAGATTACGGTTGTAGATTCGGTATGCTTTCTTTGCGAGTGCGTAACCAATGAAAATACCAATATCAGCCTTTGGTTGAATTTTTCCCAAATTGTCACCATCATTATTTGGATAGCAAAGAGAACCAAATACATGAAGATACGATAAATCTTGTACTTTTCCATGGAGAAGCTCATAAGGTGTTTTACCATGGCGTTTACGAATTAGTGACCGATTTTCGGTGTACACTACTATAGATACTGCTTCTTCCCATAAAAACAATGGACCCTTTGCGTAAATTAACATCATTCGAGCAGCTTCCATAAGTGTGAGATTTCGCCTTTCAACGACAGCGTTTTGTTGTGGAGTGAGAGCAAAGGATGTTTCATGAGAAATGCCAGCTTCTTCATAATAATCACGCAATATTTGATTCCCAAATTCAGTTCCATTATCTGTACGAATGCGTCGGACAGTAGTGTTGAGACACACTTGAATCATCTTGAGAAATCCGATGATGAATTTAGGTACCTCATTTTTTGTTGTAAGAAATTTCACCCATGTAAACTGAGAGTAATCATCGACAATGACGAGGATGTACTTTTTACCACTAAGACTTTCAACACGCATTGGCCCACAAAGATCCATATGCAACAGATAAAGTTTCTCTTGGTTGGTGTCTTCAATCTTGGGTTTGTATGATTTATTAGTGCTTTTCCCCATTATACACGCGGAACACAAATGATCCTTGTGAAATGTAAGTTTAGGAATCAAGAACACAAACACATAAACCAAACAATCATCCCATGGCTCTCTGATACCATTTGTAGGATATTGTAAATCTTGCTTATGTTTAGAGAGAGAAAGATATAGAAATATGGTAAGAACACACACACACTTTGAGAGAGAAAGTATGAAAACACACTTTTACTATGTGTAAAGTTATGTGAACCAACACCCTCTCCATCTAAGGAGAGGGTTTATATACCAAGCCCATAAGAAGGGCTTGGGCTTACCATTGGGCCGGCCATACAAGCATGGACCAAGCTTTTCCTTGTTAAATATATATAAAGATATCTAGACTACGAGCTACTACTTAATATATTGTCAGAGTGACCTAATATTCCTAAATACGTAAAAACTTATTTCCAACAAGAACTTACAACCAAAACGGTCAAGTTACCCGCACTAATCAAATGACTCCATCGGGTTTTGCTCCCAATCAAAATGCTAAAATCTATCGAAAAAATCATGTTGGTTACAAAAGCAATTACAAAACAACTATGGGAATCAAGGGGCTAATAACAATAAAGTTTCAAACAAAAGTCAAAACAATGATTTTCAAAACAACAACAAGAGTTTGCAAAACTTGAAAGATCTTCCAAATGAATTTTTTGAATACGCAAATGGAAATGATGCTAGGTTTGATAATATTTAAAGAGAGATCATTAGCCTAAGATCCGAGTATAAGAATGACTTGAAAAAGGAGTTGAAAAATGAGTTAGCAAATGAGCTTAAGATCCATACCAACAAAATGGAGGGTAATGTAACTAGGTTACAACAAAACCAACAAAAGATGGAACAAGGGCAACATGAAATAAAACAAGAGATGCTTAAGGCCGATAAGAGGCAATATATGTTTGAGGATAAAATTTCATACATGTTTGAGGCTATAATGTGGAAACCGTCTTCGAGTAGTCTTCCTAGCAACACCATAGCGAACCCTAAAGGAGAGATGAAAGTGATTACCACATGAAGTGGTAAGACACTTAAGGAACCGACTCCTCAACCAATTACTCCAACGGTGGAGGAAAGTGAAGAAGAATCCGAGGTGGTGGTCGAAAAGGAGCATATCCCAATCCGACAAAGTATCGCTCAAGCCACACCTACGGTTGACCCATTACCATCATTGGAACCCGAGATTCTAAAGGCTATGTCTATGCCTCAACCCACACCACCTTTGCCCTACCCATCAAGACTTCGTAAGGAGAAACGTCAAGAGCGCGACAATTACCAATTTGAGATTTTTATGAAGATGTTTCGTGATGTGCATGTTAATGTAAGTTTTGCCGATGCTTTGGTCATGATGCCTCGATTTGCCGCTAACTTTAAGAGATGATAAACAACAAGGAGAAATTGCAACAATTGTCTAGTTGTTCATCGGTTTATCTTAACCGCATACCTCAAAAAGTCGGCGATCCCGGTAAATTCTTGATGCCACTTGCAATCTTCAAGTCGCTCAATCTTCCTAATCTTACTCCTTCACTAATGTCTATCGAATTGGCCGATCATTCCACGATTCCCGCATGTGGATTGGCCGAAGACGTTTTTGTGAAAGTGGGAAACTTCTATTATCCAGTAGACTTTATCGTTTTCGATATTCCCACGGAGCCTCAAGTTCCTCTTATTTTAGGTCGTTCGTTTTTGGATACGTCAATGGCGTTGATTGATGTGCATGCTAGAAAAATCACCTTACGTTTCAACGACGAGGAACTTGTTATAAACGCAACACAAAACTCTCCAATTTCTCATGTTTATTCCGTCGCGACCATAAACCTCGTTGATATGATCGACGTTGTTTGCGAGGAATTTTCACATGAAGTTTTAGGTTTTGGTGAGGATGAAAATAGTGGCAATCCGACTATGCTTGATCCCATTCTTGATAATTCGACACCATCCTTCACACCATTTGAAGGTGGTGGTTTTACGTTGGAATAATTTGATGTTCCTCGTACTTGTGACGAAGACCTCGACAACGATGAGGACTTCTCGATTATCAAGTATTTCCTTAACGATGTCCCATTTCCTCTACCCGAGGAGGTTATGAGTATCGAGCCCAAATCTTCGATTGAGGAACCACCAATCCTCGAGTTGAAAGATTTACCTCCTTATCTTGAATACGTATTCTTGGAAGGAGACGATAAGTTGCCGGTTATTATTGCGAAGGATCTTTCGAATGATGAAAAAACCGCACTTATCGATGTTCTAAAGGATCACAAAGGTGCAATTGCGTGGAAATTATCCGACATTAACGGGATCGATCCTAAATTTTGTACCCACAAAATCTTAATGGAGGAGGACTACAAACCCGCAATCCAATGTCAAAGGAGGGTGAACCCCAAAATTCACAACGTCATCAAAAATGAGGTCCTTAAACTCATTGACGCGGGAATGATTCACCCTATTTCCGATAGCCCTTGGGTGAGTCCTATTCATTGTGTCCCTAAGAAGGGAGGAATGACCGTTGTGCGAAACGATGCCAGCGAGTTAATTCCAACTCAACTCGTGACCGGTTGGAGGGTGTGTATCGACTATCGTAAGTTGAATGACGCCACTCGTAAAGACCATTTTCCCTTTCCCTTCATGGACCAAATGTTGGAGCGTCATGCGGGAAACAATTTCTATTGCTTTTTAGAAGGTTTTTTTGGTTACTTCCAAATTCCCATCGATCCTCGTGATCAAGAAAAAACTACATTTACGTGTCCATATGGAACGTTTTGCCTATCGTATAATGCCATTTGGACTTTGTAATGCACCGGGAACCTTTCAAAGGTGCATGATGGCTATTTTTCATGACATGATCGAGAAGACGATGGAAGTCTTTATGGATGACTTTTCCGTGTTTGGTTGTTCGTTCACTTCGTGTTTGTCGAATCTTGATAGAATGTTAAAACGTTGTGAGGAAACCAACCTTGTGCTCAATTGGGAAAAATGTCATTTTATGGTTAAGGAAGGAATCGTCTTAGGGCACAAGGTTTCGAAAGCGGGGATTGAGGTAGACAAAGCTAAGGTAGACGTCATCACCAAATTACCTCACCCAGAAACCGTCAAGGGAGTTAGGAGTTTCCTTGGCCACGCGGGCTTTTATCGTCGATTCATCAAGGATTTTTCAAAGATTTCTTGACCTATTACACATCTCCACGAAAATGATGCTCCTTTTGTCTTTAACGAAGATTGTGTACGAGCCTTTGAAATCCTTAAGAGGAAACTTACCGAAGCTCCCATTCTTGTTGCTCCCAATTGGAACCTTCCCTTTGAACTCATGTGTGATGCTAGTGACTACGCTATAGGGGCCGTATTGGGGCAACGTCATGATAGTCACTTTTTGCCTATTCACTATGCTAGCAAGACGATGACCGAGGCTCAACTAAAATACACTACAACGGAAAAGGAATTCCTTGCCGTGGTATATGCATTTGAGAAATTCCGACCTTATCTCGTCTTGACCCAATGCATAGTGTATACGGATCACTCGACTATCAAGTATCTCATGTCTAAACAAGATGCAAAGCCAAGATTTCTTCGTTGGATTCTCCTCCTTCAAGAATTTAATGTCGAAATCCTTGACAAAAAAGGAGCCAAGAATCTAGCGGCCGACCATCTTTCTCGTTTGGAAGATCCTCACCAAAGTGTTTACGAGCCAAAGGAAATTACCGAAACATTTCCTCTCGAGACACTTGGTGTAGTGAATTATAAGATTGACTCATCCACCCCATTGTTTGCGGACATCGCAAATTACCATGCGGGGAATTTCATCATTAAGGGTATGACGACTCAACAAAAATGAAAATTCTTTCGTGACGTCAAGTTCTATTTTTGGAACGACCCTTACGTATTTCGGACTTGTGCGGATCAAATCATTCGACGTTGTGTTTTTGTCACCGAAGCTACTAATATCCTTAGAGCTTGTCACGAGGGACCCATGGGTTGTCACCATGGAGCTAATCTCACGGCGAAGAAGGTCTTTGATGCCGGATTCTTTTGGCCTACTATTTACCGAGATGCACACGCACTTGTGAAGTCGTATGACTCATGCCAACGTTAAGGCAAAGGCTCACAAAACGATGAAATGCAACAAAACATCATCCAAGTGTGTAAGATCTTTGACGTTTGGGGAATTGATTTTATGGGGCCGTTCCCATCATCTCGTGGTAATAAGTACATCCTTGTCGCTGTTGACTACCTATCCAAGTGGGTGGAAGCTAAGGCTTTGCCAACGAACGATGTTCGTGTGGTAGTCAAGTTTTTGAAGAGTTTGTTTTCTCGGTTTGGAATCCCTCGTCTGATCATAAGTGATCGTGGAGCCCATTTTTGTAATGACCAATTCGAAAGGGTCTTAAGGAAATATGGGGTTACATATCGTCTTTCTACGGCTTATCACCCACAAACGAGTGGGCAAGTCGAGGTTTCAAACGGAGCTTTGAAGAGGATCTTAGAGAGATCGATTAGAGAGAACCGATAATCATGGTCGGATAAATTAGACGATGCTTTATGGGCCTTTCGTACCGCTCATAAGACGCCCATCGGGTGTACTCCTTATAAGCTTGTGTATGGGAAAAATTGCCATTTACCAATTGAACTCGAACACAAAGCTTATTGGGCCCTTAAGCATTGTAATGATGACATTGAGACGGCGGGAAAACACCGGAAAATGCAATTAAATGAATTAGATGAATTGAGGGATATTGCTTATGAAAATTCATTGATTTACAAATAAAGAACTAAAACGTTTCATGATTCTAAAATTAAAAACTAGTTTTTAACATTGGAGATTAAGTGTTGCTTTTTAACTCACGTTTGAAAATCTTTTCCGACAAGTTGAAATCCCGTTGGTCCGGTCAATTCACCGTTATCCAAGTTTTTCCTTATGGACCATCGAGCTAGCTCAAAATGATGGCCCCAATTTCAAGGTGAATGGACATAGGTTGAAGCACTACTTTGGCGGGGAAGTTCCCTCTTTGAACTACCTCGACCAAGTCACCTTCCCCAATGATAATTAGTATTGAGGGGATCGAGTCGAGCTCATGACTCAGTAATCAAAAATGAGGTGCCTCGTGGGGGAGTCCCATGCTTATCCATGTACATATTATCGCTTTCTAATGTAGTAATGTGAGGGGATTTGTGCCCTTCCAACCTTTGTTCCGTGGTTTTTTGTGCATTGTGGTTTTTAGATGATCATGATCTTCACGATTGGAGCCTCTCGTATTCATTTTATGGGAGCACTCGATCGTTTGCTTTGAAGAATTTCTCGATATTGACACATGATATATCCTTATATGTTCTAACCTTAGGTTTTTAGCACACTTCATAAACGGCTATAAATATAACGGTTACACCCTTTCCATGCTAGATTAAGCATTCGACTATGTCTCTAGTATGGGGGTATTCCACCCTTAGACTCGAAACATTGAGGAAAATGTTTAACTTTAGTATGGGGGTGAATAGATACTTGCTTTGCCAAACCTTCACGCTTTCTAAAATTTATCTTTTTGTTTATCATTTTGTTGCAAAATAAGGCTAAAATGGCAAAATTTTAAAATTTTTCTCATGTTTTATAAGTGTTTAAAGACACGAATGTAGATTTTTCGATGGCGAGAATAAGAGTAATTTTTTACTCAACCGTGGGTGTTGAGGACTTAGCTTCGATTCCTTAACTTCACATTAGGCTAAGTCTCTTAAATAAAAACGAGAAATGATAGAGTTAATTATAAGTTACTATGCGAAACGAAGAGTACTCGTATTCATTCAAAAACTCATGTGTTCTCGTTGTTTGCTTATTCTCCCTTCACTTGTATATACATTTTGCTTAATAAGTATTGGCTTAGCGGTTTAGTCTAGATTGTTGGTTTCTAGTGTTTTCTAGTAGCTTCCATGTAATTAAATTAGGAAAACATTAAGGTATCGCCAGTGTCATGGTTTTGAAGTATTGACAACCCGAATAATCAAAAGCTTCACCCAATAATAAGATTTCAAGTGCTCACCTTAATCAAGCAAACAATTTGAAGCTCACAAGGCCGAAAAATCTATGCAAAATTGAAAGTGAATTATGCCTTAATCTTTGAAGCTTTAAAGATCCAAAATTCGCTTTTACCGTGAGGATATACGTCTTTGTCCATAATAAACACCTTATGACGAGGTTAAATAAAAGGCAAGGCAAGACCAAAGTCATAATAAAAGCTTCATGGTGAAGTTGAACAAAAGATGGAGGTAAACCTATGATAATAATGCCCATCCTTTAGGGGGTGTATAAAAGTCTTGGTAATAAGTCTCATGTTCAAAACCGTTATAAAACCGTGTTTATCGATCCTTCTTGTTGACTTAATTTCTTGACATCGTTGTCTATTAGGGGGGTTATTAATTCGATGGTCTTGGTTGCACCGTTATGACTCTATTTTTAGACCTAAATCTCTATCATCGCATAAGTAAAAAATTTATCCTCGTGAACATTCAAAACAAAAATAAAATATAAGAGATACCACTTAGGAAAATAGGAGTATAAGTACGTGATTAGGGCATATGAGTAGTGTTAGCATTACTAACTTATAATGACAATGATCTCGTTGCACGCTTGACATGGAATTGGGGTGAAAATCGAGGACGACAGAATTATTTCTGACGAAGCATTCACGTGTTCTTGTTCTATGAACCTAAACGTCCCATTTTGCAATGAAAATCATACATTATGTCTAAAACGCAAGTAGTAGTAACAGTAGTAGTAGTGTAGCTAGTTTATCATTTAATAAAAGTGCATAAAAATGAATTTTGGAGATGCTAAGATACTTTATTCTAGCATTGCGTGAGAGCACAACAATGGTTTAGTATGGGGGAGTGATGAGACTGCTTTTATACATAGTCTCATCGTCCAAAATGGGCTTAAATGCATAAAATATCATGAAATATGCCAAATATATGCTTGTGTTTGTTACATGTGTATTTTAGGTATGGATATTGAGAAAATGGCCAAAGATCACAAGAAACAAGCAAAAACGAACACGGGAAACGAAGCCGCACAATGAACCGGGCTCTAGAGTTGATTTTCCAAGAATAACCCTTGAAGAATTAAAGATTGTACAAGAAGTCTCCTCCAATATTGAAGAATTGAAAATTTAAACCCTTGTATATTCATAATTACAAGTTTGGTCCTCAAAGTTTGTCAAATTACAAAAAGGACCCTCCACTTTGAAGAATTGGCAAGAATGGCCCCTCAAAAATGAAGACTTGTCAATATTAGTCCTCCAAGAAGTCAAGAATACAAGTCAACACCTTGAAGAATAAAGAAAATGCCAAAACAACCCTTCAAATATCATGAATTGGCAAGAAATACCCTTGAAATACTTTTTCAAAACCTTTTGTGGCAAAAGTATGAAAAATGAAACTTTGATTATAAAGGGATTTCAGTTTTGTGCATTGAAAACTGAAATGAAAAAAAGAAGAAAGAAGAGGGGCTTAATTTGGGCAGACAAGATATTGCCTAGACCTGTGGTAGCATGACACGTGCCCCACTTACCACTCTCCTCAAATCACAACATCCCATTTTGCCATGTCACCAATCCACCAAGCCAGGTTTATAACTAATATTAATTAGTTATTAATTTCGCGCTAAACACCCATTTTTAAACCTAAAATGGATCAAATTCCTTGTTCATCATGTTCTTAATCACATTTGGGCATTTCTTAATTACCAAGAATTAAGTGTTATAACTTTCCAGATTTATGATTAAGGGATCATTAAACATAACCCAACTCACATTTACCATGCCACATCACCACACAACTCACATGATAAGTCCCCTGCTACAAAAGTTCAGGAAGAAGCGAAAATAGCAAGTGAATCCAACGCCCCACATTCTGCTTTGTTCCTAAGCATTCCTTGGACCCTTAGATCAAAATCCGACAGCTAATACCTCCACAAACGTCCAAGATAACATCATATGAGTCCAAGGTTTTCAAATTCTGCAAGGGCATATTTGGAAAATCAATCACTATGGTTTTCACATTTTCAGCTTATTAGGTCATTGTACACCCTCTATATAAAGGGTATAACTCATTACATTGTATTTTGCTCTAGGTTTTTCCTTGTTCAACATTCTGTAAATCCTTCTTTTAGTTTAATGAAAAAGTGTTTGAATATTTGAAGAAATCCAAGTGCCATCCTTTTTATATGCTTGTTATTGTTATATGTTGGTGATTGTTAAGTCTTAAAACCTGTTTTCAAAGATTGTGCAAGAAATTGCATATTTTTCTAAAATTAGATAATTTGCTAAGTTCTTGGTTCAAGCCCTTGGAATTTTTGGACTACAAGTGTTCATATCACCTTGATAAGAAGATTATCAAGGTGTAGTGAACTTGTGGTTTGGGGATAATCAAGGAGTGGGAACAAGGTTGCATTAATCAAGCTTTTATTTTTCATTTTTCTGTTTTATATAAATTGTACCTTCAACCTTGTTGAATCTTAGCAGGTGTTATTAGAAGCTTGTGTCTTGTTTAGCTAGACACATCACCTCAAAAATTCGTGAGTGTGGATGTACATTCATGAGGTTTGAGTCTCTTTTCAAAAAATCAGTTGAAAAAGTGATATTTTGTGATTTGGTGTTCTGCTGTTATAAGAGGTGTTCTTATGGCTTAAATCTGCTTAATACTGCATGATATTGATGTTATGATGCTAGATTAAGTTTGGGTAAAATTGAAACACACATTTTCTTTGTTAAATTTGGATTTAAAAAGTTTAAGGGGTGTTTGGGTTTATTGATTTTTGCTTTGGATGCTTATTTGAGTAGGTGTTAAGTATTGGTTTGAGTTTGTACCTGCTTATTACTTGGTTGTGTGCTAATATCTGCAAGTTTTCAGCCTTTAAACATCAAATCCTATATTGTGCTATAACTCACTTAATTTTGCATATTTTGACCTAAGATTTTGGAAACACCTAGAGTGTATGCATGTTTAGGGCTAACAAGTGTTAAATCAAAGTTTATATAACCTGTTTGAAAGATTTGAGGGTTTGAAATTGGATTTGTGGTCAAGTACATCAACAAAGTTCATAATCTGCTTGTTCATTGTTCATCAGTAACTTTTTGAGCTTGAATCTTTGTCTAAACCTTAAATCATTGCATGAAACCAGTTGATTTATGTTCACTTGAATTTATTTAAGCTGTTGTGTGCATTTGGTTCATTTTGGTTGGCTTATTCTTGCTAAAACTACTTATTTGTTTGAAAACTGCTTATGTTCATGTTTGTGTGATATCTGGGCAAAGATTGAGTTAACAATATCATTTGGCCTGTTGTTTTGTGATTTTGTGATTGATATTGACTCCTTATAACCCACTGGTTATAAGGGTGCCTTTTTGTGCCTTGAATCCAACAAAACTCCACATAAGACAAAAAGTCAAAGAAGTCAAGCAGTGGAAACTTTTCCCACTGCTGGACACCCAAAACTAGCCACTGCTAGTGTTAATTCTTAAACAACTTATTCATAAACCATTTTAGCTTAGTCAGACTTGCAATAACTTTGATTTTGTAATCAATCTTCCTTATTTCACCCATTTGACTAATCTGGAGCATATTAGGGTTTGACTTTTAGGTTTGACTAGAAAACAAATTGACTTGACTTTTTCATAAGTGCTTATTTGCATATTCTAGCTTATTCTTTGTGCTTATTTGAAAAGTTTTTGTTGATTTTGCTTAGTTAAGTCATTTAAAACCTTTTGCAACAAGAATCAGCACTTGAGGTGGCCTAGAACTCAAAAACGACTATTTTGTCGTTTTTAGTAGAGAGTTGTTGCTTAATTCAGGCTTATTTCTTGGGCTTATTATAAATTTATTTTTACAAACATCTTAATTAGGTGAAGAGAAGGTTGTGTGTCAAATTTCAGCTTATGGCATCAGCTTATAGCTTAATGGGACAAAAAGCCCATTAAGAATAAGTTGCTTTGAAATATGTTGTGATAAGCTCACTTTAAGCTTTGGGGCCTTTGAAATTTTATGTTTAAAAATAAATTTTGAGTCAGATAGGAGATTTTTGGCTTATTTGGACAACATTTTTCTTATTGGGCCATAAAAAGCCCATTAAGGGTTTTGTTTGGACTTTTGGCCCATTTGAAGGCCCAATAGGGGTATTTTGGTAATTTCAAGTTCATTTTTCTGTTTATTAGGTTAAAATAAACTAGTTTGCAAGAATTCTTTATTAATTCTGGATTTTTAGTATTATTTTATTATTAAAAATTAAATTTTGCATTTTTGCAAGTTTTTCATTTTCCCTAGTCTAAATACATTAAGTTAGGAATTTAAAAACTTTTAGATTAATTTTATTGTCTTTCAGTTAACTTTTAGAATTATTTTAAGATTTTATAGTTTTTAATCATTTTTAAATAGTTTTAATTAATTTTCAATTTTTCAAAAATAGTTTTTAATTTAGTTAAGTCTTTTTAGAGGTTTACAAGTTAAAAAATCTCAATCAGGGTTTTTTGTTAATTAAATTGATTTTTTGGGCTTTAGTTAGCATAAAAAAATTTATATTTAATTAAATAAAAGGTTAGAACGATTTTTGATTTTTGTAAACTCTAATTACATTTTTTAGGATTTATTGAAATTTTCTAGGAATTTTTAGGATAATTTTTAAATTTCGTCATATTTTACGGTTTTACGTGCACGACTTTTCGTCTTAGATTAATTTTATCATAACCATCATCCTTTTCTCTTTTCTCTTCTCATAAATATAATCTCAAAGAATTAATCATTTCTTACACAACACACTAGCCTCCTTGAGAACGAACTCCCCACAACTACTTGGGTCATTTGTGCACGGTTTTCTTAAACCGTCGTGCTTACCCTTGTTACATCTTGTTTTTCATAAAACAAGTGTACTTTTACAACCATCATTTTGGTGCCGCTGCCGGGGAGGCGTGTTGTGTTTTGATTTGAACAATTGTTGTTTTTATATTATCCATAAATATAATTGTATTAGTAGCACTCTTTTCGTTTTTTATGTACTGTTCATGGTATTTTAATGCGGGTTTTACAACTCTTCCCCTCTAAAAGAACAATTCTTCCTCGAATTGGAGAAAACATAAACTGAAAGAAAATATACACGAATCAGAACTGGAAATGAGGGTAAGAAGCCCGTATAGACTCCTCCGTCTCCCAGGTGGCTTCCCGCTCAGGATGATCCCTCCAGAGGATTTTGACGAAAGGGATCGTCTTCCTCCGCATGACACGATCTTGTCGCTCGAAAAATCTCTCGGGTTCCTCGAGATATGAATGATCTTCTCGAATCTGATCAAGCGGATACTGGACAATATGAACTGGATGATAGTAGTATCCTCTGAGTAAGGATACATGGAACACGTTGTGAACGTGTGATAACTGAGGCGGTAACGCTAAACGATATGACACTTCACCAACACGTTCTATGATGTCAAACGGTCCGATGAAGCGAGGACTGAGCATCCCTCTGATTCTAAAACGTTTAACTCCTCGTGCAGGTGATACCTTGAGGAAAACGTGATCACCTACGTTGAAAGATACATCTCTACGACGCTTATCAGCATAACTCTTTTGAATAGCACGAGCTTCCTGAAGCTTCTCCTTGGTGACGGCGACCTTCTCATTAGTCACCTCAATCATCTCTGGACCCTCAATTAGTCGTTCGCCCACTTGATCCCAGCTGATTGGGGCGCAACACTTCCTACCATACAACATCTCAAAAGGAGCACATTTGATGCTAGCGTGCCAGCTGTTGTTGTATGCAAACTCCACTAGAAAGATATAATCATCCCAGCTTCCTGTCCACTCTAGAGCACACGCCTACATCATGTCCTCCAATGTCTGAATGGTACGTTCCGACACTCCATCGGTCAGAGGATGAAAGGCAGTGCTGAGTTTCAGTCTGGTGCCCCAAGTTTTTTGAAGACTCTGCCAGAAACGCGATGTAAAACGAGGATCTCTGTCAGAGATGATTTCTGATGGAGTACCATGCAGTCTCATGATCTCCTTCTGAAAAGTGTCTGCTAATTTGCTGACCGGATGCTCCTTGCGGATCGGCAGAAAATAAGCAGATTAAGTCAATCTATCAACAATAACCTAGATAGCGTCGTTCTTCCTCTGAGTCACAGGAAGACCAGTAACAAAATCCATGGAGATTTTGTCCCACTTCCACTAGCTCGCTGGTGTTCGATTTTAACCTGCTGACAGATCATACATTTAGAAATGAAGGTGGCAACATCCTGCTTCATACCTCTCCACCAAAAATGCTGCTTGATGTCGTGTTACATCTTGGTAGAACCAAGATGTATGGTAAATGGAGAGCTGTGAACTTCAATCAGCACAGCTTCCCTGAGTGTAGAGTCATTAGGAACCACTAGTCGAGTGCCCTGCCATAAGATACCGTCATCATCAACACGAAACTCCGTCTGCTGATCAAGGTTCTGAATGATAGCACAAATCTCACCATCGTCCTTCTGAGCTTCCTTGATCCTAGAATGTAAGTCTGGTTCCACTCTAAGATTCGCCTAGTAACCGTGTTGTCCTCGTACACAAAACTCAATATCAGTCATTTCCAGGTCACGGATGATCTCCTTTTCAATCAAGATGCCAGCAATCATACCCGACCTTCTGCTTAGAGCATCTAGAGAGAGAAACTAAAGAGATAAAGAAAGAAAGTTTGCATTATGTGAAATGAAAGTAAACAACCAACACCCCTTTCCATGGTGGACAGGGGTTTATATACCAAGTCCCTTAGTGGACTTGGGCTTCCGTCCCATGAACATGCTCATGGGTCTGGCTAATGTAAATAACAAATAAACATATACTACGAGCCTATAACTATATTGTTGGAGTGGCCGAGACTTTCTTAATACGAAAAACGTATTTCCAACAATCTCCCCCAAAGGGAGGTCACTCCAAATTTACAAAGTCCTAATCTAGCATGTTAGATCTTCGTTCTTGAGCTCGTAGTCCACTTTCTCTTTTCTTCTTTAACTTTTCATCTTTTTGTGAATATGTGTTGAATAACATCAGGCTTTTGCTTGGAACATGTTCTTTTGGCCTTTCACGTGCAATCTTTGTCTTCTTGTGATATTCGCCTCTTCGTGACTTCATGTCCTACATACCTATCCTTTGTTGAATTCTTGAAAGTTTCAAAGTCGATACAGCGGAAGACTTTTAGTTCAGACTTTCTTTAATTTGCTAAAATATTTGATGCAGAAGGAATAAGTATGTGAGGACGACTTCAACTGGTACACCGCAACGCCACCGTCTTCAAATGCAGCAACATAATAAGACACGAATAAAATGGCTTTGACATTTTATTCTGATTCGGTAGCATTTTAGCTCCAGTCGGTGAAGACCGTTGGACGATAATAAATATCGTACTTGTGATAGGTAGCTCTAATTAAAGATCTCCTTGACAAGATTTCGCGGGTGAACCCGTTCTCTTTATTCGACCGTCCAAAGCTGACTGCGAACATAAAGAGTGAATCACATGGATATTAAATATCCTTATGATTGAAGCCGTCAATTCATGAATCCAGGAACAAGTGAGTTTCAATTACGATTTTCACCATCGTTGCTTTCCAGTTGTCACTAGCTTGATTCAAATAGAACCTTACTTGTCACCTACCGCAGTGATGTTTAATGTTGACACTGGAAGGATTTCCACTCTTCATTGTGAACACTAAAGAGTGCCACTCTGAGTGTTCTGGAAAGATCACTTGGATAATGCGTAGAGGCCCTAGAACAAGTTTAATCTCAATTAAGAGTTAAACCATCGTTTCTTTCCAATTATCACAAGATTAGTTCTTAAAGAACCGCACGTGTCACCTACCATGAGCTTGTTTGATGTTGGCTCAAGCAGGATTTCCATGTTCATTGTAATACTTTCGTATTACTCAGATGTTCTGGCAATATTACAAGAATATTTCGTAGGACTCATAAAAATCTTTCTTGTTTTTAGAATTGTGTCCTAATGAGACTTTTGATGATCTCATGGCTCTAGACTTAATAGTGCATTTTTGTTTTGGTGAGCAGAGGCTGGAGAGGATTGCCACCTTTTCAATATCAATTTATTCGGAGTGGATAAACCGATAGATAACGTGTTGAACTCCGTGACATTAAAACAAATATATTTTGAGAGATATTTGAGTTGGCTGGGAGGGGTTGTGCATCGCATCACTGGGTCCATGATACTTTGTCTTCAAGATGAGTTGACCCGGTTTCTGCCTAAGTTGTAAGGAGGGCTTCTTTCTGTACACCCTTTATCTTTACATTTCTTTTTCATTCTTCAACCCCTTCAATGCTTGCCAATACATCATCACTAGCACCTTGTTGTGATTTTTCCAGTTCTAGCATCAGTACTTGGTCGGCATTCAGCTACGTTCACAGTCCATTCTCCATCTTTCCTAAGGACTTCTATTTTCTAACTATGGAATTGTCCTTGGGAAGATTCCTCCGGTGCTTGGAAGAATCATTGGACTAGTACCTAATCCTACCACCCTTTTGTCACCACATCCGTCGTGAATTAAGTGTGTTTTGGGTAAGTACTTGTCACCATGAAAAATCCTTGAAAACTTACTTAAGATACTTATGATATAAATATCAAATTTTTGTATCTTTAAGTGTTGTTGTTCATCAAAAATGCTCCCCCTTAACATGTGCAACACACATATTAAGTTCATTTATACTTGAAGTTTTTTTAATGTTTAGCCAAATATGTTATAAAGTCTCCTTAATCCCATTTCTCCCCTTATCCAAAATGTTAACCATCAATATTTTGGATATTAATGGATTAACCGGTCTTTGGGTAGTAAAATGAAATTAGTTGTTGGCCATAGAACATATCAATGCTCCCCCTCAAATTAATGAGGGTTAGTTGTAGTGCTTGAGTATGATATATTTTGAAAGATTTAGAATCTCGTGAGAAATTCTTGAAACATTATCATACTTTCACACTACATCAAGCCACAAAAGCACAATATTCACAATATTTACATATTCATAAAATAAACAATATGGAGTTGACCTGAGACAGTACGACCCATTAGATGGATCGTTGCATTAGCTTGTGGTGCGCTCCATATGGTCTACCACCAACGAATCGTTCAATACTCCGCATTAACCGTCGTTCCCTCAGCTTTTCATTAATCTTGTTGATCAGGTAGTTAGCACTTGTTTCGTACCCTTTGTGCCACTGGACGGTAACTACGGGATGCTTCTTGGTTCTGTTTAGCTGAATCAGTGTGTCCCGAACTTGCCAAAGAGACCCGTCACTAATCTTGTAAAGTTCCGCTATTCTCAGGAATTTCTTCTCATCGGAACCATTCAACTAGAAAGTGCCTAGAACCGGGTTTGTAGTGCTTGTGTAGGGACTTTTGTCGCGATGAATATCAGGAACCTCAGTGTATGGAGCAGTGAGGTTCAGCTTCTTCTGATAACTCTCAACACCAAGTTACAAGTCTTCAACTCTCTTTTTGATCACAATGCGACGAGTATACATTCGTAGAGCTGAATTCAGGGCAATGTAGTCTTTAGTGTCCAAGTGTTTGAGTGTGCCTTGAGTCATGAACAGTAACATGTCTTCAATGCCTACAAGAGGAAGATCCGAGAAGTCTCATTCCATGATGGTGTTGTAGTTGTCGTCTTCTCTTTTTAATCTCTTTGTTATATGATGATAGCCGACTTTGGGTTGAATCCTTACTCCTAGAATGGCTTTGATTCTGAACTCAGATTTTACTGGAGTCTTTGATTTAAAGCCACATGCATAGCTGTAAGCTTTCTGTATGGTTTCTCCCCAATGTGATCCACCCAATTCAGCATAATGATCATACTCAAGAATTAATTTCCTTACCCATAGACGATCAACCTTTTCCTCAATCCATGGCATTGACCCCCAAGTTGCAGCTTTGACCAAAGTTAATGAGGTCACATACTTGTTCACGCGTTTTACCAAATAATCAAGGTCATGGCAGATAAAGAAATCACGTATAATTCTATTGTCAGCGTCAGCTATCGGGAGAGGAGCATTTTCAGGCCTGTGACGACATGTTCTTTGAGGAAGGTTCATTGCTTTCAAAAGCACATTTTCATTGTATTCAGCCTCCATTCAACTGATTCTTGAAGTAGGAATGATGGTGGGATCATGAAAATCTCGAGTTACCATCGCTGGAGTTATGTTGTCAGTTCTAAACCTGTAGACTAGATATGCTGAGAAGTCGATGGGATTGTTGAGGATTTGAGAGAAATCTGGTTCATCTTCTCGAGTTAGCGAACGAATGCTAGCAGCTTCTGTGACCCAAGGTAGCTCGGGTGCATTTTCATCTACATTAATTATATCCACCCATGCCGGTTCACTCGATTCTGGAATATCATGACCTTGCGCAGATTCTGGAACTCGATTCGGAAAAATTACTCGAATTGTCTGAGTACGTGGAATGTCCTTTACTGGTGTAGACTCAGATGTTTTAGGTATTGGTTGATCGGGTTCTCGGATGGGTAGTTGTTGTGGTGGTGATGTAGATTTGATAGTTGGAGCTGATTGAAGTGAACTCGATGTAAGATTAGCATCAACATCATGACGATGTTTGGTGCGTTTGCTAGTTGGAGTTGACTCAGATTCTGGAGTTTCCTCGGCTGTTGAAGTTGTTTGATCTTTAGTAACATTATCCTTTTGAGACTTGTCACCTTTTTCTGAAGTTTGTTCCCTTTCAACATCTGACTTATCTTTGTTGTTATCAGCCTCTGCCTCTTCTTCATTCTTTTCCTCTTCATCGTCATTCACTTGTTCATCCTCATCATGTATTTTTGGTCCATGTTGTCATCATCATCATCGTTACGATCACCCTTATCAACATTGTCACCATCATCATCATTGTCATCTTCATCATCATCGTCATCGTCATCATCATCTTCATTCTCGTAGGATTCATCGGGTTTGTCTGACTCCTCCTCATCTTCATCGTCTTTTTCTAGATTGAGACTGCTGTATGGGACGACGGTGCCATGTTTTGCAAATATCTCGGTGTCTTGATCCATTGTCGTCTTTAAAGCTTTGTGAAGTGCTTGTTGTTATGGCGTTCCTTTGTGGGACCCGATTTGAATCATCCTAGCATGCAACATCTTCTTCAACTCGTAGTTTGTGAGCCTTTGAGCAATGAGATAGTCGGACATCTGAGTGTCAGAATACTTGATCATCATCTTTCTTGCAACGATGTATTTTAGTTCATCTCGCAGAGAAGGGAGTACGGTTTCAATAGTTTCTTGAACCTTTTCATTGATTGATTCAATCAGTGTAGCATTAGCTTGAACAAGTTCTTCTTTCTCTTATTTGTATTTGTTTCTGAGTTCGCGAAGACGTTCAATTGATGCTTGCTTACTTTCTGCTTTAGCTTCTAGACTTGCTCTTATTGACTCTTTAGATTGTTGACGACTTGTTAATTCTTTTCGAAGCTGGTCGATTTCTTTTTCAAAATCTTTCTTGCTTGCTAATTCTTCACGAAGGCTAGAAAGTTCCTTTGCATAGGCTGTCTTTGAAGATTCTAATTGCTCTGTAACTAGAATAGTCTTATCCTCTTGAGCCTTCAAGCATTGTTTGATGATTTGCAAAAAATCTTGGGTGACAGGTGGAGATGCTAGCAATGGTGTTGGATGAGCGGTTGATGGTGTAGGTGTGACATGAGTTGTTACAATGGTGTTGAGTACTTATGTCATGGCCTCAGTTAAAGGGACATATACCATGCTCAGGTTTGTTGAAAGATCAGTGTTAGTAACTTCAGATTCGAGAGAGTCAAGGTTCAAGTACTTACCTACTGGATCTGACAAAGACGAGGATTTGGTAACACTCTTTTCCTTATGGATGTTCCCTGTATCTGTTGTCTCTGGTTGAATATCATCAATGAACGATCATGATCTTCGTATTGTTGATCATCTTCTTCATCGTGAACTGGTTCGTCCTCGTAACCATCTGGTTCTCCATATTCAGCAATGTCAGGCAACTCGACTTGCTTTGTCTGTTTCGATCCACTACCTCCCGTCTCCCTTCTACTTTGCAGTAAAGCCTTCTTTAATTGTTTGGATTGTTTTTTCTCAGTCAACGGCAGTTGTTGTTCGTCAATTTCTTCAATCAAATCTTCCTCCGAGAGAAGTGTTTTTTTCCCTTGGCCTTTTTCTCCCATAAAGACACTGTTCTTGTTCTTTTGCCTTTGTCTTGTGTTGGTGTATCAGCTTCTGAGGAATCAGTTTCCTTCCTTTTGCCTTTGGGTTTTGGTGCTTTCACCTCTGCATTGAATTCTCCCAATTCTACTCTCTTTGAATGATCTTCATTTTCTTTCAGAAGGGTCTTATATGAAGCACTCTTTTTAATTTTATCATTCATCATATGATCCGGAACAGGAGCAGGAATACCTGAGTAAACAATCTTTTTGTCCTTCTTGTCTCATGTGTACTATGAAGAAATCATCATCTTCTGAGTTAATAAAGAATCCTCCACGTCGATCTATAGCTTCATCGGCTTTCATGAAGTAGTTGATAATAAGCTTTGTGAATCGTGGAAACTGAAAGTGATCAGATTTCTTCTTAACGTTTCTGAAGGCTTGATAATGAAATTCTTCTCATATGAGAGAAGCATAATCCAAATCGAGTCTTTTGTAGATTCCATAAAAAATCCGAGCCTGAGAAAGTATCATAGAATCGAAACCTTTGGATTTTCCCGTAAAACATCGGATAATGATACTAATAATTGCTTTCCAGGGTTGTCCAAGCCTAGAGGTGTTAAACTTAGATATGTTTGGCAATTCTCCATCATAACCAAGAGACATAATCAGATCTAATAATATTTGTTTTAAGTATGAACAGGAGCATATGTTTTCCCTTTAGGAGGAGGAAATTCAAAGATTTCACGAAACTGTCTAAGAGAAAATTCCTTCTTCTGACGATTGATGTTGAAGGAAAACTTTGTGTTTGTGATGGCTTTGAGAGAGGATGAAAACTCATGCATGTAAATTTCAGGAACACTTGCTGAAATCCGTAGTGCAGATTTGATTAGTGTGAGATCAAGGATTTCGATAGCTATTCTGAATGCTGCTTGTGATGGAATGAAGCCTTCTTTCACACGTCGATTATTGGGAGTGATTGGTAAACGGTTTTCTTCTGGTACTAGTTCATTGTCAAGTTGAATTTGTTGCTCTTGAGTGCGAGCCATGAAATCTACTTAAGATAAAACATACACATTGATACACAAGAGATATATATCATGTAGTATAAACCTAAAAAGCATCCTATTCCAGTTTCCTTAAAACATAGCAACTAGCACATGAAAACCATGCAATCATTGCCCAAAATTATCAACAAGTTGAAATACATGCAAATCAGAAACCTAAACAAGCATATCAATCACAAATCCAAATAATGAAGCATAATTTGGAATCTGTCTATACAAGACCTAAGTCGGAATCCATATCACTAACTTAGTTCGGAATACCTATCACAAACCTAAGTCGGAATCATCTAATAACCTAAGTCGGAATACATCATTTTCGAACATAGTTCGCAATCCGTAATCACAACATAGTTCGGAATACGTATACCCATCCTAGTTCGGAATCCGTGTTACCAACCTAGTTCGGAATTCATATTTGTGACATAAGTCGGAATACACACGTCTGAAACCTAAGTCGGAATAAATACGCTTCCAACCTAAGTCGGAATCCATGATTTCTAACATAGTTCAGAATCCGTGTTACCAACCTAGTTCTGAATACACATGTTTGTGGCCTAGTTCGGAATACACACGTTTGTGACCTAGTTCGGAATACACACGTTGGTGACCTAGTTCGGAATACACACGTTTGTGACCTAGTTCGGAATACACACGTTTGGGACCTAGTTCGGAATACACCCGTTTGTGACCTAAGTCGGAACACATCTATACCCAATCTAAGTCTGAATCGGTTTTTCTTTTTACTGATTAACATCACACCTATCAAGTTTCTTCCTAACGCAAGTGTTTTAAAAGCAATCAATCCAAGATCCTATGACTTTCCGTAACAAAAACCCCTTTTTTCAATCAATTAATCAAACCAATTAAGTCTATAAACCCTAACATGTGGGGGTCGACTAATTAATCGAATAAGGAAGATCAAATTACCTTAGTTGTGATGAATCGAAAGTGGAACAAAGAGTTGGATGATGAACTTTATTAATGGCGGCAAATGGTGGTGTTGTTTGTGTGAAATAGTGAGGCGAAAAAGAAGAGAGAAGGGGCGGGGTCAAACTCTTTGACCTAAATAAAGTTTTTCAACCTATACACTTTTGGCCCTACTTCTTCTTTCGATTTGTCTTTTTATTTAAAGCCTATTTAAGTTTAACATTTATTAAGGGAATACTTAACGTTCGTTATAACTTAAATATTTTTTGAAACTATTGAGCACACACAACCAATGAACGCACTTAACTGATTCTGCCTAAAAACCATTAATCTCTAAGGTCCAATAAAAAACACGAGAGACAGTCTTCAGCATATCCAAATACCACATACATGACAAACACATGATGAACGACATTTAACCGTTTATTTTTCTGAGAAAGATTCTGGAAGATGATATATTGATGACAAAAATGATTTAGGATATTATCCCCCTTACACATTGACCCGTTTTCTATTTAAAGAGCTTTAGTCTTTGTTTAAGGAGTCGAATACCAATGAAAGCGTTTTCCGGTTTAATAATTGAAAAGAACGATTCTTGGTGGCAATAAGATTTCACTTATTTTTAAAAAATAAGTGCACTGAAACGTACACAAATTTGTGTTAGACCAAGTTATAAAGTAAAATTGATCCCTTGTAT
The DNA here is from genome assembly GCA_025667525.1 of Glebionis coronaria. Classification (NCBI taxonomy): domain Eukaryota; kingdom Viridiplantae; phylum Streptophyta; class Magnoliopsida; order Asterales; family Asteraceae; genus Glebionis; species Glebionis coronaria. The sequence continues at coordinate 512,870,039 of CM046877.1, read as the reverse complement.
GGTTTTAAAGTAAACCATACCCGAGAAAATTAATTCCCGTTGTGAGCCAACGTTTTCGTATGAAATACGTGACTTTAATGCGAAAAGCGGGTTGCAGTCAGAAATAACTACAAGCCATATGGGCATGTATTAAAATATGTACAACTTTTATACGGACTCTATTTATGGCGCCGTGTCAATTTTAATCGACATTTCTATGGCCGTAAATATTACCGTACTAAAAGACATGCCCGATTTAAAATGAAATTTTTTTTTGGATTTTCTTGATTTTATATTTTTTATAGTTTTTGTATGTTTTATATTTTTGTATTTTGCTTTCGGTGGTTTATATATAAAGGAATATACAAGATCACGATAAAAGGATACTCTAGAATAGTTTACCACCACTAGTCTGCAGATTCTTTTGCTAACTCCTTAAGTGTCGCTGGTGAGAATGATTTCATGCCTAGCTTTTCGATCAAAAACTTGATACGTCCTCGATCTAAGGCCTTTGTGAATATATCCGCCAGCTGATACTCAGTGTTGACAAAATACAGTTCGATCACTCCATTTTCCACTTGCTCTTTGATGAAGTGGTAGCTTATGTCAATGTGCTTCACTCGGGAATGTTGAACGTAGTTGAAGCAAAGGGCAATTGCACTTTTGTTATCACAGTACATCGGGATTTTGTTGAATCCAAGACCGTAGTCAGTTAATTGTGATCTCATCCAAAGAACATGAGCACAACAATCGGACATCGCAATGTATTCAGTCTCTGTACTTGATATCGCAACACTTTTCTGACTTTTGGATGCCCAACTAACAAGTCTATCTCCAAGAAGTTGCAAACTGTCAAAAGTTCTACGTCTGGTATCTTGACACCCAGCATAATCTGCATCTACATATGATATTAGTGCAATAAAGTGTTACTTTAAGATACCGAAAGATCCTTTTCACAACATGTAAGTGCTTTTTGGTAGGTCGAGCCTGATACCGGGCACACATGCATATAGCAAATTCCAAATCAGGCCTGCTAGTAGTCAGATATAGAAGGGTGTCGATCATTCCATGGTAAAGTTTAGGATCGACAGCTATCCCTTCCTTATCCTCATCTAACTTGGATCTCTCCACCATTGGAGTATCCACGGGGTCACAATTTTCAAAGTGATACTTCTTTAGTGATTCAAGAGCAAATTTGGATTTATTAATGAAGATGCCTCTAGGATTTTGAGAAATATACAACCCTAAGAAAAATGAAATTGTTCCCATCATCGACATCTGAAAACGTGTGGACATAATTTTCTCAAAATGGTCAGACAGTCTTTGAGTAGTGGCAGCAAATATTATATCGCCAACATAAATTTGTACCAGTATCATGTCGTTGTCTTCCTTGAGAACAAATAGTGTTGGGTCCACTTTGCCTTTGGAGAAGCCTTTCGAGATGAGATAAGACGATAAGAGACCGTACCACGCGCGTGGAGCTTGTTTCAACCCATAAAGAGCCATCTTGAGCTTGTACACGTGATTAGGATACTCCGAGTTGACGAATCCATTCGGCTGGCTTACGTAGACATCTTCCATTAATTCACCATTAAGAAATGCCGTCTTAACATCCATTTGGTAGACGATCATGTTCATGTGAGAAGCATAAGCAAGGAATAGTCTAATCGCCTCCAATCGTGCAACAAGAGCAAAGGATTCTTCAAAGTCAATACACAAAGCTTGTTTGTAACCTCTAGCAACCAATCTAGATTTTGTCTTTAACACTCCATCTAACTCATCGAGTTTAACCTTATATACCCATAACAATGTAAGTATTTCAACGTTGTTGGGTAAAGTAACTAATTCCCACACTTTAAGACGTTGAAATTCATTAAGTTCCTCTTGCATGGCTTCAATCCAAGATGATTTTGTCATGGCTTGTTGCCAATTTTTAGGTTCAATATCGGAAAGAAATGCATCAAAGTAGCAATATAATGCATGTTCTTGGAGTTGGTGGCATGTTAAGACTGGTCGATTGATGTCACCAATAATATTGCGGATTGGGTGATCCTTTGTCCATTTGGTGTTATGATTTTCAATCCGTGGTGGTCGGGAGTGAACGATTGCAGGAGCTTCCTCTGAGGTAGATGCACCGTTATGGTTTTCGGGTATTTGTGAACCAAAGAATGTAAGATCTTGTAAGTGAGTAATTTTCTAAATCGTGATCATAGTAATCCTCTTCAACATCATTAGGAACAAGTGAGGGTGATGATTCAGGTGTAGTTTGTGAATTGGTGGGGGATGGGACATCTGGTTCAATAGAGACAGTAGATGCCTCAGACTGATTTCCATTTTCTTGAGCAACAACTTCGGGAATCAGAGCTACTGCTACAGGTACTGGAGAATCATCAATAGGTGGATCAAAGAATTCATCAAACATAGGTTGAAATAACTCATCCCACTCGGGCCTTGTAGTGGTATAAATGATGTAGAAGTAGGATTGTTGGGAGTTAATCCGGAACTAATCGTACCGGTTCCCATCTCATGAAGTGCGGGTTCAGAGCTTTGTTACTCAGAAGCCATCGATGTCAGCTCATCAAAATCGGCATCCAAAGTTTCTACTATCTTGCCAAGATGACGGTTATAAATTCGGTAAGCTTTCTTTGCGGGCGAGTAACCAATGAAAATTCCAATATCAACCTTCGGTTAAAGTTTGCCCAAATTCTCACTATTAGTATTTGGATAACACAGTGCACCAAACACATGAAGAAATGAAATATCAGGTTTATGTCCATGAAGTAGCTCATATGGAATTTTTCCATGGCGCTTAGGAATGATAGAGAGGTTTTGGGTATAACATGCGGTTTCCACTGCTTCAGCTCATAGGAATAAAGGAGCATTCACTTAAATCAACATAGTTCTAGCAGCTTCCATTAGTGTACGGTTACGTCTTTCCATGACACCGTTTTGTTGTGGAGTGCGAGCAACAGAAGTTTCATGTGAAATACTGACCTTTTCATAATAGTCTCGTAGAGTTTGATTAACGAACTCAGTTCCATTATCAGTGCAAATGCGGCGAACAGTAGCATTAAGACGTACTTGGATCATCTTTAAGAAAGTAATAATATAATTTGGTGCTTGATCCTTGGTTTCTAAAAACTTTACCAATGTAAACCTTGAGAAATCATCCACCATGACGAGGATGAATTTTCTACCACTCACACTAGCCGTACGCATTGGCCCGCAAAGACCCATGTGCAAAAGATACAGTGGTTCTTGGTTGGTGTCTTCAGCTTTAGGTTTGTATGATTTCTTGGTGCTTTTCCCCAAAGAACACGGGGAACATAAATGATCCTTGTCGAACTTATGTTTTGGAAGACCACGAACAAGTTCGTTTTTAGCCAAATGGTTAATAGCATCAAAGTTAAGATGAGATAACCGGCGATTCCACAACCATGACTTGGTTTTAGATGCTTCGGAGATAAGGCATACAGGAGGGGCGGCCATCATGTTTTGAATGGACAGTGTGTAGAGATTATCCCCTCGAGAACCTTTTAACAAATCATTTCCTGCAAGATCACGAATAAAGAAAGTATGTTGTCGAAAAGCCACCTCAAGGTTCGAACCGCAAAATTGTCCCGCTGATAATAAATTATGACCAAGTCCCTCCACATAATATACCCTTGAAATCGTAACATTCCTAATTTGATATTCACCGTAACCCATGATCTTTGCAATATGGTCGTTGTCGAATTTCACCGTTCCTAGAAACTTGCTAATGAAATTTCTGAGCATCGAGCAGTCTCCGGTCATATGCTTTGAGCATCCAGAGTCCAAGTACCAGAGGATGATTTGGATCACCTGAAAATATCACCAGACAAAGACGATGTATCGGAATCTAGAAGTTCCTCTGTGTTAGCAGGTACAGATATAGTTATCTTAGAATTGTTATCAGAAGAGTTCTTAGGCTTCCAAATTTGCCTCCTAGATGCTGGCTTAGATTCTAGTTGTCTAAGATCCTTAGGTACTTCTTCACTAGTAGGCACAATAGTGGGGGCAGACCTAGTTAAAGGGCGCTTTTTCCATTTTTTAGTGCTAGTTTTTCTATTTAAAGGACGTTGAGACCTAACTTCCGTGGATGTGATCCTAGTTAAAGGGCACGTAGTTACATTAGCAGTGAAGGTCCTACCAGTGGGTTTCCATTGCCAACCAACATGGGTGAATTTCTTCCCCGTTGGAATCCATTCAAGATTGTTCCTAATTACATACATTTCATTCACGTGATCATCAAGGCATAAATCATGACGCTGAGAAAACATGCATTCATTACAATTCCAACATCGTAAATTAGAATTCACATTTTGCTTAGGATGCTACACAAACGTAGGGCCTTTAGTCTTAATTACATGATTCTTTTAATTCAAATTTGAAATAACATTCCTAGGTTGAACTTCTACTTTCTTCTTCGCAGTCCTACTAGTGGAAGGCTTGATCATATTCTTCTTGTCTTGAGATCCTTTAGCCTTAGTAGATACAATTACTCTTGTAGAAGCCAAGGGAACATTAGTGACAGATTTTGATTTAGCCTTGATGGGTCTGTTTAATATAGGCTTAGATCCTAGATTCTTATTGAATGGAGTTATGGCAATGGTGGGGGTTTGTTGTTTATGTGGTGCAGAACCCGGTTGTCCTATGTACTTCAAGTGCTCTAAGCACTGTTGTACCCTCTCAATGTAAGCATGAGCATGATAATAGTAACTATTCCTAGGATCAAGTTCATAGAGATCATCTACCACATCCCTAGCAAGATCCGCGTTCTTAACTACATGCTCCATATATAACTTATATGATAGTGGATTTTTCTTATTATACGGGTTCTTAGTGATCACCACCTTGTTGGTTTTGGGAGCACTAGAGGTCGGGGCAGAGATTGTAGCTGGATTATCAACACCTTCTTGTCCTTTGAGTTGAAGTGTCTCCTTTAATTCAGCCAAAACCATGTTTTTGTCTATGAGTTGAATATTTAAGTCAGATATTTCCTCACACTTATGGTTCAGTTAGTCAACGAGTGACTTTTTCTCTGCCACATTAATAGCGAAGCGTTCTTCTAACGAAACATAAATTTGTGAAAAAACCTGCTTTACTTTATCAAATTCCCCCAGCATAGAAGTAATTCTATCTTCTAGGGCATGATTTTTAATCTCTACAGCCTCTAGTTCCAATTTCTCTGCTACAGATTCTCTCTTAAGTCTCATAATTTCTTCCTCTAATGCCTGAATCATCTTGTCACTAGTCTCAACGGAGTTTTCACAATCATTTGTTTTTGAAAAAGTTTCATTTTTAGATTGATTTTCAATTTCAAGAGATATACAATGTTGTTGAAGCTCATCAAAACGTTTTGAAAGTGAGTTATAAGAATCTTGAAGCTTTAAAAATTCAACGTTAGATTCGTGACAAGAATGATAATATACATTATTCACAGGTTCAACAATATTCACAGATAGATCATGCACATCATCACATTTATTCATAGCAGATGTCATCACAAAAGCAAATTCAATAGTAACAACTTGCATCACTTCGAGAGACACGATAAGAATCGGTCATATTCGGACAAAATCTTTTCTTTCTAAATTAGATGTTGCTCATAAGCATCATCCATTTCATAAAAAAAATTTCGAACTTCACCCATTTCGAAATTAAGATTATCCCCGAGATCTAAAAATCCCTCTTTAATATTGTCTACAAACAGAACGATCTCTTTCTCAAACATTGTTTTCATGTGTTCGAAAGCCCATTCTCCAGCGGTTTGAGCTGTTGAAGTCGTACATTCCTTGATGACCTTGTCAAATCCGGTTAGGTATCGCTGAATCTCTTCTAAGCTTAGCAATACCGTACTTACCGGTGGAAGATTCTTAGGAATTTCCTTAGGTTCATCCGAATTAACAAATGTAGGAAGTACACTAAGGCTTTCTCTAGTAGGCATGTAAGCTAGTGTATGGATAAATTCCTTTTGCATAATAAAGCGAATTCTAAGATCTGTTTTTGCATACTATGCGTTAAGCTATGCATAATCATACTCAGGATATGTAAAAATTACTTTGGACCGATTCTCTTCATGTAGTGACATACTCTAAGATTCATTTGAAAACACAATCGGATCTAACACCAATCCTAACTTTGTTGCATCATAAAGTCGTGGGTTGTGGTTAAATGCTTGCTTTGCATACCCCGGGTTAGGTGGTAGGTCTATTAGACGTGATAGAGTGAATTCTTTAAAAGAAGAATGAAACAAGTGTACTAAATGTCAAGCAGAGTATTGTTTTAAAAGCAAAACTTCAGTCTTTTTAACTTTCTCAGACGCCTTAATTTCCGTTTCAACCCTTTTAGACTCGAGAATTTCGAAATCCGTTTGTAGTTTTTGAAAATTATTAACGACTGACTCTTTTTCTTTAAGTTCTTTCGAAATATTTGCTCTTAAACTCTCAATTTCTAGCAAATTATCCATTTGGACTTTCCTAAACCTATCAAATTCAGGATTGGTTACTGGAGTTAATTCCAAGGTATTAACCATTTTCTTATACAAAGCAAGCTCGGCAGATAATGTTTGATTAACACTGACTGTTTCAAGGACCGCATTATTCATTTGGCCAAGCATAGATGCCGACACCATAACCAAATCTTGTTGTGCAAACGAATTTGTAGTCGTAATAGCTCCCAGTTGTGTTTCACTCAAAGTCTGGGGACTTGTATTGATATTGCTATGATTGTTTGTCTCCTCGTTTGAGTTACTAACCACCGGAGGCTGTTCTGGATACTCAGACACTTGTTCAACTTAATAAGGTACAATACTAGTATCATTGGCAGTATTTGGTACCTCAAAAATTGTGTTAGCTGCATAAAGTGAAAGATTTTCCATGAGAGCTGCCTTGGCAGTATTGAGATCATCACAGTCAGAGTCGTATGCCTCAAGATCATCACATTGATATGCGGCATTGTTCGTGATGGCTTCTGTGAGTCCGTCAGTGTCCGCAACTCCAGGATCTACGAGAAATGCTAACTCTTCTTCATCGAGCTCTCGTCCTTGGGCTTGAGCATTCACCAAGTAGATCTTCTCCTGAAACCATATGTTATCCCTTTTCCTTTTTGGCTGCTTACACTCTCGAGCCATGTGCCCTTCCCCTTTGCAGTTATAACATATGATCATCTTCATTTTGCCGGTGTTATTACCCCTTGTAGCAGCAGTGTTAGATGGACGTGCACCCGTATTAAATGAGCTTGGTCTCCCCTGAAGTAGTTACACCGTAACTCTGCCATCTTGAATTGTAGCTTATTGTCGAGAGTTAGAAGAGTTCCTCAACTGATTGTTTGTTGGAGATAGTGCTATGTAACCTCGTTTGTTCAACGCTTGAGTGATGTAAGCAGACATTTGAGCAAGTATATCAGTAGGATTATCCCCTTGTTTAAACTTAGGGACTGGAATCTCATCATCACAATAGAGTACTGGTGCTGGTTGAGCTACAAACTAATTTGATGGAGCACTAACATGTTGTGAGTAATGGGGTTGAGGATCCTCATGTTGTTGATAGGGGATGGCAGGGTTTGTTGGAGGTTGATAAGGTGAATATTGTTGTGAAACATAAGGTAAATGATGTGAGTCTCCTTGTGATGATGTTGCTGGTTGCTTGCATTGTTGCTGATAAGATGTAGGTGGTTGTGGCAAGATCGAATATTGTGGAAAGCTTGGATTTTGATACAATGGTTGATAGGAATATTGGTGTCCCACAGCAAACGGAGAGTTGTGATATGACAACGTTGGATGATTTGCCATTAATGCCAATGGTTCTTGATAAGATCCCTGAGAGATGAGTTTTTGGATCACGTGCTTCTCGTGTTGCTACAAGAAAGCATAGAGTTGATCTAAATTTGACTTGTGAAAATCTCGAATCATTTTAACACCGGTGACATATTGACTCTACTCTTGGGGTAACGTGTTCAAGAACTTGGTGTTTAGTTGAAACTGATCAATCCTTAGATTATACACGTTCATATCATTCATCAAAGTGGTGAAACGCCAGTAGTAGTCATGAAGTGTTTCCCCTGGAATGTACGTGAATCTATCAAACAAGTCATACAATTGACACTCTCGTTCCTGCTTAGTTAGTGAAGTCCCTTGTAACAAAACAGTTAAGCGATCCCAAAGTTCCTTTGCCACTGTGTGTTCACTTACCATTCGATAGATATCGGGTGGAAGAGCTTGATGTATTGTCTTAACATCCCTTTCATATGCATCTGCAATGAGTTTGTTAGCATCCGGTAACTCATGATACAACCTTGGCCGCGTCACATTGTTGACAGTAAATTCTCCCCAATCGAGTGGACCTTTTTCAATGGATTGAAGCATAAGTCTACCATTGGGTTTATCCATGATGTAAGTTTTCATGCGACCTTGCCATGCTTCAAATAAGTATTTGATGAGCAACGGTGGGCGAGTATCGGTACCCAAAATGATTGAAATATGGGTAAGCGATGTCATTGTAGGCATAAATGAATAAGGATTCATATTTTTTGAACTTGATGGAAAAAAGAATATCTTTTGATCGAGCAATGAAATAAGGTTGTGAAATTTGTTGTGAGTTGATGTAAAATTCTTTCAAAAAATTACAAAGTCCAAAACTTGATCTAATTTGGAATGTGAATCAAGGACCTAGTTCGGAATCTGTGTGTCAGTGATCTAATTCGGAATGTGAATCAAGAACCTAGTTCGGAATCTGTTAAACAATCACCTAATTCGGAATCTGATAAACAATGACCTAATCCGGAATATGTATATCCTTGAACTAATTCGGAATCCAAACCTGGTATTAATTCGGAATACACAATCATGCAACTAGTTCGAAATATGAAGCCAACTGTTAGTTCGGAATATGATATCCACACTCAATCCGGAATATTGCAAAACCATTGTTATCCGACTTGTAAAACCCTGTTTTCCCAAATAAGAAAATTTTTGTATCTTTTGATATTACCCAAAAATCAAGCCAAAAATTCCAACTTTTTTATGAAAATCACCAATATGAATATCACAAATCCCTACCACAACTATGTAGGCAATTTGTAGAAAAGATTTTGTGATTAAAAACACACAAAAATTTGAAAGCACGGATATATCTTGATTAAAAGAGTATAAAAACTAAAAACTATCACAACAAAAACCTTATATCATCCCATGGCTCTTGATACCAATTGTAGAATAATGATAATCTTAGAACTAATCAAGAGGGTTGTTGTGTTTCTAGAGATAGAAACTAGAGAGAGAAAGAAAGAAATTTTGTATTATGTGAAATGAAAGTAAACAACCAACACCCCTTTCCATGGTGGAAAGGGGTTTATATACCAAGTCCCTTAGTGGACTTGGGCTTCCGGCCCATGAACATTCTCATGGGTCGGGCTAATATAAATAACAAATAAACATATACTACGAGCCTATAACTATATTGTTGGAGTGACCGAGACTTTCTTAATACGAAAAACATATTTCCAACAATCTACCACCACATTCGCCTTACCAATGATGGTACTGAATGTTGGTGTCATAATCCTTCAGTAGCTCTAACCATCTCCTATGTCTCATGTTCAGTTCCTTCTGGGTGAAGATGTACTTGACACTCTTGTGATCGGTGAATATGTCACATGATTTACCATACAAATAATGTCTCTAGATCTTCAATGCGAAAACAACTGCTACAAGCTCCAAATCATGAGTAGGATAGTTTTCTTAATAAGGTTTTATCTACGGTGATGCGTATGCAATTACCTTCCCATGTTGCATGAGAACGCAGTCTAGACCCTTTCCTGAAGCGTCACTATATATTTGAAATCCACCTGAGCCAGATTGGAGAGTAAGAATAGGTGCAGTCACTAACTTCTGCTTAAGATCTTCGAAGCTCTTCTCTCACTCTTCCGTCCAGACGAATTTCTCTCCTTTCCTCATCATTTTAGTCAAAGGTAAGGCTAACCGTGAAAAGTTTTCTACAAACCTGCGGTGGTAGCCAGATAAACCCATAAAACTTCTGACATCTGTTGCAGATGTAGGTCTCGGTCATTTGGTGATAGCTTCAACCTTTGAAGGATCCATGGTGATCCCCTCTGCAGATACAATAAGGCCCAGAAATGCCACCTTGCTTAACCAGAACTCACACTTGGAGAACTTGGCATACAACTACTTTTGATGAAGAATCTGCAAGACTGTACGAAGGTGTTCTTCATGTTCCTCCTTGGATTTGGAGGAAATCAGAATGTTATCAATGAACATGATAACGAACTTGTCCAGAAATTCATGGAAGACACGGTTCATCGAATCCATGAAGACAGTTGGAGCATTAGTGAGTCCGAATGGCATGACTACAAACTCGTACTGCCCATAATGTGTACGGAAAGCAGTCTTAGAGATATCCTTCTCTTTAACCCGTAACTGATAGTAGCCAAAACTCAGATTGATCTTGGAGAAATACTTGGCGCCCTTAAGTTGATCGAAAAGGTCATCAATACGCGGCAAAGGATAACGATTCTTGATCGTTATCTTGTTCAGCTCACGATAGTCTATACACAACCGCATGTTGCCGTCTTTCTTCTTCACGAAAAGTACCGGTGCACCCCATGGCGATGCACTAGGATGGATGAAACCTCGTTCCAGAAGTTCCTGCAGCTGATCTTTTAGTTCTTTAAGCTCTATCGGAGCCATGCGATAAGGAGCTTTGGAAAATGGCTCTGCACCTGGGATGAGCTCAATTCCAAACTAGACTTCACGAACAGGTGGTATGCCCGGAAGTTCATCAGGAAATACGTCAAGAAATTATGACACATAGGCTGGTCTTGAATTGATGGAGACTCGGCAGAAATGTCATGAATGTTGGCTATGAAGCCCTGACAGCCGTGTGATAGTAATGCACGCGCCTTCATGGATGAAATAATTTGTACCGACCTCCCTGGACGAAAGCCATGGTGTATGTACTATGTAGATTTAACATCACCGAAGATAACCCGATAAGTGTGGCAGTCTAGCGTAGCCTGGTGTTTGGATAACCAGTCCATGCCCAAAATAAAGTCAAACTCCCACATGTCTAATGGAAGTGCGTCAACTCAGCGGATTCTATCATCAAATTCTAGGGGAAGATCTTTTTACACCTAAGTGATTCGTACAGAGTCCCTAAGTGGCGTGGAAATGCATAAGGCATTATCTAATAGCATCGGGGAAATCCTAACACGTGTAGAAAAAGTAGTGGATATGACTGAATGAGTCACTACAGTATCAAACAGAACGCTTGCTACCAAACCATTCATAAAGAGATTTCTGATGATGGTACCTGAATTCTTGTTCGCCTGGTCTCTAGTAGTAGTGAACACGTGACCTGAAGTAGGAGGTGGCTTGGAGTCGACATGTCCAGAGGTTCCTTCTATCTCACCCTGGCGACAATCCTTCTGCTGATGGCCTTGTTGGCCACACTTGAAACAACAACCAGTACCTCGGCGACAAACACCCGAATGGCTGCGCGAACAAGTAGGACATATAGGATGTGTGAATCCTCCAATAGGCATCCTAGCTAGCTGAGAGCCTATTTTAGGATTACATGCATGAGACATGATCGTGGAATATAAACATGATTGAATAGAAGGTTGAAAATTACTAGATGAGGTAGAACGGTTAGGCTGTGAACCTCTATGGTCCTGATCCCTACCGTTGTTGTTCCGGAATTAATATCGTTGGAGTGTCAAAATACCATAACCTAAGATAGTATAACATGAAAGAAGTTAAATATAGGGTCCTGCTGTCGTTCGAGTTATTAGCGTTGTTACGGTAATTATCATTATCGACATGCCTCTATGAACCAGAACAGTCGTTGGTCTGATCGTTTCCTTTAGATGCTTGCTGCTGAACGATCGCAGGCTTACGGTCGTCAGTCTTCTGTCTGAAATATAATGTTTAACATGGGATGATATAAAATGAAAAATACTGAAGGAATGAATGATTTACTCCTCTCGTTCCTGAAGAATCTCAAGCTTACGGGCTGCATCGGCCACTTGTGCCATTGTAGTGAACGTAGCACAAACCAAACTGTTGGCGACCGAAGTGCGAAGAGCCCAGCGAAACTTCTCAGCTTGCTCCTCAGCAGTACCAACTACTGCACCCAAGAATCCAGCAAAATGGAGAAACCTCTACATAAACTCATTGTCGTTCTCCCCAGCAACTTGTCAGATATTATGATAATCTTGCTTAAGGTTCTCCTGTTCAGCATGTGGAAAGTATTGATTAAGGAAGATCTCCTTAATCTGGTCTCATGTCAGCAGTGCAACCCAATTGTCACCACCGTTGGACTGCTTGACTAGCTTCCACCAATGCAGCACATAAACTTCAAACTTATAGCAAGCCAGCCTTGCCTTGAAGACACCGTCACAACCCATCGCATCAAATATATTTTCAATGTGAGAAATCCAAGCTTCAGCCTCATTGGGGCTGTCAGTCTGCTCAAACGAACGGCGTCGCTGTTTGTTGAATCGCTCCAACCAAGTCATAAAGAGTAACAGGTGGTGGTGGAGGAGGATTATTGTTGTAGTGGTTTTCAGGATGAGGGCCGAACTGAACGCCCTGATCTTGGACTTCAGCATGAACTTCGTCTCTGATTTCATTACGAAGTTGGGGAAGAAGGGCTTGCAAAGCTGCATTGAGAGCTGGAGCCAATTCCTGAGCATTGCGTGTGTTCAACATCTGAAAGTTTAAAACAAAAATGCAACATAAATGATAAGTCTGAAAGGAGATGAACATAAAATGCATGAACAATGTATAAATCAATGAAACAGTTTATAATGCATGAAACAGTTTAGAATGCATGATGCAGTTTATAAAACTTTTATATGCACGAGTGTGAATGCCTATGGTCAGTTCACCCAAAACAAAAGATATAGCGGGGGACGCCTATGGGTCTGTCCCAAAGTTAAAAGTTTCGATAAAAGCACATGCGACTAAATAGGGCCGGTCCTTTACCAACCATTACTTAGTCATAAACCTGCGACAATGATATGAATGCATGTAATAAAAATTAATATGAATGAATGCATGAAAACCAACTGTAAGTTCTAGGAAGACGCTGGTGACTACCCATAAGTCACAGGTCATGTTTTTAACTGAGCTACAGGTCGAAACATTGGCTCTGATACCATAATTGTAACACCCCATTTGTTAAGATGGAATGCTACATTGATTTATGGCGTGTCATCAAAGCATGCAAGGTAAATGTCTAATCATACATGACCATAAATAGAAATACCAGAATCAAACATCGATAGTCTAAGTAACTCACACACAAGAAAATATTAGTACTGTAAATGAAAGGACTAAACAATGTCCAAATGAAGTAAAGTATGAGAAAGTAGGAATAAATGTATAAAGTAAAAGAGGCTAGATAGCTTCCATCTGAATGCACATACTCTTGAGATCCTACTTGCGACCTTGGGTACCTGCCGTTTGGGAACATGGAAATGGAAAACGGCTGAGCATAACGCTCAGTGCACGGATATACTGAAATGCATGAAAACATAGAGTAATAAATCATAATAAGAACATATAAAGCATGAAAAGCAGCGGAAATGAATAAGTCCTGGAAAACCTAGATATATAACATGTTTACTGGTTTTAGTTTTGAAAACATAGATTATGTTTACTTATGAAAATCTGTATTAGTTTAATATACCAAAAGCCAATATAGGTCATGAGGTCAACGACCTGCATGAATACATAGAGGGGTGACCTCATCATACAATTAGAGGGGATGCCTCTAATTAATATGGTTTGAGTAGGAGGGATCAGCTCTTTGTGAAGGATGCAAGGCACACACCACATTCACCATGTAAATCCTGACTGAAACTGAACCTAGGATGCACCCATATGTCCCATATGATAATAATAATATAATAATGGTCAAATAAACTAAAGGGACGCCACGAGCTATCACTCCGCTGTGGTGAAGTCATACCACTGGTGCCTCTAGTTTTATGGTTATGGTACCTCCATAACTAGGTGAAACTGGTCGTGCATGTATATGGCTAAGGTAACTAATAAAACATAAACATTTGGCTGCATACGGGAAATCCTAATAAAGGAAGAGGTTGTCCTTACTGAAGGACGAGAATCTGTACCTCGTGTCCAGTAGAAGCTAACAGAAAACTTTGAAGACTGCATACGGAAAATCCTAATAAAGGAAGAGGTTGTCCTTACTGAAGGACGGGAATCTGAACCTTGTGTCCAGTAGAAGCTAACAGAAAACGCTGAAGACCTACTCCGCCTTGACGGATAATACTAAATACGAATAGGGACGTGTATGAGTTGTCTGATTTACATGTGTTTTACTGGTTCTGTGCGTTATAGCAAGTTATACTTAATCTGACATGTTTTATTGTTTTACTATGTTATCTATAGTTATATTGATGTTCTGTAGTGTATTATACATGTACTAGTGTAGTATAATACTTGTATTGTAATACTAAGTAAGTTTCTAAAAATAGTAGGTTTTCATAAATAGTAAGTTTCTAAAAATAGAAAGTTTCCAAAAATAGTAAGATTCCATAATTAGAAATAAGCTGAATTCTAATGTCCTATCAAGTTTATTTAGTATAATACAAGTCATGGTTTAAAGGTAATAGCTTATTAGTTAAATAACTTGGTTAATTAATTAAACTATATGTTATAAGAATTTAATTAATAATACATGTTTTAATTAAATTAAGCTTAGTAAAATACTTTAGGTTATACATGAATATTAATTTTAATATTTAACTTAAGTCATGCATTTAATTAAATTAAATAGCCTAGAAAATAATTAAATTAAATATATTTTTGGTTTTAATATTTTCCCGACACCCGAACCCATGATTTAAAATTAACCCAAGCCCGTACCCGTGTGTCACATATAAGCCGAGCCAAATAGCCCTACTAGTGGCTAGACCGTCTAGCCGATTGCCACTGGTGGCCCTCAGTTCCCACTGCCGAGCCACGGCTAGCCGCCGCCCGAGCCCGGTTCACACCGGTTTCCACCGGTTTGTGACCCGTTCCCACTGTTTTTGTTGTCCGGTTCCCACTGTACAAAATAAAGTCCCACCGAGACCCTATTGGTCTCGGTTGATACTCGATCTAAACCAACACCGTACCCCAACTCGCGGTCGGGGTCCCTTACCTGCGTCCGAGCCAAACCAACCCAAGCTGAGACCCCTTGTGGTCTCGATGGTGGTGATGAAAACAAGCCGAGACCCCCTTGTGGTCTCGGTTGTGTCTCGGTCGAACAACAAACACCAAAACACCCCTTTTTAATCAAGTTTTAATTAATCCCACATGTTTTCTTGATTTGTTATTAAGATTAATTAACATAAGAACATGAATTCAATAAATAATTAAAAAGAAAAGAAAGGGTTTTGATTTTACCGAACACGTAGTTGTTTATGATTTTCAAACACGGACACGAACACGTAAACCTTGAAGATCAAAACTCACAAACACCCCTTTTGGTTTCTTTGTTGGTCGACGGTAGAGAGAGAGCGAGAAAAGAGGGATTAGGGTTTTCTTGTTTTGTGAAACTATGTTATGTAGTATTAGACTTGTGAATCATATTATAAATGGAAAGTTTTAATCTTACCGTATTTTCGTGTATTTACTGTTCATGTGTACTGTTCATGGTATTTTAATGCGGGTTTTATAATAACTATGATCACGATTTGGAATTTGCTCACATCCAATAGCTTCCCTACTTTGGTTTACCGATACCTAAAAATCCTTCAGATGTGTCAACCTCAGACGAAGCTCCTACAACCGTGTACTCAAAACCACCACGGATTGAAACTCACAATACAAAGTGGACAAAGGATCACCCAATCTGTAACATTATTGGTGAAATCGATCGACCAGTCTCAACACGCCATCAAGTACAAGAGCACGCATTATATTGTTACTTTGATCTGTTTCTCTCTGAGAAGGAACCGAACACATGGCAACAAGCGATGACACAATCATCGTAGATCGAAGCCAGCGACTTGAAGTATGGGAATTAGTTCATCTACCCGACAACGTCAACATTCTTACTTTGTTGTGGGCATATAAGGTTAAAGTCGATAAGATGGGTGGAGTTTTAAAGAACAACGCTAGATTGGTTGCTCGAGGTTACAAACAAGCATTGGGTATCGACATTGAAGAATCCTTTGCTACTGTTGCAAAATTGGAGGAGATTAGACTATTCCTTGCCTATGATGCTCACATGAACATGATCGTCTACCAAATGGATGTTCAGATGACATTTCTCAATGGTGAATTAATGGAAGAAGTCTATGTTAGTCAGCCGAATTGATTTGACAAATCGGAGTATCCTACTCATGTGTACAAGCTCAAGAAGGCTCTTTATGGGTTGAAACAAGCTCCACGCGCGTGGTACGATCTCCTATCGTCATATCTCATCTCGGAAGGCTTCTCGAAAGGCTAAGTGGACCCGACATTGTTCATTCTCAAGGAAGGCAACGACATGATACTGGTACAAATTTATGTTGACGATATTATATTTGCTGCCACTACTCAAAAAGTGTCTGACCATTTTGAGAAAATCATGCCCACACGTTTTCAGATGTCGATGCTGGGAAAAATATCATTTTTCTTAGGGTTATAAGTTTCTCAGAATCCCAGCGGCATCTTCATTAATCAATCCAAATATGCTCTTGAATCTTTGAAAAAGTATCACTTTGAAAACTGTGACCCCGTGGATACTCCAATGGTGGAGAGATCCAAGTTAGATAAGGATAGGGATGGGATTTATGTCGATCCTACACTTTATCGTGGAATGATGGGCACCCTTCTCTATCTGACTACTAGCAGGCCTGATTTGCAATTTGCTATATGCATGTGTGCCCGGTATCAAGCTTGGCCTACCAAAAAGAACTTACGTGTTGTGAAAAGGATCTTTTGGTACCTTATAGGAACACTTCATCGTGGTCTATGGTATCCGAAGGACTCCTCTATTGCACTAATCTCATATGCAGATGCGGATCACGCTGGGTGTCAAGATACTAGACTTAGCACATCCAGAAGTGTGCAACTACTTGGAGATAGACTGATTAGTTGGGCATCTAAAAGGCAGAAAACCGATGCGATATCAAGTACAGAGGCTAAATACATAGCCATGTCCGGTTGTTGTGCTCAAGTGCTATGGATGAGATCACATTTACTGACTACGGTCTTGGATTCAACAAAATTCCGATGTACTGTAACGAAAGCGCCATTGCCCTTTGCTGCAACTATTTTCAACACTCTAGGGAGAAGCATATTGACATACGCTACCATTTCATCAAAGAGCAAGTGGAAAATGGAGTGATAGAGCTGTATTTTATCAACACTGAGTATCAGCTGGTTGACATGTTCACAAAGGCTTTAGATCGAGGACGTATCGAGTTTTTGATTGACAAACTTGGTATGAAATCATTTTCACCAGCGACTCTTTAGGAGTTGGCAGAAGAATCTGTAGAATAGTGGTGGTAAACTATTCTCGAATATCATTTTATCGTGATCATGTATATATCGTATATATTTAAACCAACAAAAAGAAAAATACAAAAATATAAAACCTACAAAAACCAATATAAAATATAAAATCAAGAAAATCCAAAAATATTTTTTCTTTTTAAAAGGGCATGTCTTTTAGTACGATAACATTTACGGCCTTAGAAATGTCGAATAAAATTGACACGACGCCATAAATAGAGTTCGTATAAAAGTTTTACATATATTAAAACATGTCCATATAGCTTGTATTTATTTTAGTCTACAACCCGCTTTTCTCATTAAAGTCACGTATTTCTTTGGAAACGTTGGCTCACAATGGGAATTAATTTTCTCGGGTATGTTTTCTTTTAAAATCATACAAGGGGTCAAGTTTAGTTTATAACTTGGTCTAACACAAATTTGTGTACGCTTCAGTGCACTTAGTTTGTTTAAATAAGAGAAATCTTATTGCCACAGAATCGTTTCTTAAAAACACTAAATGGAAAATGTCTTCAAGGGTATTTGACTCTTTAAACAACGACTACAGCTCTTTAAATAGAACACAGGTCATTGTTTAGTGGGGAGAAAATATCAAATCATCTTGGGATTAAATCGGTCTTCAAAAGATTTTTTCTAAAAATGATAACGAGTTATGTCTGTAGAAACTAGAAGGGGGGGGGGGGGGGGCTTGAATAGTTTCTTATATTTACTTGTTAAAATGTGGTTTCCAAAAATCTTTTTTCAAAAACTTAGGCTTGAGGAAATATGTGAAATCTTCTTATGCACAATATGCACAATGATAGTGTAACTAAAATAATACTAACAAAATATATACACAAAGAATAAAGAATGATAGTGTAACTAATCTAATACTAACACATTTATATGCATAAAGAATAAAGAATGTAAAGAGTTAACCGAACACCAAGGATTTATAGTGGTTCGGCAACGAAGCTCACTCCTCGTTCCTACTCCACTCCTCAAGTACTCCTTACTTGAGAGTTCACTACACAACAAGCTCCTTATGGTGGAGAAAACCGTACACGTCGCTTAACCAATTTCCGACTCTAAGCTAAAAGTCGAGCCCTAATCGTAGCTAGGACTAATCTACACAACTATACTTAGTACATACACAACTTCCAAATAGACACAACTACTTGGATCTTCACAACTATGACACAACTACAAATGTATAAAATTAGATCTTCAATGGATCTTTGGTGGTGGACTCAACACTTCACAAGGATAGTGTTCTTCTCTTTGCACTTGGAGAGGAAGGGATGGAAGAACAAGATTTACTTCTTAAACAAGTAATAATCAAACAAATGATCAAAGATTTGAGTGATTAAAGAAGGGGTTTGAATCTGGAAATAAATGTGCAAAAGAGGTGAGATGAAAAGCTGAGAATGGTCCACTATTTATAGGACAAAGGAGCCAACGGCTAGTTCTGCCCGCGGTACCTTATCTTAGCCCGCGGTACCTTATCGATAAGGTACCGCCTAGGTGCTAAGGTACCGCCGCACTAGACTCCGCTCCTTTTTGTCCTTTAGTGGTGGAGGTCTTATCTGGATATAAAAAATATCCTGAAAGGATATACTTAACCAAATAAGAATATGCCATTTTCAAATTTCAAATAATTAATTTAATAAAACATTTTATTAAAAAGAAAGTTTAATAAAAACTTGTCACACTTAATAAAAAGTGAGATTTAAGAAAATATTAAATCACTTGATCACTTGATTAAGGTTAGTACTTGTTTATCCATACCTTAAGTGAAAATGGGTAAAATGAAAAATACTTGAACTCAAGAATTCGTTTTTCGTCGTTTTCGTAAAATGCTTGTTTTTACATATTGTCGTAATCAAAACTAAGCGAGACCGAAAAATGCAAGTAACGTTTTTCGTCATTATTACATTAACAATCTCCCCCTTTTGATTCCGATAAAACATAAACTCAATCACACAAAAACAAGATTTTCGAAGACGAGTTTCATCATTTCTCCCCCTTTGTCGAAGCAAAAAGGTTGCGTAAGCCGGTGTTGAAGAAACGGACTTTGCAAAGACTCCCCATGTGCTTACTCCCCCTAGCTTGGGGCACCGAGGAATCGAGATATGGTGACAAGCTACATAGAAGGGTTAGTTGAACAAAAGAAACAACCAACAATATATAGCAATAGGTCACGTAAAAAAATAAAAGAGAAGAAAACACAAAGACAAAGATCCAAGATAGGTTACTAAAAGAACATCATACAAAGAAGTATAGAAAAAGAAACAAGCAAAAGCATAAATCTAATCCTAGTTATTCTAGAATTATAAGATTTGTTTGAATTTGGTGTCTTGTGGATAAGCAACCAATGCTTATATGAAAGACAAGGTAATGGCGGAGGGTGGTGGTGGTGGCTTGTTGGAGATCTCATAATCAAAGTGAAGAGGAGGCTATTAAGAGACTCTTGATGTAGCTCAACTCCTCATAGATGTGTGCCATAGCAAGGTGTTGATATTGATAACATTGACAATATGTTCCATGATGCATGACATTATCATGAGAAGGAGGAAGAACACTAAAGGGTGGTGGTGGAAGAAAAGATGTTCCACAATCAACATTCTTGGTAGGAGACATGTGATTAAGAGTGTTCTTGGGTGGGTTTGGATTGAAAGAAATTGGAGAAAATGGAGGAGATTCAAGGCTTTCATTGGGAGAATAAGACATTTTGGATGTGAAGTAATGCAAAATGCTTATGGTTTAAATAGGGAAGGCTTAGGGTATTTTTGGTTGTGGTCAAAGGGTTTGAAACAAAGATCCTCAAAAATTTTGGAGCAAATCTGGAGTTTCAGACAAAAACCCGAAAATGGAAGGCACTGTAGGCGGTTCCTTATCTAGGGTGGCGGTACCTTATCAATAAGGTATCGCGGTTCACATATGGAACCGCCTGCAGAAGCAGGGTTTGGTGTTTGGAGGAAGATTTTTCAGCAAATCTTATTTTTCTAGTCTAACTTATCATAGGGATATGCTTAAAAGCAAAGATAGACAAAGAAAACATATGCAAACTTACCAAATAGAGATTTGACCAAACTACATGGATTAAAAAAAATCGATGTAGGAGGTGTGTAAGACAAGACCTTAAGTCATGACACAATGATCCTCCATGATTCTATCTTGTTCTTGCTATGTTTGAGAGAATCATACATATGAATTATGTAAGCTCTAGATTAATAGCGAGAATCTATGAAAAATCGTTTTTTAGACTGAATTAACAATGTCAAACGAATTTCTCAACCATTTTCGAAAGAGACTTTGAGAATTTTGAAAACGATAGGATAAGATTTTTCAAAAGGAGTTTAAAAGACTCAAAGTGATAAACTATAAAAAATAAGGAAATCAAGGAAGATGTTCCATTAATCCTAGACCTAGACGCAAGTAATTAAAAGGTTCCCTCTTAAGTGGCTTAGTGAAGATATCAGCTAATTTGTTCTTAGAGGGCACCTTTACAATAGAAATGTTCTCCTTTTGAACATTATCCCTAAGGAAATGGTGTCTAATTTCTATGTGTTTGGTTCACGAATGTTGCACGAGATTCTTGCTAAGGTCTATAGCGCCTTTATTATCGCACATGATGGGAACATCATCAAGAGAAATCCCGTAATCAACAAGCGCTTGCTTCATCCATAGAGCTTGTTGGCATGCTTTTCCGGCACTCACATACTCGGCTTCCATGGTGGATATCGCAAGAGCGGTTTGTTTCTTGGAGAACCAAGAAGTTAAACAACAACCCATGAAGGTACAAACTCCACTAGTTCTTTTCCGGTCCACATAGTCTCCCGCATGATCCGAGTCCGCGTAGACAATGGTTTCTACGCCGGTCCCTTTAGGATACCATAATCCTAAATGTATAGTGCCTTTAATGTATCTGAAGATACGCTTAACCGCTTCAAGGTGAGAGGTTTTGGGAGCCTCTTGGAAGCGAGCACAAAGGCAAACACTAAACATGATATCCGGTCGACTTGCCGTTAGGTATAACAAACTACCAATCATACCTCTATATTTGGTGTTGTCTACCGACTCACAATCATCATCTACGGTGAGTTTAGTATCCGAGGCCATAGGGGTCTTCATTGGTCTAGATTCTTCTAATCCAAATTTCTTTAGCATTTCTTTAGCGTACTTAGATTAACTAAAGAAAATACCATCGTCCATTTGTTTAATTTGGAGTCCTAAAAAGAAGTTAAGTTCTCCCATCATACTCATTTCAAACTCATCATGCATGATTTTGGAAAAGTCATCACACAATTCTTCACAAGTTGAGCCAAATATAATGTCATCAACATATATTTGTACGATTATGAGGTGAGGACCTTTCTTCTTTGTAAAGAGTGTATTGTCTACCATTCCTATGGTATACTCATGTTTAACAAGAAATGCTTTAAGTCTATCATACCAAGCTTTGGGTGCTTGTTTGAGTCCATAAAGTGCTTTCTTAAGCATGTAAACATGGTCCGGTTTCTCAAAATCAATGAAGCCGGGAGGTTGAGCCACATATACCTCCTCATTGATCAAACCGTTAAGAAATGCACTCTTTACATCCATTTGTTGAAGCTTAAAATCTAAGGCACAAGCGTAGGCTAAAAGGATTCTAATTGATTCTAATCTAGCTACCGGTGCATATGTCTCGTCATAATCAATCCCTTCTCGTTGATTATATCCTTGTGCTACAAGTCTAGCTTTGTTACGAGACACAACACCATTTTCATCTAACTTATTCCTATATACCCATTTGGTTCCTATAATGGTAGAACTTCTAGGTGGAGGAACAAGTTCCCAAACATCATTGGCAACGAATTGGTTCAATTCTTCTTGCATCGCAATGACCCAACTCTCGTTCGACAAAGCTTCTTTAACATTCTTTGGTTCAATCAAGGAGACGAAACAAAAGAAGTTGCTTTGGTTTTGAACTTGAGATCTTAGGGTCCTTTGATTTAAGTCACCAATAACATTATTGAGAGTATTATCCCTAGACTCCTTAATGTTTACTTCCTTTTCAACACTAAGGTCTTCAACTCCTATTTTTCTAACCACTTTGGCTTTAACTACTTCTAATTCATCCAAGTCATCATCAACCAATGGTGGTGTCTTGGGCGAACGAGGGGTTTCATCAAATGTTACATTGAGTGATTATTCAATAACCCCCGTGGTTCTATTTAGGACTATGTAGGCTTTACTAGTTTGGGAATAACCTAAAAGGATACCTTCGTAAGACTTTGGGTCAAACTTGGTAAGGTAGTCTTTGGTGTTGAGGATAAAGCACTTGCTTCCAAACACCCTAAAGTATTCTAATGAGGGTTTCTTACCTTTAAGAATCTCATACGGGGTCTTTCCTAGGAAAGGTCGAATAAGAATTCGGTTGAGAATATAAGTCGATGTGTCCACGGCATTGCACCAAAACTTTTGAGGCAAAGATTGCTCGTTTAACATCGTCCTACTCATCTCTTGGAGAGTCATATTCTTCCTTTCAACTACCCCATTTGGTTGTGGAGTGCGAGGAGCCGAGAAGTTATGGGTAATACCATGAACTTCACAAAAGGCACCAAATTGCACTTCATTATCAAATTCCCTACCATGATCCGTCCTAATAGAAACAATTGAACATCCTAGTTGATTTTGAATTCTTCGACTAAAGATTTCGAAGTGATCGAAAGCTTCATTCTTAGATGCCAAAAATCTAGTCCAAGTGAATCTAGAATAGTCATCAACTATAACTAGGGTATAAAGGTTACCTCCATAACTCCGTATGGCGGAAGGTCCAAAAAGATCCATATGTAGGAGCTCTAACCACCGAGAGGTCGAAATCAAATTCTTAGCTTTGTGACTTGAGTGAACTTGCTTTCCAACTTTGCAAGCATCACAAAAGTGACTATCAAACTTAATCTTGGGGAGGTGTCTTACCAACTCCTTAGATACTAAAGATTGAATTAAACGCATATTAGCGTTACCTAATCTCCTATGCCAAAGAGTAGAACTATCATCTATAGTCGCAAGACATATGTTGTCTTTTGACTCTTATTAACCTTCATGACATAAAGCACATGCTTTTTAACACATTTTCCAATGACTTTTCCATCTTTTACGATTCCACTGTCATGTTCCGAAAAGATGACCTTACACTTATTATCACAAATTTGACCTATACTTAAAAGGTTAAATCCTAAGTTATCTACGTGCTCAACATTTTCAATGGTCATGGTGTCAAGAGAAACCGTACCTTTGCCAATGATATTACCACGTAGACTACTAGCAAATGTGACGTTACCTCCATCATATGCTTTGTAATGCGAGAACAAACTTCGATTACCCGTCATGTGTTTAGAACATCCACTATCCTTAATCCACTCATCGGGCTCCAAATCAATTCCCAAGCATATCTAGGTAACAACACACAAGATCAAACATTTGGTCCCCAATATCTCATGGGTCCAAAATTGTTAGTTCCAAACATCCCTTGCATTTTGTTGGGATGCATGAATGAAGAAGGGGTTCCCCATGGAGAACAAAATGGAGGAGGGTAGTAATTCATGTAACCATTTTGTTGTTCATTATTTCTCCTAGGTGTATTTGATATAGGTTTAGAGTTATGATTATTCCTTCTAGGTGTTGGAGTTTTACTTCTAGATCGTGAATTGTTTTGATTATCTCTTATAGGCGTTGTCGTTCTACTTCTAGGCTTAGACTCATTCCGTACTCTAGGTGGAGTAGAGGATAGTCTAGATAAACTTCTATTTCCCATGAGAGGTTTACTTAATGGCTTGTAGAACTTATCAACGGTATTGTTGTCAAATATGGGTAATTTTACCTTATTAACAGTAAGATGCTTTAGTTTTTCATCTAACTTAGACTTTTCAGAAAGTTCAGGATTTTCACCAAAATCATCCTCTGCCCGCGGTACCTTATCTATGGCGGCAGTTCCATAGTGATAAGGAACCGCGCCATACAATTTGGAACCGCGTACAGTGGGCGTTTTTTGTGAAAACCTGACTTGTTTTGGTTCACTAGTTGAGGCTTCATTTGAGTTAAAACCTAGACCAAGTCTTTCCTTAGAATCAACTTGTTTGTTTAACATATCATCAAGAGAACTAGTTCCTTTCATGAACTTTTCCAATTTAATGTAGGTGCTCTTGAGATCTTCATTCTCTAATCTATGTTTCTCAAAACATAAGCAACTTAAATCAACCTCTTTATTTTTCTCAAGTTTAGCCAATTTCTCCCTAAGTTCATTGATCTCATTTTCAAGCTTAGTTTTTGTTGTTTTTAAGGTTTTATTCTTTTCTATGAATTTAAGACTAAGTTTGTGTAAACTATCATATTTGCCTTCAAATTCAATATCAACACAAGTGGAACTATCATTGCTATAATATTCGGTTTCGGAATGTACCTCTTTAGAAGTGTGACCCATTAGACATTTCTCCTCTTTGGGGTTGTCATCATCATCTTCACCGCTATCGCTCCAAGGGCCACTAACGAACGCCGTGTGGTTCTTATCACGAGCGGGCTTTGGATAATCACCAATGAAGTGATTTTGATCACCACATCTAAAGCAATTCCTATCACCTTTTTCGTTCTTGACAAACCGATTCATTGACAATGGTTTCTTGTCATACTTGGGTTGCCTAACGTGTTGACCTCGTCTCTTGAAGAACTTCTTGAAATCTCTCACCGCCAATGCATACTCCTCGTCATCGCTTTCCGAGGAACTATCATGGTCACTTTGTGCCTTCTTAGCTTTAAGTGCAAGAGATTTCCTTTCACTCTTGGTTTTCACTAATTCCGAGTCCTTCAAAATTATCATCTCATGAACCTTCAAGTTTCCTATGAGTTCATCGAGTGATAAAGTTGAGAGATCTTTCGACACTTCAATCGCCGTGACTTTTGCTCTCCACTTTGGATGTAAGGCCCTTAGAAACTTCCTAACATTGTTCTTGCTAGAAAAACCTTCATCAAGTGCTTTTAGATTAGTAATAATGGTGTTAAACCTAGCAAATGCACTATCAATAGTTTCATCTTCTAAGATGACAAATTGTTCATATTGTTGGACAAGAAGATCGATTTTGCTTTCTTTGACTTGGTTATTACCTTGGTGGGTTACTAAAAGAGTGTTCCAAATATCTTTAGCGGTTTCACACATAAAAATTCTTTCATACCCTTTCTTAGGCAAAGCATTATAAATCACCATTTTAGCCTCATTATTTTTTGAAAGTTTCCTTTTTGTATCATCATTAGCATTGTCAAAAGTGACCAATTCTTTTGTTTTAGAAACTTCATTAAATTGATAAGGTAAAAAATCACCATTGGTAATAACGTGCAAAAGATTTAATCTTTTGATTTCACATAAGTTTCAAATCTATTTTTCCAATAAATAAAACTATCGATTTCAAAAAGTGGTAGTCTTTGCATAGATTGCCCTTCTAACTTGTTGGAATCCATAGATCGATTCAAGTTTTAAAATACAATATATTTTAAAAATTCTTGAGCAACCACGCTCTGATACCAATTGTAGAAACTAGAAGGGGGGGTTGAATAGTTTCTTATATTTACTTGTTAAAATGTGGTTTCAAAAAATCCTTTTTCAAAAACTTAGGCTTGAGGAAATATGTGAAATCTTCTTATGCACAATATGAACAATGATAGTGTAACTAAACTAATATTAACAAAAATATATCCACAAAGAATAAAGAATGATAGTGTAACTAATCTAATACTAACACATGTATATGCATAAAGAATAAAGAATGTAAAGAGTTAAGGGTAAAGAAAGATCAAACCGAACACCAAGGATTTATAGTGGTTCGGCAACGAAGCTCACTCCTCGTTCCTACTCCACTCCTCGAGTACTCCTTACTCGAGAGTTCACTACACAACAAGCTCCTTATGGTTGAGAAAACCGTACACGTCGCTTAACCAATTTCCGACTCTAAGCTAAAAGTCGAGCCCTAATCGTAGCTAGGACCAATATACACAACTATACTTAGTACATACACAACTTCCAAATAGACACAACTACTTGGATCTTCACAACTATGACACAACTACAAATGTATAAAATTAGATCTTCAATGGATCTTTGGTGGTGGACTCAACACTTCACAAGGATAGTGTTCTTCTCTTTGCACTTGGAGAGGAAGGGATGGAAGAACAAGATTCACTTCTTAAACAAGTAATAATCAAACAAATGATCAAAGATTTGAGTGATTAAAGAAGGGGTTTGAATCTGGAAATAAATGTGCAAAAGAGGTGAGATGAAAAGCTGAGAATGGTCCACTATTTATAGGACAAAGGAGCCAACGGCTAGTTCTGCCTGCGGTACCTTATCTTAGCCCGCGGTACCTTATCGATAAGGTACCGCCGCACTAGACTCCGCTCATTTTTGTCCTTTAATGGTGGAGGTCTTATCTGGATATAAACATATCCTGAAAGGATATTCTTAACCAAATAAGAATATGCCATTTTCAAATTTCAAATAATTAATTTAATAAAACATTTTCTTAAAAAGAAAGTTTAATAAAAACTTGTCACACTTAATAAAAAGTGAGTTTTAAGAAAAGATTAAATCACTTGATCACTTGATTAAGGTTAGTACTTGTTTATGCATACCTTAAGTGAAAATGGGTAAAATGAAAAATACTTGAACTAAAGAATTCGTTTTTCGTCGTTTTCGTAAATGCTTGTTTTTACATATTGTCGTAATCAAAACTAAGCGAGACCGAAAAATGCAAGTAACGTTTTTAGTCATTATTGCATTAACAATGTCTTCAATCATGTGTTGTGTGCTTTACTTGTTAGGATGTTATGTTCCTTAGGAGATAAGCCTTGTGAACTTGTTACATAAGTTACATAAAGTTAGGCGCGTTAGTTGTGTGAACTTGTTCTCGGGAAATAAGTGGTAACGGGTATAAAGTATTATGATTAAACCTACTTGGTTTTATTCAAATTAAAAAACAATACAACATAGGGGACTTGTTTTGCAATTTAGCAAAAGATGTTTGTTAGTTGACTAGTCAAACCAACACCCCCCCCCTTTCTTTCACTTCTCGCAAAAACAATACACACACAAACACAAAACCCTTTCTGCCATTGATAGATCTCCCAAGATTTCATCTAACACAGTTTTTTGCTATAATCTCGAATAAGGGTATTTCTTTTAGGTTTCTAAGTCTAAACAATCACTCCCATATGCTTGATTCCTATTCTAAGAAACCCTAGATCCCGAATCAATTAATTAGGGTTTTGAAAAATTATTTCACAAAAACTAAAATTGATTAAGGGGAAACGTGGGTTTTAGATACATATGTATTGGGTATTGCTTGGATTTGGTTACAACATAGCCTAGAATCAAAATAGAACCAAAACAGCACATTCCTCGTAATATTCACCCAGATTGAAAAATGTATCATTGTTATTGTGAAATGTGATAGCTTTCAGCTATTGCGAAATGTATGTATTGCGAATATTGCTATGGACGACATTGCAAAATGTATGTTTATACATTTATTGCGACATGTGGGTTTTATGGTCATTGCGAAATGTGGAAATCCAGATATTACAGAAAGTGACAGTTTTTCAGTTATTGTGAAATGTGCTAAGGCTTGAGGTATTGCAGAATGTGAATTGATTTTGTATTGCGAAGTGTATACTTGGATCATTGCGAAATGTGTAAACAACCAGTCTTGCGAAATATGCTTTAGACCGACATTGCAAAATGTCAGTTATTGCGACATGTGGGATTTAAGACAGTGCGAGATGTGGATCATTTAACATTGTGAAAGATATGAAATGTTTACATTGCGAAATATGAATTCAAAATGTTACATTTTTGCAAAATGTGTTAAGTCTAAGTTTAATCCAACTTATATGTTAACTTAAAGAAGAAGAATGATGTGACATGACATGTTTGTCGGGGTTAGGCACATACTCTTCTCCTTTGGCTAAGCGAGGGAACTTGAACAGCTTCCTGAACTGACTCAAATTAAGTGTCATTGGCTTCTTGTTTATCATAAAATGAATGGTCTTCTTAGATAACTGTTTGCCCTTAGAAATCGATGCTGTTACCTAAAACTCCTGCATATAAAGGAGATCTTCGTAGCCTGTCTCAGTTTCATAATCCATGCATTGGGCAACCATGGAAAGCAATCTTCACTATTATTATCCGTTGCTTCACCTCTAAGTTTAGTGGATCTGACACTATGAAAAACCCTCAGGCTTCTATAATTTGGGTTCTCTACACGAGAGAAAGAGTAGATTATGCTTTACTTCTTTAGGAAGAGTTTTGCTTCCACTTCACAAACACTAAGAAGAAATCTGCACATCTGCCATTTCCATACCAAGCTTATCAAGATCACTTCATGAAGAGTGTACCATCCATTGATAAACGTGGAAATTTCTTCTACCATACACCAGCTAGGGACTATATGATGGAGCATATGAATGTTGATGGAACTTCCACTAAATATTCACTGTGTCCAGCTCCAGTACCTGATGTCATGATAAATGAAGGGATCAAGGAGAATGAAGCATACAAACAAATTCTTAAGGAAATTGAAGCACAGTTAAACATATCAAAGGAAGATCCATCTGCACAGCAAAAGGGTAAAAGAAAGAAATCAGCTGCCAAACGACAAAAGACTTCTTCCTCAAAAGCTAAAGCCAAGGCTAAGGGCAAAGAGCAAATCTATGATGAAGATGATGAAGATGAAGAAGACGAAGCTATTCCTGAAACCATTTCTGAAGACAAAAGGATGAGATTAGTTCTTCAGAAGAGTAAGTTGGAGGCACATGCTAAGACAAAAGGAATTGGATCTGGATCAGAGACTGCTGACGAAATAGCCCGTGAAGCATTTGGAGACCCAGACAGGTCAATGACAAAGAAGAAGAAGAGCTCAAAACAGATACAGGATCAAAAAGCCAACCACACAAAGAAGATGAAGACATAGAGGATTATATCAACTATGACTATGAAGACCAAAATCAAGAAGGTGGGGGAGTAGACGATATGGATACAGACTTTTTGTACGGGGACGTTAACCTCAACAAACTGATCCCCACAACAACAGCAATGATTGAGCAAGAAGACGCTCACCTGACGTTGACTCCCATCACGCAACAAACACCTCCCCCACCCCTAGTACTCAACACTGTTGTGACAACCGTCCCTTTAATCGAACCAACAATTGTACAACAAGCACCATCCGCCACCATTCAACTCGTACCAACCATCGCCCAAAAGACTGTCCTAACACCACCACCAACCATCGAACAACATGTACCATCCACCTCCCAAAAAATTATTTGACTACCTCCACCAACATCCGAACAACCTATACCATCTATCTCTTATCTTACTATCAATGATGTAGTTATTCTGAACCTTAAAAAACAAGTGCAAGATCAGGCAAAATCACTTGCAGATCTCGAGAAAAGGTTCACTAATCCTAAGTCAAGACTCATCAGAGAATAGAAACGTGACGAGTCCAAACTCTAAGAGGTATATGCTGACATCAAAAAACTTGTAGAGAAGCATCAAGAATTTATTGCAGAAAAGGAAGATCTTGACAAAGAAAATGTTGCTTTCATTGATTCCATTAATGATAATATGACCAACATCATTCAACTTGAAGTCAAGTCATATGTTAATCAGGAGCTTCCAGTAATACTAACAAAAGGCCTTTCAGACCTTTAGTTAATGAACACATTGGAGACTCGACTGACCAAGATTGAGTTACCAAAAACGAAGACTCAACACAAGCTTCAGAGAGTTCTTGCTAAAGCGATAATGGAAGCTTCTCAAACATCAACATCGGACGACACTGAAGTTCCTCAATCCACAAACAAAAGGAAACATCAGGAGTCTAAAGATGAGGATGCGGATGACAATGGTGAAGATGAAGATAAGGGTGATGATGAACATGAGGAGGATGATGAGCAGGAGGAAGAAAATACTGATAAGAATGACGAAGAGGATGAGGAGGAAGAAGAGGAAGAAGACGAAGAGGAAGAGGATGAGGATGACGGGGAGGACGAGGATGAGGACAGTGATGGGGATGAGGATGATGATAATGATGACGGTGATGGTAATGGTAAGGTCGTGGGAATGGTGATGATGGAAAAGGTGATGATACTGATAAAAATGGCGAAGAATCTGAGAAAAATGAGGATGATGAGGAATCTGATGAAGGTAAAGAGGATGATGAGGAGAGTGATGTTGATACTAAAGAAAAAGTGGTTGATGAGGAACAAAAGGAGAGTGAAAATGAAGAGGATGAAGGGGATGATGAAACTAAAGACAGCAGCGAGAAGGATTTGACATGCATATCAATAACCAGTGATGATGGAAATAGAGAGAACCGACAAAAGAATCTCCATGGCACCTTCATCTCTAGACAATCTACATCCAAAGACACAGGTAAGTCCATTGAACCGGTTCATACTACTATTTCAAAAATAGAACCTATAGGACCTTTGCATGAAGACGAACCTACAACGTCTGTGGAACATCACTCTCCACATCCTACAACGGATCAGCATTACAGCGATATGGATATTGAAGACACAAATAAACCTGATCCTGAATTTGTTGATACTCTCACCTTCGACGAGACTGTTCAGGAGCAGACTTGGTTTACACAAGCAGCAACTGCACGTACAATCTCTGATAAAGAAAAGGAGGATCTTACACAATTTCTCAATAATCCAATCGACTTCTCTGGATTCCTAGTGGACAAATATGGAGTACCTACAATGGAACCAAACGTACTTCAAAAGATGCTTAAAGATAAGAACTTTTGGGCCACTATGAAGATAGGCAAATACGAGGGCGAATACCATACCAATGAACTGATGAAAGCAATGAGATCAACGAATTCAGGTGATCAAACTCCAGTAAAAATTTCATTAATAGCCTCTATTATTGTTGTAGCCAGGCACATCCCAATGGATTACTTTGTCAACCATGATCTCGATTACTTAGAAAAATGCGCGAACAAATATTCTACATCGTTAACCATTGGCAAGGCAGTAAACTTGGAGAATGTTCCTTGGATTGAAGATAAGGTTCCTCAACTATGGAGTAGAGCACTAATCAAATCATACGATCCATATGCGGAACTAGGTATTTCCCATTGCTATGGCAAGAAGAGGTTAGCTTACAAATTCTTTAATCGAAAGAAACCAGGTAACCTTATAGTCTTAGATCGCCGAATTAGAAGTATACAGGGAGCTACTATCAATCAGATATTCAGGTACTCCTACTTACAAGAGATCAGATACAAACGGGAAGACAATAAGGAGTATA
Organism: Glebionis coronaria; assembly: GCA_025667525.1. NCBI lineage: Eukaryota > Viridiplantae > Streptophyta > Magnoliopsida > Asterales > Asteraceae > Glebionis > Glebionis coronaria. The sequence continues at coordinate 512,838,177 of CM046877.1, read as the reverse complement.
CTATCAGTGAAAGAGGACTCTAAATCTTACGTCTTGAAGATATAAAAGATTTTCTGCTTATCTTGGCTCAGGACAAGCTCCCTCACTTAACCCTTGAAATCGTCATTGCCTTAAGCTCAAACATTCGCTAATACACCCGTAAAGTTGTGATCAAGTATCGGGTTGAAGACTTACAACTAGTGTAGAGAGTTACCAAATTAAGTTAAATATGCAGCGTCCTCACACCACATCTCTGAGTCATTATCACAGGAAGAAGAAGCCATATATGGGTACACTTGAGCCAGAAATGGGAATATTCAACTTGAATGAAGCAGAAGTCATGCAATATATGAGATTATCGGAACTACACAAATTCAGCGATGGAACTCTCAAGCATATTCGTGATAAGCTGATAATTCTCAACTCCAAACAAGGCCTTCCAGAAGTGAAGTATGACTGGACAGGCAGGTTCATCAAGAGTGCCAAATATGTCATCCAGAAGATTGAGGAGCAATTTAGGGAACGACGGTTGATCCGCAGTCTAGAACGATTCGTGGGTGGCAGACCGTATGGAGCTCACCATAGGCTAATGGAATGATCCACTTAACTTGGTGATCGTACTACATTAGGTCAACTCCATACATTCACTTGTGAATATGTATATATATTGTGTACATTAGGCTTTTGTGGCTTGTTGTAGTGTGAAAGTACGATATTTTTTAAGAATTTCTCATGAGATTCTAAATCTTTCAAAATATACCGTACTCGAGCACTATAATTATCCCTCATTAGTTTGAAGGGGAGCATTAATATGTTTTATGGCCAACAACCGATTTCATTTTATTACCCAAAGACCGGTTAATCCATTAATATCCAAAATATTGATGGTTAACATTTTTGATAAGGGGAGAAAACGGGATTAAGGAGACCTGTATTATAAAAATTTGTGGCTATAAATGAAATGGACATAATGGAAAATCCAACTTGATATGTATATTGCACATATCAAGGGTGAACACTTTAATGTCAAAAACACTGAAGGTACAAAAATTCTTGATATTTATATCACAAGTACCTCAGTGATTTTACTGAATTTTCATGGTGACAAATACTTACCCAAAACACACTTAACTCACGACGGTTGTGGTGACAAAAGGGTGGTAGGATTAGGTATTAGTCCAATGATTCTTCCAGAACCGGAGGAATCTTCCCAAGGACAATTCCATAGATAGAAAATAGTAGTCCTTAGGAAAGATGGGGAATGGATTGTGAACGTAGTAGAATGCCGACCAAGTACTGATGCTAACACTGGAACAATCACAACAAGGTGCTAGTGATGATTTATTGGTAAGAATTGAAGGGGTTGAAGAATGAAAAAGAAGTGTAAAGAGAAAGGGTGTAAAGAAAGAAGCCCTCTTAACAACTTAGTTAGAAACCGGGTCAACATATCTTGAAGACGATAAAGTACCATGGACCCAGTGATGCGATGCACAACCCCTCCCAGCTAACTCAAATATATCTCAAAAGATATTTGTTTTAATTTCACGGAGTTCAACACATTATCTATCGGTTTATTCACTCCGAATAAATTGATATTGAAAATGTGGCAATCCTCTGCAGCCTCCGCTCACTGAATCAAAATTCACCATTGAGTCTAGAGCCAAGAGATCATCAAAAGTCTCATTAGGATACATTTCAAACAAGATTTTTATGAGTCCTACGCAATATTCCTGTAATATTTCCATAACATTTGAGTGATATGAAAGTATTACAATGAAGATGCAAATCCTGCTTGAGCTAATATCAAACAAGCTCATGGTAGGTGACACGTGCGGTTCTTTAATAACTAATCTTGTGATAAATGGAAAGAAACGATGGTTTGACTCTTAATTGAGATCAAACTTGTTCCAGGGCCTCTACGCAAAATCCAGGTGATCTTGCCAGAACACTCAGAGTGACACGCTTTAGTGTTCACAGTGAAGAGTGGAAATCCTTTCAGTGTCAACATCAAACAGCACTGCGGTAGGTAACAAGCAAGATTCAATTAGAATCGAGCTTGTGACAACTAGAAAGCAACGATGGTGAAAATCTTAATTGAGATTCAATTGTTCCAGGTTCATGAATTGACGGTTTAAATCATAAGGATAATTTTATCCGAATGATTCACTCTTTATGTTCACAATGAGCTTTGGAATTTCGAATAAAGAGAATGGGTTTACCCGCGAAATCTTGTCAAGGAGATCTTTAATTAGAGCTACCTGTCACAAGTACGATATTTATTATCGTCCTTATGTCTTCACCGACGGGTGTAAAATGCTACCGAATCATAATAAAATGCCAAAGCCATTTTATTCGTATCTTATTATGTTGCTGCATTTGAGGACGGTGGTGTTGCGGTGTACCAGATGAAGTCGTCCTCACATACTTATTCCTTCTGCATCAAATATTTCAGCAAAATTGATGAAAGTTTGACCTAAATGTCTTCCGCTGTATCAACTCTGAAACTTTCAAGAATTCAACAAAGGATAGGTATGTGGAACATGAAGTCACGGAGAGGAGAACATTACAAGAAGGTAAAGACTGCACGTGAAAGGTCAAAAGAACATGCTCTAAGACAAAGCCTAATGGTAATCAACACATATTCACAAAAATGAAGAAAAGAAAACGAAGAAATGAGAAAGTGGACTACGAGCACGAGAACGAAGATCTAACATGCTAGATTAAGACTTTGTAATTTGAAGTGACCTCCGTTTAGGGGAGATTGTTGGAAATACGTTTTTTATTTAGAAAGTCTTGGTCACTCCAACAATATACTTAAGGGCTCGTAGTATAATTTAGTTTCATTTTATTCAAGCCTGACCCATGAGCATGTTCATGGGCCGGAGGCCTAAGTCCACTAATGGACTTGGGTATATAAACCCCTTTCCTTCATGGAAAGGGTTGTTGGTTGTTTCATTATTTCAATATATTTCACACATTTTCTCTCATCTTTCTCTCTCTACTTTCTCTCACTAGAAACATCAACCCTCTTGTTAGATCATAGATTAGCAAGATTTTAAAACCTAAAACACCAAGAGATGGTGGCGGATTCATCAGATTTGGTGGTGATAAGATTATGGTGGCGGCTTTGTGTATTAGGGTTTAGAGAGAATAATGTGTGTTCTTGAGATGTATTAGTGTTAATGGATTTTGATTATGAATTTATTAACAATTAATGGAATCGTGTAAAAATGAGTTAAGGTGTTAAAAAGTTAAATGTTAAAAATGAAAATATAGGAAAAAAAAGATTCATGTACTTCTCAAAATAAATGTTAGAAAAAAATTGGAATACACCTATTATATATTAGAGCCAAAGGTATCACAACACAACAAAGCCTCTCCATTTTGTCCCAAGACTGCCACATCAGCACGAAACAACTAACCAAAATACCCTTTAACTCATGGAGAGCCAACCCCTCTCCACTTTAGCCCCACCACTATCTTTTATTTTTCTTTTTCACTTTCACATAAATTTAAATTCATTTCATTCAAATTAAAATTACAAATACTTAAATAAAACTTACAAATACTTAAATAAAAATTACAAATACGGAATTTCAAAATACAATAAATTTAGTCGGTTCCGGGATCTGAATCAGATGAGTCTGATAAAATATTCAAATACCTCAAGAAGCATTTGATGGCTTGATTTGCTTCTCCAACTCTTTTTCCTCCCTTTCTTCTTCCGCTAATGTTTCTCGTAATGCTTCTTCATCAAGAAGCATTTGACGTTCCTGTTCCTAAGTAACACGAAACTCAGTAGGTACTTCGTATTCTTCAACAGGGATCTCTGGTTCATCAAGTACACCATAAATAGTAGGAACTGGGTAAGGTTGCGGGGGGATTGAGTCATGTACTTTTTCTAGTGTCGATGGGTTGCTTCAAGTTGCTTTTCATTTATTTTGTTTCTTGTTTCCAGAACTGTTTTCTTGAGACATGTTTGAGAGTGGCTTTTTTATGTGAAAAATAAAGCAAGTGGAAGTAGTATTTATAGAGAAAACCTAGTCGTTGGAAAATTTAAATTGATGCATAGCCGTTGGAAACTTAAAATTACAACACTGAAAATTAATATACATATGGAAATTAAAATTAAAATACAAAAAATAAAAATACTACACGGAAATTAAAATTCTCTCATCCATTCCTTTTTAAATTCCATTTGTCTTTCGATTTAGCGACTTCTTTAAACAAGGCATCATGTATCAATCGTCCTTGTCTGATTCATTTTTTAAAAATTTGATCATCGAATCATGCCGCTCTTTTGGAATATCATTGCAATTTTCATATGCTTCCTGCAATTCAAATGTAGCAGTGGATGCACTTTCAAATTTGAGGGCTAAATCCGCAATCGCTTTCTGCCGAACGTTGTCTTCTTTAATTAGTTTATCAACCAATTTTTTTTGTTAGTGAAAACATTATGATGTTTAGTCGATATAATCTCTTCATGTTTAGTTGATGACAAACGTATAAGTCGCAATACATTATTTAAAACGTTAAGGTTCTCGTATTCACTCAATAATACATTTGTATACTTCTCTCGACACCTCCAAGATCGCATTCGGCATGAATCACTCAAGGTATGTGCAAAAAAGTCATTAACCTTACTAAGTGATCAAGGATTAATATTTTCTTAAACTCACTTATAACTAAAGTGAAAAAGTATTTTTTAATAACTTTAATTTTAAGAAAATGTTTTATTAAAATGGAAATGAAAATTCGAATTTGGCATATTCCAAAGAATATTCCCTAAGGTATATTCCAAAGAATATTCTTTAATTTGAACTTAGGATATTCCAAATGGTCTAAGAATATACCATTGAGGTATAAACTTTACCAGATGGTATTTCCCCACTAAAGGACAAAAAATGCACGGACTCCAAGCCCGAGGTTCCTTAAATAGACCTGTGGTTCTTTACTGATAAGGAACCGCGTAGAAAATTAAGGAACCATGGGTATTTATGACCGTTGAACTTTTTCACTATAAATAGCAGATCATTTCCAGCTTTTCTCTAAACCCTTTTTGAACAAATCTTTTTGTTTTCTCACACACCTTAGTCCTTGATTAGTAGGTTTGATTAATCTTGTTTTAAGATATGATTCTCTCCTTCAATCCTCTCATCCTCTCAAGTGCAAAGAGAAGAACACTTTCATCACTATGAAGTGTTGGGTTCACAACATGATGAAGATCTCTCCTTCTAGATCAAGTTATTGTTTTCCTACTATGTATATGTAAAAGATCCAAGTTGTGGATACACTTGGATGTGGGTAGTAGATCCAAGAGATGGGTATCCTTCGGTTAGTTGTGTAGATCCTAATTGTTGTGTGAACTTGGATGTTGTGTAGTTGTGTAGATCCAAATTGTTGTGTCAATTTGGATATATTGTTGGAGTCATAGATCTAAGTGTTTTGTACTTAGATCTAAGTGTTGTGTACTTAGATCTATATGATTTATGTTTTTAGGCCATAAAACACAAGGTTTGTTATGTTGGGCCATCAAACATAACTAGTGTGAAGATTGGTGTAGATGGGTGTAGATTGGTCTACCTAAGATTAGGACTCGACATCTAGCCTTGTGTTGGAAAATGGTGAAGTAGGCGACGTGTGTAGATTGGTCGTACCTAAGATTAGGAATCGACATCTAGCTTAGTGTCGAAAATGTGTAAGCGACGTGTATGGTTTTCTCCGCCTTGAAAGGAGTTTTGTTGACTAGTGAAGTAACTCTCGAGTTGGGAACTCGAGGAGTGGAGTTGGGAGAAGAAGAGTTTCGTGACCGAACCACTATAAATCATCGTGTCTACTTTCCTTTTACATTTATGTCCTTACTTCTATTGATGCATTTATATGTTGTGTGTTGTATGCATATCATAATCTAAACATCTAAGTTGTAGAAAAGCTATGCTTCTTGTTTAGATTATGGTCAAGTGTGCATCCTTAGTCTAAACATCTTAGTTTCAGAAAAGCTAAGGCTTAGTACGTGTGTGCTTAATGTTTAGACTATTGCTTGATGTACTATTGCTTTGATGTGTTTGTGTGTTTACTTACTTGTAGTCTTTATATCTATAACAAACAAATCTCATATTAAGTAAAGCTTGATAAGGAATTTGATACAAATGATTGTTAAAGTTTAACATGTATCAATATTTTTCATCCACTGTCGTCGGTTCTTTATTGAAACCGCGGTTCTTTATTGATAAAGAACCGCAGCCTTAATTAAGGAACCACGCACAGTGGATTAAACGAAATTGTTTTGAGAATTAATGAGAAACTATTCAACCCCCCTCCCCCCCGGTATAGTTTCTACGTTTAGGGGGAGATTGTTGGAAATACGTTTTTTTATTTAGAAAGTCTTGGTCACTCCAACAATAGACTTAAGGGCTCGTAGTATAATTTAGTTTCATTTTATTCAAGCCCGACCCATGAGCATGTACATGGGCCGGAGGCCTAAGTCCACTAATGGACTTGGGTATATAAACCCCTTTCCTTCATGGAAAGGGTTGTTGGTTGTTTCATTATTTCAACATATTTCACACATTTTCTCTCATCTTTCTCTCATCTTTCTCTCTCTACTTTCTCTCACTAGAAACATCAACCCTCTTGTTAGATCATAGATTAGCAAGATTTTAAAACCTAAAACACCAAGAGATGGTGGCGGATTCATCAGATTTGGTGATGATAAGATTATGGTGGCGGCTTTGTGTATTAGGGTTTAGAGAGAATAATGTGTGTTCTTGAGATGTATTAGTGTTAATGGATTTTGATTATGAATTTATTAACAATTAATGGAATCGTGTAAAAATGAGTTAAGTTGTTAAAAAGTTAAATGTTAAAAATGAAAATATAGGAAAAAAAGATTCATGTACTTCTCAAAATAAATGTTAGAAAAAAATTGGAATACACCTATTATATATTAGAGCCAAAGGTATCACCACACAACAAAGCCTCTCCATTTTGTCCCAAGACTGCCACATCAGCACGAAACAACTAACCAAAATACCCTTTCACTCATGGAGAGCCAACCCCTCTCCACTTTAGCCCCACCACTATCTTTTATTTTTCTTTTTCACTTTCACAGAAATTTAAATTCATTTCATTCAAATTAAAATTACAAATACTTAAATAAAACTTACAAATACTTAAATAAAAATTACAAATACGGAATTTCAAAATACAATAAATTTAATCGGTTCCGGGATCTGAATCAGATGAGTCTGATAAAATATTCAAATACCTCAAGAAGCATTTGATGGCTTGATTTGCTTCTCCAACTCTTTTTCCTCCCTTTCTTCTTCCGCTAATGTTTCTCGTAATGCTTCTTCATCAAGAAGCATTTGACGTTCCTGTTCCTAAGTAACACGAAACTCAGTAGGTACTTCGTATTCTTCAACAGGGATCTCTGGTTCATCAAGTACACCATAAATAGTAGGAACTGGGTAAGGTTGCGGGGGGATTGAGTCATGTACTTTTTCTAGTGTCGATGGGTTGCTTCAAGTTGCTTTTCATTTATTTTGTTTCTTGTTTCCAGAACTGTTTTCTTGAGACATGTTTGAGAGTGGCTTTTTTATGTGAAAAATAAAGCAAGTGGAAGTAGTATTTATAGAGAAAACATAGTCGTTGGAAAATTTAAATTCATACATAGTCGTTGGAAACTTAAAATTACAACACTGAAAATTAATATACATATGGAAATTAAGATTAAAATACAAAAATAAAAATACAACACGGAAATTAAAATTCTCTCATCCATTCCTTTTAAAATTCCATTTGTCTTTTGATTTAGCGACTTCTTCAAACAAGGCATCGTGTATCAATCGTCCTTGTCTGATTCATTTTTTAAAAATTTGATCATCGAATCATGCCGCTCTTTTGGAATATCATTGCAATTTTCATATGCTTCCTGCAATTCAAATGTAGCAGTGGATGCACTTTCAAATTTGAGGGCTAAATCCGCAATCGCTTTCTGCCGAACGTTGTCTTCTTTAATTAGTTTATCAACCAATTTTTTTTGTTAGTGAAAACATTATGATGTTTAGTCGATATAATCTCTTCATGTTTAGTTGATGACAAACGTATAAGTCGCAATACATTATGTAAAATGTTAAGGTTCTCGTATTCACTCAATAATACATTTGTATACTTCTCTCGACACCTCCAAGATCGCATTCGGCATGAATCACTCAAGGTATGTGCAAAAAAGTCATTAACCTTACTAAGTGATCAAGGATTAATATTTTCTTAAACTCACTTTTAACTAAAGTGAAAAAGTATTTTTTAATAACTTTAATTTAAAAAAATGTTTTATTAAAATGGAAATGAAAATTCGAATTTGGCATATTCCAAAGAATATTCCCTAAGGTATATTCCAAAGAATATTCTTTAATTTGAACTTAGGATATTCCAAATGGAATAAGAATATACCTTTGAGGTATAAACTTTACCAGATGGTATTTCCCTACTAAAGGACAAAAAATGCACGGACTCCAAGCCCGAGGTTCCTTAAATAGACCTGTGGTTCTTTACTGATAAGGAACCGCGTAGGAAATTAAGGAACCACGGGTATTTATGACCGTTGAACTTTTTCACTATAAATAGCAGATCATTTCCAGCTTTTCTCTAAACCCTTTTTGAACAAATCTTTTTGTTTTCTCACACACCTTAGTCCTTGATTAGTAGTTTGATTAATCTTGTTTTAAGATATGATTCTCTCCTTCAATCCTCTCATCCTCTCAAGTGCAAAGAGAAGAACACTTTCATCACTATGAAGTGTTGGGTTCACAACATGATGAAGATCTCTCCTTCTAGATCAAGTTATTGTTTTCCTACTATGTATATGTAAAAGATCCAAGTTGTGGATACACTTGGATGTGGGTAGTAGATCCAAGAGATGGGTATCCTTCGGTTAGTTGTGTAGATCCTAATTGTTGTGTGAACTTGGATGTTATGTAGTTGTGTAGATCCAAATTGTTGTGTCAATTTGGATATATTGTTGGAGTCACAGATCTAAGTGTTTTGTACTTAGATCTAAGTGTTGTGTAGTTAGATCTATATGATTTATGTGTTTAGGCCATAAAACACAAGGTTTGTTATGTTGGGCCATCAAACATAACTAGTGTGAAGATTGGTGTAGATGGGTGTAGATTGGTCTACCTAAGATTAGGACTCGACATCTAGCCTTGTGTCAGAAAATGGTGAAGTAGGCGACGTGTGTAGATTGGTCCTACCTAAGATTAGGAATCGACATCTAGCTTAGTGTCGAAAATGTGTAAGCGACGTGTATGGTTTTCTCCGCCTTGAAAGGAGTTTTGTTGACTAGTGAAGTAACTCTCGAGTTGGGTACTCGAGGAGTGGAGTTGGGAGAAGAAGAGTTTCGTGACCGAACCACTATAAATCATCGTGTCTACTTTCCTTTTACATTTATGTCCTTACTTCTATTGATGCATTTATATGTTGTGTGTTGTATGCATATCATAATCTAAACATCTAAGTTGTAGAAAAGCAATGCTTCTTGTTTAGATTATGGTCAAGTGTGCATCCTTAGTCTAAACATCTTAGTTTCAGAAAAGCTAAGGCTTAGTACGTGTGTGCTTAATGTTTAGACTATTGCTTGATGTACTATTGCTTTGATGTGTTTGTGTGTTTACTTACTTGTAGTCTTTATATCTATAACAAACAAATCTCATATTAAGTAAAGCTTGATAAGGAATTTGATACAAATGATTGTTAAAGTTTAACATTTATCAATATTTTTCATCCACTGTCGTCGGTTCTTTATTGAACCCGCGGTTCTTTATTGATAAAGAACCATAGCCTTAATTAAGGAACCGCGCACAGTGGATTAAACGAAATTGTTTTGAGAATTAATGAGAAATTATTCAACCCCCCTCCCCCCCCGGTATAGTTTCTACGTTTGGTATCAGAGCGTGGTTATTGAAGATCTTTGAATTGTATTGTACTTTAAAGCTTGGATCGATCTTTGCTCTCGTTTTCAAAACAAATGGTTTTTAAATATAGAGACGATATTTGTATCAAATTGTTCATGAAGAGTGATTACTTATGAAATGTGTTTTGTTGTTTCATTCATACAAGTTTTGGTGTTAAATAAACTTTGTATAATAGCTTGATGATAAATCTTTTCATGTTTGGAAGTATAAAAATCTTTTTGTGTCATAATTAACTCTAGAATACGAGTTCTATGTGTTTAAAATGATTTTTTAGAGTCCTAAGTCCTTCCAAAAAGTTACCAAATGATTTTGGTCAAAAACCCCATTTTTGTACACTGTCCATGGTTCCTTATTTGTTCCCCGATGTTCGTTATCAATAAGGAACCGCGGTCAGTCCGACTCGGATTTTTGCAAACTTTGAAAAATCATACAAAATCAACCGTAAGTCCGTAGATGTCGTGCCACCTGCCATTTGGAACGTAATTGAATTTTATTTCTTCTAAGAATACTTATAAACCTTTATTCAAACTTTAAAATTGGGTTGTTTTATAAGTTCCATTCTTCGTCTAAAGAATTGAGTCTCGGTTTGTCGTAAAACTTGTGTTTTACTCTTTTATATTAAGTTGGACATTTCTTGTTGATATATCTTTAAAAATTGATATATATATATATATATATATATATATATATATATATATATATATATATATATATATATATATATATATATATATATATATATATATAAAGTGTTGAACTTAATTAAATTATGAAATGAGTCAAAAAAATGTAATTAAAATCAAGCTATGTATACGTTGTTGTATCTAATACTGAAAACAAAGACGAATGATTATGAGTATTTTATTTTGTTTTTGGACATTCTTAAGTGATCATTACCATTGGTAGTAGTGTTACTTAGTTGTCTACTTTCTTGTGCATTGCATATAGGACCAACATCTCTTGGTTTACAAATGTTATTTAAACATCTTGTACACCTCGTTATGTTTATTAACACTCTTAGGTTTGAAAGCTTTATGAGCTTCTCAAATATATTGATGTAGGTCGTATTACTCGATCATTGTGTTATTAGTTCAAGTAGATTAATGTCTCACTATAAAACATGAAACACCTTTGAGAATCTTAGCTATTTTATCTTAAAGGAGTGTTAGTGGGAATCAAGAAAGATTTCGAATATATATCATTCATTATTCAAATTATGATTGAAATTATTATCGAATCTAACTGACATGTTTTTTTTAGTGTAGACATGAATATGGATCCTTAATAATATACATCGGATCATAACTCATACTTGTGTTGATGATGGTATATTGAATCTACTTGTTCAAAATTGTTTGACAAATTTGTTTAATAATTGTTTATAATACACAATGGAGTCGGTTTGACAACTTAGATGTTTCATCCGAAATACTCAAGTAATTTACAGTGCAATGCAATTTGTAAATGTGTCATTTCTGAAAGACCAATCAAGAGTTTTCCTTTGTTTTCTGTAAACGTTGTTTATACAATTCAATGTTATTGACCTCAAGATCTATTAAGTAAAATCACCTTAACTGAGGAAACCTTGGTTTCCTCGAATCTTTTAGCTGCTAGGCATAACCATTGTTCATGTGATCATACAATCACAGTGGAATAGAACAACAATTAGGAAACAAGGTGTTTAGGCACAATAATACAAGAATTAGTCAAAGGGTTGCTAATTATACTAATAATCAACAACCACTAGACATGTATACATTAATCCCACGTCTAGTGCAAGACAAGCTTTAGGTTTACATTGTGAATGAAAGATATGAAAAACCTAAAAACCCTTGGTTCCTTTTATAGTGTAAGGATTAGGGTTTTACAAGAGATAATATCAAATAAACATACATATATTCTATTTAAATAACTAATACATAATATTCATAAATAATATTCTGAATATTTATCATAAATAGATATTTCCAACATCGTTTGACTTCTGTCAGCGTCTTGTTTACACTTGTCAATGCTTAGACACAATGTGTCAGCGTTGAAGCAAATGCCTTCATGTATTCTTCGTTTTGAGTTTCTGCCACATCAACTTTTTGACCCAACAATCTTCCCCTAGTTGATGTCGGCAAAACTCTTTGTGTATCTCTTGTAAGTGGTACATCATCTTCAAATTGCTTCCCCTCAAGTGTAGCGTGCATGTCTTCCCCTTTTTGTCACATCAATAGGGAAGGAAACAATGTATGCAATCGAATATTCTCCAAATGTAGGCTCTATGTAATGATCTTGAAGAAAAATAACTATAATATTCTTGATTTAGAAGTAGAGTAACCCAAACTTGTGTTCCATGTCTTGTACTATCCACGTGATAAAGAACTTATACACATGGCACAAAGTATAAGTAGACCTCGATCCCATTGTCAAAATCCTCATCCTCTGTGAGACACTAAGAACGATAATGTAACTCCTTCAAGTGTTATGACAAGTCTTCGTCACCATTAATGTAAGCACAAACAAGTTATTGTTAAAGTCAATGACTGATGTCCACAACTTTAACAATATGATAGAACAAAAACTCGCGAAAATCTTCTTCAAGCATCAAACTTACCATATGAATTCTTCCCCTTAAGCCAACACCTCTTCATGACGAATTTTAATTAAATAAATTCTTCATACCATATGTAAAAGTTCTTGATTGGATAAATCTTTCACAAGGCTACCTCGATTACATAATCTAATATCCATCAAATTCTTCATGAATTTTTGCTAACTTTCGTAAAAATCATTAATCCCTTTTAAAAATATCTGAGCCATAAATATCAAATTGATATTCTGTATAAAAACGGAGATCCCATGTAACTTCGTGTGTAAATACCTCTTTTTGTGTGCCAAAATCGTATCAATTTTCCAAACAGCAGCTATTCCTTTGTCATCCAAGATCCTTCACTGTCCAAGATCTCATCAGTATGTGTTGTCCAATATCGGAAAACACTTATCAGCGTTTGTAAATCAATATATCGGACGACACATGATTTTCCTGTCAGCGCCTATGTATAACATTGTCAGCGCCATCTTAAAACCTGTTAGCGCCTGGCCATCAGTGTCTCATCCATGCCTTGTAAGCGTTACACCAACATCTATCAGCGTCACACCAACATCTATCAGCCTCTAAATAACACACATCAGCGGCTAATTGATCTAGGGTTTTATAAACCCTAAATCATGATTTTATGTTAAAACCATAAACTGTAGTGAACTTCGACCTCGAATATCTTCTTCATGAGAGCTCAGATCGAAGATCCCTTCATTGAGATCCTAGACACAAGTGTCAAGAACCTACAGCGCGAATTTCACGACGATCCAACGGTTAACGAAGGAGAAATCGCGTTTTTGCTATTACTGTTCAAAGAAAACAGCATATGATCACTGCTAACTTCGACGCTTAATAATTTTTTCTTGAGGATAGATCTCGGAAATCCCTCTGGTGGATACCTAGATATATGTGTGTAGAACACACACATAAAATTTCGGGGCGATCCAACGGTTCAATAAAAAGTTATGGCCTTCTGAATGATGTTGCGCACACAAAATCGCCCAGAAAAACCCTAGATGGATTTTTCTTTTCTTCTCAAAATACGAACACCTTATTGGTCCTAGCATCACGAGCCACGAGGCTCTGATACCAACTGTGGAAACCTTGGTTTCCTTGAATCTTTTAGCTGCTAGGCATAACCATTGTTCATGTGATCATACAATCACAGCGGAAAAGAACAACAATTAGGAAACAAGGTGTTTAGGCACAATAACACAAGAATTAATCAAAGGGTTGCTAATTATACTAATAATCAACAACCACTAGACATGTATACATTAATCCCACGTCTAGTGCAACACACGCTTTAGGTTTACATTGTGAATGAAAGTTATGAAAAACCTAATAACCCTTGGTTCCTTTTATAGGGTAAGGATTAGGGTTTTACAAGAGATAATATCAAATAAACATGCATATCTTCTATTTAAATAACTAATACAGAATATTCATAAATAATATTCTGAATATTTATCATAAATAGATATTTCCAACATCGTTTGACTTCTGCCAGCGTCCTGTTTACACTTGTCAACGCTTAGACACAATGTGTCAGCGTTGAAGCAAAGGCCTTCATGTTTTCTTCGCTTTGAGTTTCTGCCACATCAACTTCTTGACCCAACAATCTTCCCTTAGTTAATGTCGGCAAAACTCTTTGTGTATCTCTTGTAAGTGGTACATCATCTTCAAATTGCTTCCCCTCAAGTGTAGCGTGCATGTCTTCCCCTTTTTGTCACATCAATAGGGAAGGAAACAATGTATGCAATCGAAGATTCTCCAAATGTAGGCTCTATGTAATGATCGTGAAGAAAAATAACTATAATATTCTTGATTTAGAAGTAGAGTAACCCAAACCTATGTTTCATGTCTTGTACTATCCACATGATAAAGAACTTATACTCATGGCACAAAGTATAAGTAGACCTCGATCCCAGTGTCAAAATCCTCATCCTCTGTGAAACACTGAGCACGATAATGTAACTCCTTCAAGTGTTATGACAAGTCTTCGTCACCATTCTTGTAAGCACGAACAAGTTATTGTTAAAGTCAATGACTGATGTCCACAACTTTAACAATATGATAGAACAAAAACTCGCGAAAATCTTCTTCAAGCATCAAACTCACCATAAGAATTCTTCCGCTTAAGCCAACACCTCTTCATGACGAATTTTAATGAAATAACATCTTCATACCATATGTAAAAGTTCTTGATTGGATAAATCTTTCACAAGGCTACCCCGATTACATAATCTAATATCCATAAAATTCTTCATGAATTTTTGCTAACTTTCGTAAAAATCATTAATCCCTTTTAAAAATATCTGAGCCATTGACATTCTGTATAAAAACGGAGATCTCATGTACCTTCGTGTGTAAATACCTCTTTTTGTGTGCCAAAATCGTATCAATTTTCCAAACAGCAGCTATTCCTTTGTCATCGAGGATCCTTCATTGTCCAAGATCTCATCAGTGTGTGTTGTCCAATATCGCACAACACTTATCAGCGTTTGAAAATCAATATATCGAACGACACATAATTTTCCTATCAGCGCTATGTATAACATTGTCAGCGTCATCTTAAAACCTGTTAGCGCCTGGCCATCAGCGTCTAATCCATGCCTTGTCAGCGTTACACCAACATCTATCAGCGTCACACCAACATCTATCAGCGTCTAAATAACACACATCAGCGGCTAATTGATCTTGGGTTTTATAAACCCTAAATCATGATTTTATGTTAAAACCATAAACTTTAGTGAACTTCGACATCGAATATCTTCTTCATGATAGCTCAGATAGAAGATCCCTTCAATGAGATCCTAGACACAAGTGTCAAGAACCTACAGCGCGAATTCCATGACGATCCAACGGTTAACGAATGAGAAATCGCGTTTTTACTATTACTATTAACAGAAAACAGCATATGATCACTGCTGATTTCGACGCTTAATAACTTTTTCTTGGGGATAGATCTCGACAATCCCTCAGGTGGATACCTAGATATATGTTTGTAGAAGACACACATAAAATTTTGAGGCGATCTAACGGTTCAATAAAAAGTTATGGCCTTCTGAATAATGTTGCGCATACAAAAGCGCCCAAAAAAACCCTAGATGGATTTCTCTTTTCTTCTAAAAACACGAACACCTTGTTGGTCCTAGCATCACGAGCCACGAGGCTCTGATACCAACTGTGGAAACCTTGGTTTCCTTGAATCTTTTAGCTTCTAGGCATAACCATTGTTCATGTGATCATACAATCACAGCGGAATAGAACAACAATTAGGAAACAAGGTGTTTAGGCACCATAACACAAGAATTAATCAAAGGGTTGCTAATTATATTAATAATCAACAACCACTAGACGTGTATACATTAATCCCATGTCTAGTGTGACACACGCTTTAGGTTTACATTGTGAATGAAAGATATGAAAACCTAATAACCCTTGGTTCCTTTTATAGTGTAAGGATTAGGGTTTTACAAGAGATAATATCAAATAAACATGCACATCTTCTATTTAAATAACTAATACAGAATATTCATAAATAATATTCTGAATATTTATCATAAATAGATATTTCCAACAGCGTTTGACTTCTGTCAGCGTCCCGTTTACACTTGTCAACGCTTAGACACAATGTGTCAGCGTTGAAGCAAATGCCTTCATGTTTTCTTCCCTTTGAGTTTCTGTCACATCAACTTTTTGACCCAACATTAACTAGACTCTACTATCAAGATATGTAATGGTGCATTCTTAACCCTCACTAGGTTGTGCGTTGTGTTGTCATACACTTTCCATCCTTGCTACACTTTATTAGGCAAATGTAGGAATTACATTTTGTCTTACTTAAGAATGACTACTAGAGAATTTATTGCACTAGAATCTTAATTTGACCTAACGGTTGAATTACTTCCATGTGGAAAGTTGGGTCATTATATAACTCATAAAAACGGTCGTGCTTAGTCTTAATTTACCACCTCTAGTGATAGTCTCATACTCATTCTCTAAATTGCTTAAATGGCTCTTCCTAAATATGACTAATGATAGTTTACATCGATGAACTTTGTATTTCATTAGGAGTCTTTTTAATTTGTAGCCATTAGGTTTTTCTTAGCCTTCTTCCTATGTGCTAATTGAACCTATGTGTTTTTCCTTTGTGTGTGTTCTATCTTTTATTTCTCTTTAGCACAACTTTATGATAAGTTCGACTAGAACATTAGGATTTTCTGAATTGGAATATTCTCTTCTCCACCAAAACACAACTTCTGTGCGCAGATCCTTAACTGTCCGGCGGGTCCATATATATATACGGAACCGCGAGTACAATTGTTGAACCGCGGGCAGAAGCAACCAAAAACTATTTTTCTAAAACTTACCAATTGTTTCAACACCCTTTGGAATCTTTGTTGAAAACCTTTTATCACTTCCAAAATATCTTGTGCTTTCTCTTTTTAACCTAAAGCATTTTGGCATCTCTTTCACACCTATGCAAAATGTCTTTTTCACCAAATGAAAGCCTTGATTCTCAACCATCTTCTAAAATCTCTTTCAACACAAATTCACCAAGGAACTCACTAAATCAAATCTCTTCTCCTTCTAAGAAAATTGATTTCAAAAACTCTCCTTTTCACCACTTCCCTTTTGTGTTCTTCCTCCATCACATGGTAATGTCATGCATCATGGAACATATTGTCATTGTTGTCAATATCAACATCTTTGTTGATACAAAAGTTGGATGATGCTTGCTAGACCCGAATTAGGCTTAATTCAGGTTGGCTAGGCTCCGGCTCTTACACCAAGTGAATAGTCTTGCTGAGATCCTGCACACTAAAGCAGCACCCGTTAGGCTTACCGTGGGAATGTATCCCACGATTAGACTCCAGCGTGAGACTAAGTAATTGGTTAGGGTTAAAAATCGGATGTGAGGTTTACAGTATATAGAATGTAATACCTTTGTGGAACCCTTGAGGGTTCCTTATATAGACAGTGAAACCCTAATGGGCCCACTGTTTACTTCGGCCCCAAGTATAGGATAACCACCATAATTAACTTGATTGTTATCTTCTAATTATGGTTAGTGTATAACTTATACTATAGGGTAAATCCCAACCCTAATAAGATTATGATTCTGCCTAACCCTGTCCCGGCTGTACCGGGCCGTGGGCCGCACACACTTTATGCAGCCACTGTTCATTCAAGCCCGTAAGATTAACTGATTAACCCAACCCATTCGTGATGGGTTAGATACGGTTAGTACCCATGGGTCGGGTTCATGACCCGGCTGGGGACTATACGTCATCATGTCCCCCTAGTCTAGTTGTTACAGCCGTAGGTGGAATATCTAGACTGACAAGATGCCCCCTCGGACGTACCAAGGAAAGAACATTTTGAAATGTTGAAATGAATGAAAAAACATATTTCGGCCGCACGTGGCAACTTTGTTAGGAAGTTTATTCCTATAGTACACCAGCCGCTCGTGACGACCGAGACAAATTAAATGAAACATTAAATATAGTCTTACGTATGACCGCATATCCCGACACAATTGACTGTTCATCTTCCATCTTGACTTACAAAGTGCAAACATTCAGTACCTCGAGTGACGCAATCTCTTGAGTCAGAAGTGACCCGTGGGCCCCACCTGACTTATCACTTGCCACTTACTTCCCAACCACATGATTTTGGTTAGTGGAAGTCACGTGTCATAAATCTAACGAACCATGACCAACGAGGCAACCCTATAAATAGGTTTCCCATACGGTTGTGTGTGACACACAGTCTTTTTCCAATTTCTGCCATTAACGCTTTCTTCCTTACCTCCACCTTCTTTCGTACGGATCCTATCTTACATAGGTTAGAATACCATCCCTTCATCTTGCTTTAATTAATAATGGCTCATAGAAACAACCCTTCCATCGGATCCGTACTAAACATAATGACAGAAGAGAAACTAGGGCACTTTTGCTCTGATTTCTTCATTCCTAGCAACCTTCATCCCTCTCTTCCTAGTGCAAGGGACCTCATAACTGAGTCACCCCAGGGAAAAATTGGCTTATACACTCGTCTCTTTGACGCGGCCAATTATCGAATTCCTTTTACCAGATTCCTCGTAGATCTACTAGGTTACTATGATGTGCATATCACCCAGTTACACTGTATAGGCGCGTGTAAGATTAGCTAGTTTGAAATCCTATGCCGTGCACGAAGCATTCCCCCAACCGTAGAGTTATTTAGGATGTTTATACCCCCAACTTAGTGAATGGGTGGCTTTCCTTTAAGAAGCGATCCCTAACCAGCCCGAAAGCTCACAATAAAGCCATTGACTCGCTGAAAAATTGGTACGACCACTACTTTTTTATTGACGCAGTAATTTGGCCGACTGATTTTGTGATAGGTGTGTAAACACCCATCCTTTTACCACTTAATTCTGGCTAAAACAAGACCAAAACACGTATTTAATATCATTTGTTTGGAATTATGCGTGGTTTTTGTGTTTATTATGTTTTCAGAGCTAACCGAATGAATATTAAAGAAAACATGGGATTGCACGGGTTTTATCAAGGAAAAAGACTCAAGACGAAGTCTATTGTCCAAGAAATGCAAAAGAATTGAAGTCATTGTGCCTATTTGAAGATTTATCGAAGAATAGAGCCAAAGATGGAAGATTCATATATGTCGAAGAACTCGAGTCTAAAAACAATAGATTATAAGACAAGTTGGAATAATTCACCGACACTTCTCAAATCCAAAGTGGAAACGTTATTTAAAGATGCGTCAAGACTTAAGAAGAAAGAAGAAAAAGAAGCCCAAATCAAAGCCCAATCAAAAGCCCATCACCACCATACACACGCCTATATAAAGCCCTTACTTCACAAATTTTCACACACTTAGTTTTTTAGGTAGTTTCTAGTTTTAGAGAGAGAAAGTTCTAAACTTTCTCTCACTACTTTTCATCTTTTTCTCTTTCAAGATCAACATTTGTATTACTTTTTCATTAATCAAGTTCAAGTTTTTATCTTTTAATCTTTACTCTCATCCTTCCTTTCTTTTACTTTTATTGATTTTGGTACAAACCTCGTATGATCCGTGTTGTTCATCTATGATTTGTGCTTAAAAAGTTGTTTACTTTTTATGTTTCCTTAAGTTTTTACATAAATAAGCTTTGAGATACTTGTTGTTATTGGCTTATTTGTCGTTTTGCTTATTTACTTTATAAAGTTTATATAAAAAGTTCATTTCTTTATTGAGTAGATTAATAAGTTTGCTTACTAAAAGTTAGAAAAGTTGTTTTTATTGCTTATTTGATCAGTATTTTATTGGATTCGAGCTAGTTTTGGGAGTTAGCTTATTCAATAAGCTTATTTCCCTAGCATAAGCCTCGGTTTAGCATAGATTAAGGAAAGGGAAACTCCCTTTTCCGACCAGTTATTCCGACCGGAGCCCCCCCCCCTTTATTCCGATCGTCCGATCGGAAAAGGGTTTAGGTTTTCCGATTGGAGGTTTAGATATTCCGACGGTAAGTGTTTTCCAACATTCCGATCTAGGCATTTCTCCATTATTCCGATTGTTTCATTTTGCGAGTATTCCGATTGAGCAAGTTCTAATATTCTGATTGCTTCATTTCGCCTAACATTCCGATCAGCATCATATTTTGGTTATTCCGATTGTTCTTTGGCTCACATTCCGATCACTCCCAATCGGAATACATTCCGATTGGTGCACTTTTTCCCCTTATTCCGATTTAGCCTATTTTGCTTTACTCCGTTCTTACTTTCTTTTAGTAAATTCCAATTTAGTTCTTATTTTTCACAAAGTTCCCAAGTGTTAGTTTTTATTGAATGTCCATTTATTTTTCTAATATAATCTTTAAAGTTTTCAAACATCTATTTTTAAACTCGTCCCTTCACTTTAATTATTTAAAGCTTTAAGTTTACTCTTCAGCATTTAATTTCTTGCCATTAGTCTAAAATAGATAAACAAACCAACTCGTTTTTATTAACCAAGAACAAATCATTCCACTTAAGGCCGAGATCAATTCGAGAGGATTCCAAGAATTTATTCTGAACCTTAGCAAAAAGCTTGTATCAAATGGCGCCGCTGCCGGCTCTTCTCGTTAAGATCAAAAGTTTTTTGTGAGAACTTGGATTTTGGGATCCGTTCCCCGTGAACGTTAATTTTTCAAGAAAATTTTCAAAAACAACTAAAAAATATAAAATTTTCAAAAATACAAAAAAAATTAAAAAACAATAAAAACCAAAAATATTTTTGCTTTGCTTTTCTTTGTTCGTTCTTTTGCAGGTGTATGCGCACTCGATCCACGTCATATCAAGAGCCCGAGCCTCTCGATCACTTAGACATGGATGGTGTACCACCTACAAACAATAATAACAACAACAACCCACCTTTCAACAACATGAACAATAACAACAACAATGAGCCCCTTCCGGATAATCGCCCGATGATTGAACTGCTGCAAGCTCATGTAGATGGCAACACGGATCCAATTGTCATACCTCCAATTGCCGCCAACAATTTCGAGCTAAAATCAGGCTTTATCCAGATGGTCTCCGCTCAACCATTCTTGGGACGAACCATTGATGATCCACACGACCATATAAAGAGATTCTTGCAACTCACCAACACGGTCAAGTTCAATGGTGTTCCACAAGAGGTTATAAGGTTACAACTTTTTCCCTTTTCTTTAGAGGGACAAGCCCGGCATTAGCTTGCTAAGGAACCACCACAGAGTATTCTCTCGTGGACGGATTTGGAAACCAAATTCATAAATTACTTTTTCCCACCCTCTCGTACTACCGCTTTGCGGAATGAGATCATAAATTTTGAACAAAAGTACGATGAGTCATTCAGTGAATCTTGGGATTGCTTTAAAGATCTTTTAAGAAAATGCCCACAACATGGTTTTACCAAAGTAAATCAAATCAATACTTTTTACAACGGTTTAAGCATGAGTGACCAAGATTCACTGAACAGTGCCTCGGGGGGGTAATCTATTGGCTAAGACTTCCAATGCTGCTTGGGACATCATTGAGAATAAATCTCGTGTGCAAACCAAGAGTGTTAGGACCAATGTCGCTAGTGCTAGCACTAATGACAGCGAGAAGCGACTTGATAAAATAACTACGCTTCTTGAATCGCATGTCACCCACACCGTCAGCAACAACAACAGCAACAACGCCAAAAACGCTCAAGTGAACGCTGTAAGCCAACCTTGTGAAATATGCGGTGGTCCTCATTCTTACACCACTTGTACCGCCACCCAAGATTACCCTGCAGAGAATGTGAATGCAGCATATGGCACCTATACTCAACCTGCTTATCAAGCAAAACCTCAGGTGACCGCAACTTACTTAGCTACCGCAACAACAACTATCTCTCACCACCTGGTTTTAATCCTAACAACCAAAACCAACAACAAAACCTCAACCGCCTCCTCAACAAAAACAAACTCGTACACCATACATCCCTCCTCACAAGCAGCAACAACCACCTCAATGAAACACCCAAGTTTACCAGCAACCTGCTTATCAACCACCCGCATACACTGCTCCTTCAAACCAAACCCCCGCATCACATCAAGACATTGGAATCTACATGAGGACTAACGATGTGATCGTGGATAATCTCCAACAGGAAGTGCGCAACTTGAAAGCAGACTTGATGAAACAAGGGAATGATCTGAGAGCTGATATGAAGAACACTATGGATAGTCAAACTAATGATCTGAGGAACATGATGGCTAGTTTCTTCCAAGGTAATCAACCCTCTTCTTCGGGTACTCATCCGAGTAACACCGTTGTGAACCCAAGAGGGGAGATGAAAGCAATCACCACTCGAAGTGGCAAAGGTACCAAGGAACCCGAGCTTCCTATACCTCCACCGGTGATTGTGACTAAGGAGAACGAGTCACCTGCTCCTATTCCTCATCATTCTCCTTCCCCAATCTCTCCACCTCTTCCTTCTACCCCTCCTCCACCCGCGGTTGTGAGTGATCCTATTCTTACAAAGCCTTCCTCTTCTTCCAATATACCTTATCCATCTAGGTTGAGGAAAGAGAAGCTCGAAAGCAAGGACGATATTCAGGTTTCTAACTTTCTTAAAATGTTTAAACAACTGAATTTCAATATCTCCTTCGCTGAGGCTCTCGCTCACATGCCTAAATATGCGAAAATGTTTAAAGATCTTCTGAGCGACAAGGAAAAGCTCCTCGATCTCGCCAACACCCAACTTAATGAGAATTGCTCTGCAGTGCTCTTAAGGAAATTGCCAATCAAGCTTGGTGATCCGGGTCGTTTTCTTATCCCTTGCAATTTCCCGGGAGTAGAGAATTGCATGGCCCTAGCCGATCTAGGTGCCAGTATTAATCTCATGCCTCTAAGTGTTTGGAAGCAATTATCTCTCCCAGAGCTAGTCCCCACCAAAATGACTTTGGAATTAGCTAACCGTACGGTTGCTTATCCAGTGGGGATAGCCGATGACGTTATTGTAGGAGTCGACAAATTCACCTTCCCTGCTGATTTTGTTGTCGTCGACTACGAGATGGACCCTCGTGTGCCACTAATTGTTGGTCGTCCATTCCTTAGGACCGGTCGCACTCTCATTGATGTTGAAGCCGGTGAGCTTATCATGAGAGTGGGTGACGATAAAGTAGTCTTCAACATGGGAAAGTTGTCTAAACAACCATATTCATATGAGAGCGTTAATTGTATTGACGTTCTTGATGACGCTTGTGAAGAACACTTTAATGATGCTTGCAAAAGTATTCCTACCTCTCTTCCCAATGTTGAGACCGTGTCCTCCATTGCTTCATCGTTGTCTCTATTTGGAGATAATGATTTATTTTGGAACAATCTTGAAGATACCATGGGAGATGCGAATTTAGCTACTAATGATTCTCCTATCGATGGGGATGAAGACATGAATTTCTTTGACAATCTTCTCACCGAAGACAATCCTTCGCCTCCATCCCCCACGGTCATTGCTATCGATACTCCGACTTCGAATACGCCTCCCGTCGAAAATCCTCCGGATTTAGAACTTAAGGAGTTGCCGCCCCATCTCGAGTATGTATTCCTTGATGAAGAGAAGAAGTCGCCAGTTATCATTGCTAAGGATTTGAAGGATGAAGAAAAAGCCCGACTTGTCGCTGTGTTGAAAGATCATAAGAAGGCTATTGCTTGGAAAATCTCGGATATTCGTGGAATTGATCCTCACTTCTGCACACACAAAATTCTCATGGAGGACGACTTTAAGCCCACAATTCAAAGCCAACGAAGGGTGAATCCAAAAATCCATGAAGTCATCAAAACAGAGGTTATCAAACTTCTTGATGCGGGTATGATTTACCCTATTTCGGATTCACCATGGGTTAGTCCAATCCATTGTGTGCCCAAGAAGGGCGGAATAACCGTTGTTCCCAATGAACACAACGAGTTGATTCCCACTCGTCTCGTTACTGGGTGGAGAGTTTGTATAGACTACCGCAAACTCAATGATGCCACGAGAAAGGATCATTTCCCTCTACCTTTTATGGACCAAATGCTTGAACGTTTAGCGGGTAATGAATATTACTGCTTTCTTGATGGTTTCTCGGGTTATTTTCAAATATTCATCGATCCCCAAGATCAAGAGAAGACTACATTCACTTGTCCCTATGGCACTTTCGCTTACAAAAGAATGCCTTTTGGCTTATGTAATGCGCCCGGGACTTTCCAAAGGTGCATGTTAGCTATCTTCCATGACATGGTTGAACAAACCATGGAAGTCTTCATGGATGATTTCTCGGTCTTCGGGGATTCCTTTTCTTCTTGCCTTGCCAATTTGGAACGTATGCTATAGAGGTGCGAAGACACTCGCCTTGTTCTAAATTGGGAAAAATGCCATTTTATAGTAAAAGAAGGCATCGTGTTGGGACACAAGATTTCCAAAGCCGGTCTTGAAGTAGACCGTGCTAAAGTCGAGGCTATCGCCAAGTTGCCTCCACCTTCTACCGTGAAGGGTGTGAGAAGTTTCCTGGGTCATGCGGGCTTCTACCGTCGTTTCATAAAAGATTTTTCTCAAATCGCTCGCCCGATGACCCACCTCTTGGAAAAAGATACTCCTTTTATCTTTTCCAAAGAGTGTCTTGAAGCCTTCAACTCGCTTAAGGATAAGCTAACTAAGGCACCCGTCTTGGTTACCCCTAATTGGGAGCTGCCTTTCGAGTTGATGTGCGATGCTAGTGATTTTGCTATTGGAGCGGTTCTGGGACAAAGAGTGAACAAACACTTCCAACCAATCCATTACGCTAGCAAGACAATGCCAGGGGCTCAATTGCATTATACGACAACCGAAAAAGAGCTTTTAGTTGTTGTCTATGCCTTTGAAAAATTCCGCCCCTATCTTGTCCTTTCCACCACCATCGTTTACACCGATCATTCCGCGCTGAAGTACTTGTTGACAAAGCAAGATTCCAAACCAAGACTTCTTCGCTGGGTTTTGCTGCTCCAGGAATTTAAAATCAAAATTCGCGATAAAAAAGGAGCAGAAAACTTAGCCGCGGATCATCTCAGTAGACTTGAGGATCCTTACCAGGGGGATCATCCGAACAAAGAAATAAATGATTCTTTTCCCCTGGAGACCTTAATGTCTATCAACTCGACTGCTGACGAAACCCCGTGGTTTGCAGACATTGCAAACTACTTAGCGGGTGGAATCCTCGTTGACGGGTTAACATCCCAGCAAAAGAAGAAGTTCTTCAAAGACATAAAGACTTACTTCTGGGATGACCCGTATCTTTTCAAACAATGTGCCGACTTGATTATTCGCTGATGTGTTGATGTACCGGCAGCTTTCGAAATCCTTGATGCTTGCCACAAAGGACCCACTGGTGGTCACTTTGGTCCCAACTACACCGCCAAAAAAGTGTTTGATTCGGGATTTTATTGGCCCACCATCTATCGTGATGCTCACGAGATGGTTAAACGATGTGATGCTTGCCAAAAACAAGGCACGATCACACATAAAGACCTGATGCCTCAGAATTTCATTCAAGAGTGTGAAATCTTTGATGTTTGGGGTATCGACTTTATGGGGCCATTTCCCTCCTCTAAAGGAAACAAATAGATCCTTGTAGCCGTTGACTACGTTTCAAAGTGGGTTGAAGCCAAAGCTTTACCTACTAATGATGCAAGGGTGGTTTGTAACTTTTTGAAATCGCTGTTCGCTAGATTTGGCGTTCCTCGTGCCATTATCAGTGACCGCGGGACTCATTTTTGAAACGATCAATTTGCAAGAGTCATGGCTAAGTATGGTGTCAATCACCGTCTTTCCACCGCCTATCATCCACAAACCAATGGGCAAGCCGAGATATCCAACCGTGGATTGAAGCGAATTTTGGAGCGTACTGTGGGAGAGCATCGTGCCGCGTGGGCCGATAAGTTAGATGATGCTCTGTGGGCTTTCCGTACTGCTTACAAGACCCCGATCGGTTGTACACCTTATCGTCTTTTGTACGGAAAATCATGCCACCTTCCCATCGAGCTGGAGCATAAGGCGCATTGGGCCTTAAAGTGGGCCAACTTCGACATCAACAAAGCCGGTGATCATCGCAAGATTCAACTCAACGAGCTCAACGAACTGAGGAATGAAGCTTATGAGAACTCGCTGATCTACAAAGAGAAGACGAAGATCCTTCATGACGCAAAAATCAAGAACCGAGAGTTCCACGTTGGTGATCAAGTCTTACTTTTTAACTCTCGGTTGAAGATCTTCTCTGGCAAGTTGAAGAGCCGCTGGTCTGGTCCATTCACCGTCGCCAACGTCTTTCCGTATGGGACCATTGAGCTTTCTCAGCCAAATGGACCCAATTTCAAGGTGAATGGCCAGCGTCTGAAGCTGTACTTTGGTGAGGACATCTATCAGGAGATGATTCCATCCCTCACCATGCTCCCCATGAACTAATTTTGGGTCGAGTCAGGCTCGTGACTCGGTTATCAAAAACAAGCGCTCCTCGGGAGGCAGCCCGAGTATCTATCTTTTTATGTGTTAACCTCCTACGTGTAGGGGGACCTACATAGGTGTTTGTATTTGTGTGGTGATGTGATTACAGGGATAACTGCACTCTTGGAAACTTTGAAGAACCGTGCCCCCGTGTTATCCGAAATCCGGTTCTATCTCTCAACTATCGTGATTCAATTTTCTTCATACTCACATTTGAAATTGATCACTTTAGTCGTCTCTTCCTTAGCTCGAGTTAACCAACGTGCACAATGTCATAAGTGTAGGGGAGACGTTTCCCACATGCTTAAACATTGAGGACAATGTTTATCTTAAGTGTAGGGGGGACTTCTATCGAAGTTTTAAGTGGAACTTTTCCATGAAAATGCCTTCATTTAACCGGAAAATCATCTTTTTCGACATTTTTCAAATTTTTAATTAACTTTGGCCATTTAGTCGTAATTTTTAAATTTTTATCGTTGCTTTCACATGTATATATCCCGCAATAAAGTCAAAAATTTTAATAAAGTGGTGTAGCTAGTTTAGAAATCTTTGACATATTAGGCCCGTTGCGTTTATTTTGACTCAACTCGAATAGACTTATCCAAGTTTATTCTAGCTAGTATCCTTAACCATGTAGACCTTAATTGGTTTATTAGGCTAAGTGTCCACGAGTCTCATTACTTGAGATTTTAAATTGTGGAGGACGAGATATGATAGAGTCAATTATAAGTCGGTATTCTTGCGCAAGCTCACTTGGTGTATTTATTTGCCTATTCTCCCATCACTTGCTAATAATTTATCTGCAATAAGTAAGGTCGTACGATTTGAAAGGTTACTTAGCTTCTAGCCCAAGATCGTTTAAAAGTTGCTCGGTAATGATAAGAGTTCATAGCCAAGGCATAACTTATGAAGCGGGGCGCGAAGATTGGCGAGTCCGAAAAGGCCCTAACAAGGCATGAGGATTCCATTTTATTGCTGAAGATCCAAAAGTGATGTGAAGAACATTATTCCTAAAATCAATATGAAGGATCAAGACTCACGACGAAAAGCAATCAACTCCCATAAAGATCATGGAGAAGTCTATCCGAAAAGACCCTAACAAGGTATGAGGATAAATAGATCCAAGTCCGAAAAGGAGGCGGATCGTTGTATCTCAAAATCCCAATTAGAGATTGAAGAATAATCATGAAGTCGTGGTCAACAAAGTTGGAGTACCCCTCAAAAGTCTCCAAGTGAAGAAACTCTATTACGATGAGAAGACCATTATCTCAAGAACATCTCTCAAGATATGAAGTATGAAGTACATGCCAAATATCGGCCCGAGAAAGGTCTCAAATCGTGAACCAAGTTATGCCAAGATATGAACTTTTTGATATCCCGAGAAGCAGTTTTAAGAGATTTTGTCCTTTAGCTAACTATTGATCAAATCGTCCTACTTTGCTTTCAGCCCTAAATAACTATCGAAATAAGTCCAAAAATGCATCTTCATGATCATTCTAAGACAAAAATAAAATTTAGGAGATACACCTAGGAATAAGGGAGTTTAAGCATTTAATTAAGCCATGTGTGTAAGTGTTTGAATTGCTAACTTATAATAACAATGATCTCGTTTTTTTAAGCTTAGTTTGGGGAATGTGAAACTTGAGGGTGATAAATCTTCGCAGCACCGAAGCCCTAATGTAAGTCCTCGATCTCTTTACAAGTTATTTCCACGTAAGTTATTTTCTATTCTCTTGTTTACATTAAAATTTTAATTTCTCTTAGTACTTTAAATTTTTGTTTAGTAGTATTTTAACAAGGCCAAGGTTGATTGATAATGAGAAAAGTGTAATTGTGCTTTGTCACTAAGCATTGCATGAGGGCATGGCAATGGTTAAGTGTAGGGGATTTGATAGGTGTGTAAACACCCATCCTTTTACCACTTAATTCTGGCTAAAACAAGACCAAAACACGTATTTAATATCATTTGTTTGGAATTATGCGTGGTTTTTGTGTTTATTATGTTTTCAGAGCTAACCGGATGAATATTAAAGAAAACATGGGATTGCACGGGTTTTATCAAGGAAAAAGACTCAAGACGAAGTCTATTGTCCAAGAAATGCAAAAGAATTGAAGTCATTGTGCCTATTTGAAGATTTATCGAAGAATAGAGCCAAAGATGGAAGATTCATATATGTCGAAGAACTCGAGTCTAAAAACAATAGATTATAAGACAAGTTGGAATAATTCACCGACACTTCTCAAATCCAAAGTGAAAACGTTATTTAAAGATGCGTGAAGACTTAAGAAGAAAGAAGAAAAAGAAGCCCAAATCAAAGCCCAATCAAAAGCCCATCACCACCATACACACGCCTATATAAAGCCCTTACTTCACAAATTTTCACACACTTAGTTTTTTAAGTAGTTTCTAGTTTTAGAGAGAGAAAGTTCTAAACTTTCTCACACTACTTTTCATCTTTTTCTCTTTCAAGATCAACATTTGTATTACTCTTTCATTAATCAAGTTCAAGTTTTTATCTTTTAATCTTTACTCTCATCCTTCCTTTCTTTTACTTTTATTGATTTTGGTACAAATCTCGTATGAGCCGTGTTGTTCATCTATGATTTGTGCTTAAAAAGTTGTTTACTTTTTATGTTTCCTTAAGTTTTTACATAAATAAGCTTTGAGATACTTGTTCTTATTGGCTTATTTGTCGTTTTGCTTATTTACTTTATAAAGTTTATATAAAAAGTTCATTTCTTTATTGAGTAGATTAATAAGTTTGCTTATTAAAAGTTAGAAAAGTTGTTTTTATTGCTTATTTGATCAGTATTTTATTGGATTCGAGCTAGTTTTGGGAGTTAGCTTATTCAATAAGCTTATTTCCCTAGCATAAGCCTCGGTTTAGCATAGATTTCGGAAAGGGAAACTCCCTTTTCCGACCAGTTATTCCGACCGGAGCCCCCCCCCCCCCTTTATTCCGATCGTCCGATCGGAAAAGGGTTTAGGTTTTCCGATTGGAGGTTTAGATATTCCGACGGTAAGTGTTTTCCAACATTCTGATCTAGGCATTTCTCCATTATTCCGATTGTTTCATTTTGCGAGTATTCCGATTGAGCAAGTTCTAATATTCCGATTGCTTCATTTCGCCTAACATTCCGATCAGCATCATATTTTGGTTATTCCGATTGTTCTTTGGCTCACATTCCGATCACTCCCAATCGGAATTCATTCCGATTGGTGCACTTTTTCCCCTTATTCCGATTTAACCTATTTTGCTTTACTCCGTTCTTACTTTCTTTTAGTAAATTCCAATTTAGTTCTTATTTTTCACAAAGTTCCCAAGTGTTAGTTTTTATTGAATGTCCATTTATTTTTCTAATATAATCTTTAAAGTTTTCAAACATCTAATTTTAAACTCGTCCCTTCACTTTAATTATTTAAAGCTTTAAGTTTACTCTTCAGCATTTAATTTCTTGCCATTAGTCTAAAATAGATAAACAAACAAACTCCTTTTTATTAACCAAGAACAAATCATTCCACTTAAGGCTGAGATCAATTCGAGAGGATTCCGAGACATAACTGAACCTTAGCAAAAAGCTTGTATCATTTTGTATTTAAACATAGATTATCCCCTGACCCTCCTCCCCGAGCCGGTACATACAATGCCCAGCACGCCCAAGAAATAGATAGGAATAGGACAGGGTTTTATAGGAATATACCCGGGTCATTCCTTTGCCTGCTAGGGATTAGCCGCAACTACTTTGGCCTGTAAAAAAGATATCATGTATTTTGGAGAAGCCGTGGTGAAGGTAGGTATACTATCCGCACCCTTAAATATATATAAATCTGTTGTACGTAACTAATATACTTTTCTTTACAAAAATGAACTTCTTTAGAGTCCTACGCCAGGGAGATCCCAAGACCATATCGGAAGGAGCACGCCCAGACGAAAAAACGAGCTACCCCTTCTTGAGCATACCAGAGATGTGACCATCGCCCTAGCGACCGTACCTGACCCCCAATCTGATGAAGAAGAGACAACAATTTTAAAGTCTCCTGAAGACTTTCCCAACGAAGATGGGGACAATCTGATGCTGAAGAATGAAGTTGGGCCCTCCTCCTCGCCGAAGACTGCCCCCCTGCCCATGAGGAGGAGCAGGGTGACAACATAGAGAGAACTACCTCCAGCCTCCACTAAATGCTGGGAGATGATGAGGCGGAGGTGCAATGAGTAGAAGAGGAGGAGGAGGAAGAACCCCAACCCGTCCTCAAGCGCACCCGAAGAAAGAATAAGCGGGTAAAGAGAGCCACTGAGGCCGTTATGGGGGAACACAATGCCCCTGAAAAGAGACTGCACGAGGATCACCCCCTCTACCAATCCGGTGAGAGCACAAACCAAAACTCAGGGACGGTGCAGGGTGCTCCCATAGCTCAGGACGTGCCGCTACCAGTTGTGGAGCCGGTCACTCAAGTGCCTCCCACTACGTTAGAGCTGGAGAAAACCAACATTTAAGTCAACCGCACATTTTTTGTCATTACTTCCCTCCTCCAAGTAAAAGGTACGTCCTTCCGTAATAATATTAATGTGTGTCAATTTTTTTTGAAGGGATGAACAAGCTGGTGCCGCACCTGTCCAAGGGACAAGGAAGGAGAAGGAACATGTCCTGCATGCTGCAGAGACCAAATTTGACACAGCCTTTGAGGAAGGTACTCCCACGGCTTCACAAGAGATACCGGTGTCCGACTCCCACAAACACTTCAACCCCGATTGGAAGATAACCACCACTTCTAGAATGAGGGAAGCAAAAGAATGTCGTGACTATCTGAACAACTGCATTCCACCCAGACTAGTAAAGGACATAAATTCACTAAGTCATGCAGACTTAGTAGATGAATATAACGGTGCTTTGGTGCATCAGATGGCTATGGGTACTTCCATGCGGGTAAGATTCGAGGCCGCCCTAGAGCATGTTGATTCTCTAAAAAGGAAGAATGGCCGAAGATAGAAAATGATTGAAGACCATGAATCCCAGATTGCCGCCCTTTAGTCCCAACTTGCCACTGCTGAAGGCACCATCAAAGAACAAGCCGTGCATGCCAATGCTCATAATCAACATGTAGCCGAGCTTGAAACCCAACTTGAGACTACAACCGCTAAGGTATGTGTCCGTATAGCATCACACCCACGTCCACATAATTCTTTATTCTAACCTTAAGGTATCACATGCAGGTGACCTTGACAGAAGCTTTGGTGAAGACCTCCTCTGACCAAGTGTCCACCCTTATGAAGGAGCTTGAAGACGCACAGGCATTGATCCAAGGCGAGGAGATGCTGAAAGAGGAGCTTGCCAAAGAAAGGGCCGTGATGGAACAGTTGATGGAGGCTTCCACACAAAAGGATATAAAGCTGAACGCCCTTACCACAGACTGCGATGAAGTACTGTACCCCCAACTACTAGCAGCCATTGCCGGCCGTAGGTGTATGGTGGGTCATGGGGTGCGCCTGGCCGTTACGAAAGTGTTGGAGGCCCCCCAATTCGTGCAGCAATTTGCAGATCTTATATCAGATGGCATCGACCACGGCCGTCATGAAGGTGTGGTTATGGCCGTAGAGTTGATAAGTAAGAAGCGAAATGTTACTAAACATGCCTTCTTTAACCCTGGAGCCACAGAGAAGATGACCGCGTCCATGGCTGCTATACGGGATATGGAGTACCCCTTCTTGGCTGAGCTCGAGTCTACGAAGGATGCGTCCAACAAGGAGATCATGGAGAAGCTAAGCCTAGGTGCATTCTCGCAGGGCGAGGGACACTCCCGGACTCACTTCATACCCTCCCCCAGCCAACTCACTCTTCCCATTTACGAGGACGTCACTAGGATCGTAGTTGGTGAGAAATTATTAAGTGAAGTGCTGGAAGTGAACGCGGCTCGGGCTCTGAACAGGAAAGACCATGGTGAAGCATTGCCTTCAGTAGCTGAAGAGCAGTAGGAGATAGGTAAGTTTCTCCCCCAATGTAGGGCGTTCCTTTATTAATGTAATTTCTGAACAATTTGGTTTGTAACAAACATTCGTCCGTGGATGTCCACGACACTTTTATCTTTTGTAACCTTATCTGAACACTTAGAATATAATGTTTATGAGTCCGTGGTAATCACGGATATTTTGATAGTTGGAAACTTACTTATATTCTTTAGATATTATATATCTGCGTCACATGACATGTCACGTCTTACCTAGAATAAAACTAAGTCTATATTTTACTAGACGTGAGGCGTGCGTCTTTACCATGTCCAGCACTATGTAAGTGCGGCATGTGGAAACTTATTACAACGTATTATAAATAAGGTGTCTAGTAAGGATACATGATCCGCGTCACTGGGCTTGCATCCCTCTTATGCGACAAGTTGAATTATTAGGTTCACTTAATCCTCATACCCCGCCTGGGGGCGAATAGTACATGTACGGTTTGAATGAATGCATATGAATAAGAAATGGCATATTATAATAATAATAAAGAAATCTAAAAGACATTACAATAATTTGCACAAGAACGGGCCGTGCAGCTAGCTAGGCACCACGACATTTTATTAGAACGTTTACGATTTTTTTACAAGAATGAAAATCCTAAAATAAATAGAACCTAGAAAGCATGAAAACAAAAAATACATGGATCTTCATTGAAGCCAACCATAGCGAAGTGTCCATGCCGAGGCCGTAGCCTTTCAAAGATAGCATTTTTTAAGGTTACATATATTCCATGTACGTTCCAGGTCACGGCCATCCATATCATGCAACTTGTACGCGCCCAGTCCTAAGGCTTCCTGATAGGTGTGGAAACACCCATCCTTTCTACCACTTAATTACAATAATAACCGAGCCAAAACGTGTATTTTATGTCTTTTATGTCGGAATTATGCGTGGTTTGTGTTTTTGTTATGATTTAGGACGAAAAGGTGAAAAGTGGAGAAAACACGGGCATTCACGGGCTTTTATTGAATAAAAAGATGAAAGACAAAGTCGAGAAGTCAAGAGTGCAAAAAGAACAGAAGTCCAAGACCAATTCTGAAGATTTATCGAAGAAAAAGTCAAAAGACGGAAGTTTACTTAAAGCCGAAGAACTCAAGTCTACTTTATTGAAGAATTAAAAGACGAGTTCAAATAAATCCCGAGCCACAAGTCATTAGAGTCCAAGTTTAAAGAAGATTAGAAGAATAAAGGACTAATGGTGCAATTAATGAAGATTAAAGGCTTAAGGACCTAATGACGCAATTAAGAAGAAAGGAAGGAGGGGAGGAAGCTTCCTAATCCTCCCCTATATATAGATTAGGCTAGTTAATTATTTTTCTTTGTTGGCTAAGTGTGACAATTAGTCTTCCACCATTTATTTACCTTGCACCTTTAAATTCATGTCATTTAAATACTTGTCAAATTTAAATACCTTGTCTTGCACCTTAAATTCCTTTAATTTCAAGTAAGTTTCTAATTAGTTCTTGTCAATCTTTATTTTATCTTGTTAATTTCCTATCTACCTTTCTTAATCTTTGATTTTTATGTTTATTTTTGTGTTCATGTTCATGTTCTTGTTTTGATCAAATTGGGTTTTGATTATTGTGGTTACTTTGGTTAGTTTTAGTGATTTGGATAGTTTGTCTATGATTATTGGATGTTTTGTTATTAGTTTAGTTTAATCTTGTGTTTGATTTTGGTTAAATTTGTGGTTAGATTTGTGTTACTGTAATTCCCTGTTCTTCGGGGGTGTTTGTTTCTTTTACTATGATTCCCAGGAAAGTTCCGGATCAATTCTTTGTTCACAAGGAAAACTTCCGAACCAAGGTTTCTTGTTCATTCGGAAGAGTTCCGAATAAAACTTCTGAATCAAAGTCTTCCGAATCAAGGCTTTGAGCTTCATTCGGAACATTCAAAAGTTCCGAACCAAAAATTCCGAACCAAGAAGTTCCGAACGAAGGCTTGGGATTAAGAAGTTCCGGATCAAGGAAAACTTCCGAATCAGGAAGTTCCGGACCAAAAGTTCCGAACCAGAAGGTGTTTATTCGGAACATCAAAAAGTTCCGAACCAGAGGGCTTCAGTCGGAAGAGTTCCGAGTCAAGATCTTCCGAACCAAAGTTCCGAGTCAAGGATTTGGCATAAGAAGTTCCGAACCAGGAGGGTTCATTCGGAAGAGTTCAGGATCAACTCCAAAGTTCCGACTCAAGAAACTCATTCGGAAGAGTTCCGAATCAGCATCTTCCGAACCAATACTTCTGAATCAAGGATTTCTTTCAGTAAACTTCCGAATCAGCAAAGTTCCGTATGAAGGATTGTTTTGGATAAGTGACATATTCAGAATAATTTGTTCCGGATCAAGGATTTTGGTAATATTCCGAGCGAAGAAGAATCATTCCAAACGAAGGTGACATTCCGGATGAGTGATTGTTCCGAACGAAGGATTATTTCGAATGAGCTGTATTCAGGTTCTTTTTAGTTTTTGCCTTTGATTTTTATTTTCAAGCTTTATTTTTCCTGCCTTTTCCTTAGTCGCACTTTAAGTTAATTTTGCCTTAGATTTATTTTAGCTTTGCTTTAGTTTAAGTTTTAGTTGCGTTTTAAGTTTGCCTTAGATAGTTTTAAGTTTGCGTTATTTACGTTTAGTGCCTTTTAATTTCAGTCAATGTTTTAAATACTTGCACTTACTTTAAATTAGTTTTAGATTTACTTTAATTGCACTTTTACTTTAAAGTTTCGCACTTTTATTTTAAAAACAACCAAAATATTCTTTTTCACCAAAAATAATAGAGTCATACTGGAAGCCGGAAATCAATTCGTTAAGATACCGAGAACTTAACTTTCTTACCATACAAAATCTCAATATTAAATGCAATACCATACTTGCTTCCACCGTGCTCCATCGCTGCTTAAGGGAACCTTGCCTACTCTTCTTTGGCTTGCCTTGTTCGCCTTAAGCTTGTGCTATTTGATGGACGAAAACTATGTCTTTGATCCTGGTGGATATGTTTCATGCTTCTTCCATTGATAATCAAGGTCGAGTCAGGCTCACGACTCGGTTAACAAAAATCAAGCGCTTCTTGGGAGGCAACCCATACATCTATCTTTTAGCTTTCTTTATCATAAGTGTAAGGGAGACCCTTTGGTTTGCTATTTCCTCCCCTCTCTTCTTAATCAGGGATTCGAGCTTCAATGATCCACTCTTGATGATTCTTGACGACCCGTGATTCCGTGTCTCCATTTTCCCGGTTCTATCCTAAACTCTTTTTGATTCACTATTTTATATTTTTCAATATTAAAATAGGAATCTCTTTAGTTGTCTTTTCCTTAGCGAGATTTAAACAAAGTGCACAATGCCCTAAGTGTAGGGGAGTTTACTCCCACATGCTTAAACATTGATGACAATGTTTATGTTAAATGTAAGGGGGACTTCTATCGAAGTTAAGTGGCCTTTTCCTTGTAATTGTCCTCATTTTAACTGGAAAATCAATTTTTCGACATTTTTCAAAATTTTTGATCTATTTTGGCCTATTAGTTTTTCCCTTTGTATAGTTATTTTCTTTCTTTATTAGAATAAATGCTTAATAAAGTGGTTTTAATTTTCAAACGTTGTGAATCTTTTGACTCAACCCGAGTTTACTTATCTAAGTTACTCTAGCTAGTATCCTTAACATGTTTAAGTCAAGTTTTGCTAGGCTTTTATATAGGGAGCTATAAAACGCGAGAGTCTTAACTCTCACGGTTTAAGAACAAGAACTTTTCGCAAGTTCCTATAATTGATCCTAGAGTCTCGTTTATCAAGGGAACTTTAAAACGCGATTTCTAAACTTGAAAAAGTCTAAGAATTTGAAAGATCCTATAGGCGACTCGAAAACCCAAAACTTTGATTTAATAGGCTAAGCATCCACGAGTCTCATTACTTGAGATTTTAAACTGTGGAGAACGAGAGATGATAGAGTCAATTATAAGTTTGGTATTCTTTCGTGAATTTATGTGAGTTAATTATGAGCCTATTCTCCCCTCGCTTGCTAATAAATTTATCTGCAATAAATAAGGTTGTACGATTTGAAAAGTTACTTAGCTTCTAGCCCAAGATCGTTTAAAAGTTGCTCGGTATGGATTAGAGTTCATAGCCAAGGCATAACTTATTGAAGCGGGATGGAAGATTGGCAAGTCCGAAAAGGCCCTAACAAGGCATGAGGGCTATATTTTGTTGCTAAAGATCCAAAAGTGATGTGAAGAATCATTTATCAAAAATCAATATGAAGGATCGAGACACACGACGAAAAGCAAAAACTCCCCAAAAGTCATGGAGAAGTGTATCCGAAAAGACCCTAGCAAGGTATGAGGATAAATAGATCCAAGTCAATAAAGGAGGCGGATCGTTGTATATCAAAGTCCAAAATAATGATTGGAGAAAAATGAAGAAGTCGTGGTCCAAGTATGAATCTCTCAAAACTTCAAGTGAAGAAATTTCTATTATGAAGAGAAGACCATAATTTCATGAACGTCTCTCAAGGTTTGAAGTATGAAGTCGCTGCCAAATATCGGTCCGAGAAAGGTCTCAAATTACGAAGCGAGTTATGCCAAGATATGAACTTTATGAGGTCCCGAGAAGTAGTTTTAAAAGATTTTGTCCTTTAGCTAACTATTGATTAAATCGTTCACTTTATTTTCGGCCTAAATAACTATCGAAATAAGTCAAACAATGCATCCTCGTGATCATTCAAGACAACCATAAAATATAAGAGATACACCTAGGAATAACGGAGTCTAAGTGAGTAATTGGCCCACATGAGTTCGTGTTAGTTTACTAACTTATAATAACAATGATCTCGTTTTTAAGCTTGGTTTGGAGAAAGTGAAAACTTGAGGATGATGATTATTCATGACATTTCCAAAACCCAAGGTATGCTTTTGATTTCTTTACTTTGTATGTTTATAATTTTCTAGCTCGTTAATAAAGGCCAACGTGGATTAATTATGATAAAAAATGTAAACTTGCTTTGTAACTAATGCATTACATGAGGACATTTTAATGGTCAAGTGTAGGGGATTTGATAGGTGTGGAAACACCCATCCTTTCTACCACTTAATTACAATAATAACCGAGCCAAAACGTGTATTTTATGTCTTTTATGTCGGAATTATGCGTGGTTTGTGTTTTTGTTGTGATTTAGGACGAAAAGGTGAAAACTGGAGAAAACACGGGCATTCACAGGCATTCACGGGCTTTTATTGAAGAAAAAGATGAAAGACGAAGTCGAGAAGTCAAGAGTGCAAAAAGAACGGAAGTCCAAGACCAATTCTGAAGATTTATCGAAGAAAAAGTCAAAAGACGGAAGTTTACTTAAAGCCGAAGAACTCAAGTCTACTTTATTGAAGAATTAAAAGACGAGTTCAAAGAAATCCCGAGCCACAAGTCATTAGAGTCCAAGTTTAAAGAAGATTAGAAGAATAAAGGACTAATGGTGCAATTAATGAAGATTAAAGGCTTAAGGACCTAATGACGCAATTAAGAAGAAAGGAAGGAGGGGAGGAAGCTTCCTAATCCTCCCCTATATATAGATTAGGCTAGTTAATTATTTTTCTTTGTTGGCTAAGTGTGACAATTAGTCTTCCATCATTTATTTACCTTTCACCTTTAAATTCATGTCATTTAAATACTTGTCAAATTTAAATACCTTGTCTTGCACCTTAAATTCCTTTAATTTCAAGTAAGTTTCTAATTAGTTCTTGTCAATCTTTATTTTATCTTGTTAATTTCCTATCTACCTTTCTTAATCTTTGATTTTTATGTTTATTTTTGTGTTCATGTTCATGTTCTTGTTTTGATCAAATTGGGTTTTGATTATTGTGGTTACTTTGGTTAGTTTTAGTGATTTGGATAGTTTGTCTATGATTATTGGATGTTTTGTTATTAGTTTAGTTTAATCTTGTGTTTGATTTTGGTTAAATTTGTGGTTAGATTTGTGTTACCGTAATTCCCTGTTCTTCGGGGGTGTTTGTTTCTGTTACTGTGATTCCCAGGAAAGTTCCGGATCAATTCTTTGTTCACAAGGAAAACTTCCGAACCAAGGTTTCTTGTTCATTCGGAAGAGTTCCGAATAAAACTTCTGAATCAAAGTCTTCCGAATCAAGGCTTTGAGCTTGATTCGGAACATTCAAAAGTTCCAAACCAAAAATTCCGAACCAAGAAGTTCCGAATGAAGGCTTGGGATTAAGAAGTTCCGGATCAAGGAAAACTTCCGAATCAGGAAGTTCCGGACCAAAAGTTCCGAACCAGAAGGTGTTTATTCGGAACATCAAAAAGTTCCGAACCAGAGGGCTTCAGTCGGAAGAGTTCCGAGTCAAGATCTTCTGAACCAAAGTTCCGAGTCAAGGATTTGGCATAAGAAGTTCCGAACCAGGAGGGTTCATTCGGAAGAGTTCAGGATCAACTCCAAAGTTCCGACTCAAGCAACTCATTCGGAAGAGTTCCGAATCAGCATCTTCCGAACCAATACTTCTGAATCAAGGATTTCTTTCAGTAAACTTCCGAATCAGCAAAGTTCCGTATGAAGGATTGTTTTGGATAAGTGACATATTCAGAATAATTTGTTCCGGATCAAGGATTTTGGTAATATTCCGAGCGAAGAAGAATCATTCCAAACGAAGGTGACATTCCGGATGAGTGATTGTTCCGAACGAAGGATTATTTCGAATGAGCTGTATTCAGGTTCTTTTTAGTTTTTGCCTTTGATTTTTATTTTCAAGCTTTATTTTTCCTGCCTTTTCCTTAGTCGCACTTTAAGTTAATTTTGCCTTAGATTTATTTTAGCTTTGCTTTAGTTTAAGTTTTAGTTGCGTTTTAAGTTTGCCTTAGATAGTTTTAAGTTTGCGTTATTTACGTTTAGTGCCTTTTAATTTCAGTCAATGTTTTAAATACTTGCACTTACTTTAAATTAGTTTTAGATTTACTTTAATTGCACTTTTACTTTAAAGTTTCGCACTTTTATTTTAAAAACAACCAAAATATTCTTTTTCACCAAAAATAATAGAGTCATACTGGAAGCCGGAAATCAATTCGTTAAGATACCGAGAACTTAACTTTCTTACCATACAAAATCTCAATATTAAATGCAATACCATACTTGCTTCCACCGTGCTCCATCGCTGCTTAAGGGAACCTTGCCTACTCTTCTTTGGCTTGCCTTGTTCGCCTTAAGCTTGTGCTATTTGATGGACGAAAACTATGTCTTTGATCCTGGTGGATATGTTTCATGCTTCTTCCATTGATAATCAAGGTCGAGTCAGGCTCACGACTCGGTTAACAAAAATCAAGCGCTTCTTGGGAGGCAACCCATGCATCTATCTTTTAGCTTTCTTTATCATAAGTGTAAGGGAGACCCTTTGGTTTGCTATTTCCTCCCCTCTCTTCTTAATCAGGGATTCGAGCTTCAATGATCCACTCTTGATGATTCTTGACGACCCGTGATTCCGTGTCTCCATTTTCCCGGTTCTATCCTAAACTCTTTTTGATTCACTATTTTATATTTTTCAATATTAAAATAGGAATCTCTTTAGTTGTCTTTTCCTTAGCGAGATTTAAACAAAGTGCACAATGCCCTAAGTGTAGGGGAGTTTACTCCCACATGCTTAAACATTGAGGACAATGTTTATGTTAAATGTAGGGGGGACTTCTATCGAAGTTAAGTGGCCTTTTCCTTGAAATTGTCCTCATTTTAACTGGAAAATTAATTTTTCGACATTTTTCAAAATTTTTGATCTATTTTGGCCTATTAGTTTTTCCCTTTGTATAGTTATTTTCTTTCTTTATTAGAATAAATGCTTAATAAAGTGGTTTTAATTTTCAAACGTTGTGAATCTTTTGACTCAACCCGAGTTTACTTATCTAAGTTACTCTAGCTAGTATCCTTAACGTGTTTAAGTCAAGTTTTGCTAGGCTTTTATATAGGGAGCTATAAAACGCGAGAGTCTTAACTCTCACGGTTTAAGAACAAGAACTTTTCGCAAGTTCCTATAATTGATCCTAGAGTCTCGTTTATCAAGGGAACTTTAAAACGCGATTTCTAAACTTGAAAAAGTCTAAGAATTTGAAAGATCCTATAGGCGACTCGAAAACCCAAAACTTTGATTTAATAGGCTAAGCATCCACGAGTCTCATTACTTGAGATTTTAAACTGTGGAGAACGAGAGATGATAGAGTCAATTATAAGTTTGGTATTCTTTCGTGAATTTATGTGAGTTAATTATGAGCCTATTCTCCCCTCGCTTGCTAATAAATTTATCTGCAATAAATAAGGTTGTACGATTTGAAAAGTTACTTAGCTTCTAGCCCAAGATCGTTTAAAAGTTGCTCGGTATGGATTAGAGTTCATAGCCAAGGCATAACTTATTGAAGCGGGATGGAAGATTGGCAAGTCCGAAAAGGCCCTAACAAGGCATGAGGGCTATATTTTGTTGCTAAAGATCCAAAAGTGATGTGAAGAATCATTTATCAAAAATCAATATGAAGGATCGAGACACACGACGAAAAGCAAAAACTCCCCAAAAGTCATGGAGAAGTGTATCCGAAAAGACCCTAGCAAGGTATGAGGATAAATAGATCCAAGTCAATAAAGGAGGCGGATCGTTGTATATCAAAGTCCA
Source organism: Glebionis coronaria (assembly GCA_025667525.1). NCBI lineage: Eukaryota > Viridiplantae > Streptophyta > Magnoliopsida > Asterales > Asteraceae > Glebionis > Glebionis coronaria. The sequence continues at coordinate 512,796,996 of CM046877.1, read as the reverse complement.
AAATAATGATTGGAGAAAAATGAAGAAGTCGTGGTCCAAGTATGAATCTCTCAAAACTTCAAGTGAAGAAATTTCTATTATGAAGAGAAGACCATAATTTCATGAACGTCTCTCAAGGTTTGAAGTATGAAGTCGCTGCCAAATATCGGTCCGATAAAGGTCTCAAATCGCGAAGCGAGTTATGCCAAGATATGAACTTTATGAGGTCCCGAGAAGTAGTTTTAAAAGATTTTGTCCTTTAGCTAACTATTGATTAAATCGTTCACTTTATTTTCGGCCTAAATAACTATCGAAATAAGTCAAACAATGCATCCTCGTGATCATTCAAGACAACAATAAAATATAAGAGATACACCTAGGAATAACGGAGTCTAAGTGAGTAATTGGCCCACATGAGTTCGTGTTAGTTTACTAACTTATAATAACAATGATCTCGTTTTTAAGCTTGGTTTGGAGAAAGTGAAAACTTGAGGATGATGATTATTCATGACATTTCCAAAACCCAAGGTATGCTTTTGATTTCTTTACTTTGTATGTTTATAATTTTCTAGCTCGTTAATAAAGGCCAACGTGGATTAATTATGATGAAAAATGTAAACTTGCTTTGTAACTAATGCATTACATGAGGACATTTTAATGGTCAAGTGTAGGGGATTTGATAGGTGTGGAAACACCCATCCTTTCTACCACTTAATTACAATAATAACCGAGCCAAAACGTGTATTTTATGTCTTTTATGTCGGAATTATGCGTGGTTTGTGTTTTTGTTGTGATTTAGGACGAAAAGGTGAAAAGTGGAGAAAACACGGGCATTCACAGGCATTCACGGGCTTTTATTGAAGAAAAAGATGAAAGACAAAGTCGAGAAGTCAAGAGTGCAAAAAGAACGGAAGTCCAAGACCAATTCTGAAGATTTATCGAAGAAAAAGTCAAAAGACGGAAGTTTACTTAAAGCCGAAGAACTCAAGTCTACTTTATTGAAGAATTAAAAGACGAGTTCAAAGAAATCCCGAGCCACAAGTCATTAGAGTCCAAGTTTAAAGAAGATTAGAAGAATAAAGGACTAATGGTGCAATTAATGAAGATTAAAGGCTTAAGGACCTAATGACGCAATTAAGAAGAAAGGAAGGAGGGGAGGAAGCTTCCTAATCCTCCCCTATATATAGATTAGGCTAGTTAATTATTTTTCTTTGTTGGCTAAGTGTGACAATTAGTCTTCCACCATTTATTTACCTTGCACCTTTAAATTCATGTCATTTAAATACTTGTCAAATTTAAATACCTTGTCTTGCACCTTAAATTCCTTTAATTTCAAGTAAGTTTCTAATTAGTTCTTGTCAATCTTTATTTTATCTTGTTAATTTCCTATCTACCTTTCTTAATCTTTGATTTTTATGTTTATTTTTGTGTTCATGTTCATGTTCTTGTTTTGATCAAATTGGGTTTTGATTATTGTGGTTACTTTGGTTAGTTTTAGTGATTTGGATAGTTTGTCTATGATTATTGGATGTTTTGTTATTAGTTTAGTTTAATCTTGTGTTTGATTTTGGTTAAATTTGTGGTTAGATTTGTGTTACTGTAATTCCCTGTTCTTCGGGGGTGTTTGTTTCTGTTACTGTGATTCCCAGGAAAGTTCCGGATCAATTCTTTGTTCACAAGGAAAACTTCCGAACCAAGGTTTCTTGTTCATTCGGAAGAGTTCCGAATAAAACTTCTGAATCAAAGTCTTCCGAATCAAGGCTTTGAGCTTGATTCGGAACATTCAAAAGTTCCGAACCAAAAATTCCGAACCAAGAAGTTCCGAACGAAGGCTTGGGATTAAGAAGTTCCGGATCAAGGAAAACTTCCGAATCAGGAAGTTTCGGACCAAAAGTTCCGAACCAGAAGGTGTTTATTCGGAACATCAAAAAGTTCCGAACCAGAGGGCTTCAGTCGGAAGAGTTCCGAGTCAAGATCTTCCGAACCAAAGTTCCGAGTCAAGGATTTGGCATAAGAAGTTCCGAACCAGGAGGGTTCATTTGGAAGAGTTCAGGATCAACTCCAAAGTTCCGACTCAAGCAACTCATTCGGAAGAGTTCCGAATCAGCATCTTCCGAACCAATACTTCTGAATCAAGGATTTCTTTCAGTAAACTTCCGAATCAGCAAAGTTCCGTATGAAGGATTGTTTTGGATAAGTGACATATTCAGAATAATTTGTTCCGGATCAAGGATTTTGGTAATATTCCGAGCGAAGAAGAATCATTCCAAACGAAGGTGACATTCCGGATGAGTGATTGTTCCGAACGAAGGATTATTTCGGATGAGCTGTATTCAGGTTCTTTTTAGTTTTTGCCTTTGATTTTTATTTTCAAGCTTTATTTTTCCTGCCTTTTCCTTAGTCGCACTTTAAGTTAATTTTGCCTTAGATTTATTTTAGCTTTGCTTTAGTTTAAGTTTTAGTTGCGTTTTAAGTTTGCCTTAGATAGTTTTAAGTTTGCGTTATTTACGTTTAGTGCCTTTTAATTTCAGTCAATGTTTTAAATACTTGCACTTACTTTAAATTAGTTTTAGATTTACTTTAATTGCACTTTTACTTTAAAGTTTCGCACTTTTATTTTAAAAACAACCAAAATATTCTTTTTCACCAAAAATAATAGAGTCATACTGGAAGCCGGAAATCAATTCGTTAAGATACCGAGAACTTAACTTTCTTACCATATAAAATCTCAATATTAAATGCAATACCATACTTGCTTCCACCGTGCTCCATCGCTGCTTAAGGTAACCTTGCCTACTCTTCTTTGGCTTGCCTTGTTCGCCTTAAGCTTGTGCTATTTGATGGACGAAAACTATGTCTTTGATCCTGGTGGATATGTTTCATGCTTCTTCCATTGATAATCAAGGTCGAGTCAGGCTCACGACTCGGTTAACAAAAATCAAGCGCTTCTTGGGAGGCAACCCATGCATCTATCTTTTAGCTTTCTTTATCATAAGTGTAAGGGAGACCCTTTGGTTTGCTATTTCCTCCCCTCTCTTCTTAATCAGGGATTCGAGCTTCAATGATCCACTCTTGATGATTCTTGACGACCCGTGATTCCGTGTCTCCATTTTCCCGGTTCTATCCTAAACTCTTTTTGATTCACTATTTTATATTTTTCAATATTAAAATAGGAATCTCTTTAGTTGTCTTTTCCTTAGCGAGATTTAAACAAAGTGCACAATGCCCTAAGTGTAGGGGAGTTTACTCCCACATGCTTAAACATTGAGGACAATGTTTATGTTAAATGTAGGGGGGACTTCTATCGAAGTTAAGTGGCCTTTTCCTTGAAATTGTCCTTATTTTAACTGGAAAATCAATTTTTCGACATTTTTCAAAATTTTTGATCTATTTTGGCCTATTAGTTTTTCCCTTTGTATAGTTATTTTCTTTCTTTATTAGAATAAATGCTTAATAAAGTGGTTTTAATTTTCAAACGTTGTGAATCTTTTGACTCAACCCGAGTTTACTTATCTAAGTTACTCTAGCTAGTATCCTTAACGTGTTTAAGTCAAGTTTTGCTAGGCTTTTATATAGGGAGCTATAAAACGCGAGAGTCTTAACTCTCACGGTTTAAGAACAAGAACTTTTCGCAAGTTCCTATAATTGATCCTAGAGTCTCGTTTATCAAGGGAACTTTAAAACGCGATTTCTAAACTTGAAAAAGTCTAAGAATTTGAAAGATCCTATAGGCGACTCGAAAACCCAAAACTTTGATTTAATAGGCTAAGCATCCACGAGTCTCATTACTTGAGATTTTAAACTGTGAAGAACGAGAGATGATAGAGTCAATTATAAGTTTGGTATTCTTTCGTGAATTTATGTGAGTTAATTATGAGCCTATTCTCCCCTCGCTTGCTAATAAATTTATCTGCAATAAATAAGGTTGTACGATTTGAAAAGTTACTTAGCTTCTAGCCCAAGATCGTTTAAAAGTTGCTCGGTATGGATTAGAGTTCATAGCCAAGGCATAACTTATTGAAGCGGGATGGAAGATTGGCAAGTCCGAAAAGGCCCTAACAAGGCATGAGGGCTATATTTTGTTGCTAAAGATCCAAAAGTGATGTGAAGAATCATTTATCAAAAATCAATATGAAGGATCGAGACACACGACGAAAAGCAAAAACTCCCCAAAAGTCATGGAGAAGTGTATCCGAAAAGACCCTAGCAAGGTATGAGGATAAATAGATCCAAGTCAATAAAGGAGGCGGATCGTTGTATATCAAAGTCCAAAATAATGATTGGAGAAAAATGAAGAAGTCGTGGTCCAAGTATGAATCTCTCAAAACTTCAAGTGAAGAAATTTCTATTATGAAGAGAAGACCATAATTTCATGAACGTCTCTCAAGGTTTGAAGTATGAAGTCGCTGCCAAATATCGGTCCGAGAAAGGTCTCAAATCGCGAAGCGAGTCATGCCAAGATATGAACTTTATGAGGTCCCGAGAAGTAGTTTTAAAAGATTTTGTCCTTTAGCTAACTATTGATTAAATCGTTCACTTTATTTTCGGCCTAAATAACTATCGAAATAAGTCAAACAATGCATCCTCGTGATCATTCAAGACAACAATAAAATATAAGAGATACACCTAGGAATAACGGAGTCTAAGTGAGTAATTGGCCCACATGAGTTCGTGTTAGTTTACTAACTTATAATAACAATGATCTCGTTTTTAAGCTTGGTTTGGAGAAAGTGAAAACTTGAGGATGATGATTATTCATGACATTTCCAAAACCCAAGGTATGCTTTTGATTTCTTTACTTTGTATGTTTATAATTTTCTAGCTCGTTAATAAAGGCCAACGTGGATTAATTATGATGAAAAATGTAAACTTGCTTTGTAACTAATGCATTACATGAGGACATTTTAGTGGTCAAGTGTAGGGGATTTGATAGGTGTGGAAACACCCATCCTTTCTACCACTTAATTACAATAATAACCGAGCCAAAACGTGTATTTTATGTCTTTTATGTCGAAATTATGCGTGGTTTGTGTTTTTGTTGTGATTTAGGACGAAAAGGTGAAAAGTGGAGAAAACACGGGCATTCACAGGAATTCACGGGCTTTTATTGAAGAAAAAGATGAAAGACGAAGTCGAGAAGTCAAGAGTGCAAAAAGAACGGAAGTCCAAGACCAATTCTGAAGATTTATCGAAGAAAAAGTCAAAAGACGGAAGTTTACTTAAAGCCGAAGAACTCAAGTCTACTTTATTGAAGAATTAAAAGACGAGTTCAAAGAAATCCCGAGCCACAAGTCATTAGAGTCCAAGTTTAAAGAAGATTAGAAGAATAAAGGACTAATGGTGCAATTAATGAAGATTAAAGGCTTAAGGACCTAATGACGCAATTAAGAAGAAAGGAAGGAGGGGAGGAAGCTTCCTAATCCTCCCCTATATATAGATTAGGCTAGTTAATTATTTTTCTTTGTTGGCTAAGTGTGACAATTAGTCTTCCATCATTTATTTACCTTGCACCTTTAAATTCATGTCATTTAAATACTTGTCAAATTTAAATACCTTGTCTTGCACCTTAAATTCCTTTAATTTCAAGTAAGTTTCCATTTAATTCTTGTCAATCTTTATTTTATCTTGTTAATCTCCTATCTACCTTTCTTAATCTTTGATTTTTATGTTTATTTTTGTGTTCATGTTCATGTTCTTATTTTGATCAAAGTGGGTTTTGATTATTGTGGTTAGTTTGGTTAGTTTTATTGATTTGGATAGTTTGTCTATGATTATTGGATGTTTTGTTATTAGTTTAGTTTAATCTTGTGTTTGATTTTGGTTAAATTTGTGGTTAGATTTGTGTTACTGTAATTCCCTGTTCTTCGGGGGTGTTTGTTTCTGTTACTGTGATTCCCAGGAAAGTTCCGGATCAATTCTTTGTTCACAAGGAAAACTTCCGAACCAAGGTTTCTTGTTCATTCAGAAGAGTTCCGAATAAAACTTCCGAATCAAAGTCTTCCGAATCAAGGCTTTGAGCTTCATTCGGAACATTCAAAAGTTCCGAACCAAAAGTTCCGAACCAAGAAGTTCCGAACGAAGGCTTGGGATTAAGAAGTTCCGGATCAAGGAAAACTTCTGAATCAGGAAGTTCCGGACCAAAAGTTCCGAACCAGAAGGTGTTTATTCGGAACATCAAAAAGTTCCGAACCAGAGGGCTTCACTCGGAAGAGTTCTGAGTCAAGATCTTCCGAACCAAAGTTCCGAGTCAAGGATTTGGCATAAGAAGTTCCGAACCAGGAGGGTTCATTCGGAAGAGTTCAGGATCAACTCCAAAGTTCCGACTCAAGCAACTCATTCGGAAGAGTTCCGAATCAGCATCTTCCGAACCAATACTTCCGAATCAAGGATTTCTTTCAGTAAACTTCCGAATCAGCAAAGTTCCGTATGAAGGATTGTTTTGGATAAGTGACATATTCAGAATAATTTGTTCCGGATCAAGGATTTTGGTAATATTCTGAGCGAAGAAGAATCATTCCAAACGAAGGTGACATTCCGGATGAGTGATTGTTCCGAACGAAGGATTATTTCAAATGAGCTGTATTCAGGTTCTTTTTAGTTTTTGCCTTTGATTTTTATTTCCAAGCTTTATTTTTCCTGCCTTTTCCTTAGTCGCACTTTAAGTTAATTTTGCCTTAGATTTATTTTAGCTTTGCTTTAGTTTAAGTTTTAGTTGCGTTTTAAGTTTGCCTTAGATAGTTTTAAGTTTGCGTTATTTACGTTTAGTGCCTTTTAATTTCAGTCAACGTTTTAAATACTTGCACTTACTTTAAATTAGTTTTAGATTTACTTTAATTGCACTTTTACTTTAAAGTTTCGCACTTTTATTTTAAAAACAACCAAAATATTCTTTTTCAAAAAAACAATAGAGTCATACTTGAAGCCGGAAATCAATTCGTTAAGATACCGAGAACTTAACTTTCTTACCATACAAAATCTCAATATTACTTCCGTAACCTCATACGGCCCTTACCACTTGGGGCCCAGCTTTCCTGTATTCTCCGCGCAACTTGCCTCGTTAGCACGATAAACAAAATCCCCCGGTCGAAAGGAAACACCGTTAACCTTGACATCGTAGTAAGCCTTCATTTGTGCCTCGGACTTGGCCTTATTGATGGCCGCTATTTCTCTTTTTTCCTCCAAAAAGTCCAGATTAATCCGAAGTTTCTCATCGTTCGTGACGACATTAACCTCCGTGCGGATGGTTGGCATTCTAATAAACAGATTTTACTAGTTGAAAAGTTCAAGTTCTCGGTATCTTCTCGAATTGATTTCCGGTTCAAAGCGCGACTCAGTCGTTCTTGGTAGAAAAATAAGAAAGGTTTGGTTGTCTAAAACTAATTAAAAATAAAAACTTGAAACAAATAAAAATAAAGTAAAGACGGTAAAAAGAAATACTGAAAGATAAAAACTTGACGGGAAATTAATGACGAGAAATTAAAAATGTGACTTAAAAGTAAATAAGGTAAATTAAAATTAAATGCAAGTAAATTAAAAGTGCGATTAAGTAAAAAGGCAGGAAAAATAAAGCTTAAAATTCAAAAACGTGAATTTAAAATAAACTAAATCTGAAATTACAAAAAGATAAGAAAAACACTCATTCGGAATATACCCTTCATTCGGAATAAATCCCTTCATTCGGAACAAATTGGTTCATTCCAAACAAATTGGTTCATTCGGAACAACTTCCTTCATTCGGAACAAATTACTTCATTCAGAACAAATTGGGTCGTTCGGAACAAATCCCTTCATCCAGAATAAAAAGGTTCATTCGGAACAAAATGACTCCTCCGGAATAAAAAGAAACTGATTCGGAATAATTGAAGAGAAACACTGATTCGGAATAAAATTGTAGAAAGCTTCATTCGGAACATCCCTTCATCTGGAACAATAAACTGATTCAGAATAAAAGAGTTGATTCGGAACATTAATACAAAAAAGCTTCATTCGGAACATTTAAAGAAAGGCTTCATTCGGAACATTGCCTTCATCCGGAATATTGATTATTCTGGATGAATTCACTGATCCGGAATAAAATAGAGTTGGTTCGGAATAATTAAAAAATTAAGCTCATTCGGAATCTGGGCAACTATAAAAAGTAGCGAAGAACAGGGGATGAAATAGAACACGAATTTAACCAAAACTAATCAAGATTAACCAAAAGATTAAATCAAACTAACCACAAAACATCAACTAACAATAATCAATCAAACCAAATCAATAAAACTAACAAATTTGATCAAATCAATCAAAACCCACTTGATTGAAAACCATAACACTCAAGAACATGAACACAAAGATTAAACACAAATAAGAAAGGTAGATGAGAGATTAAACAAGAAAAGTAAAGATTCAACAACAATTAAATAAAACTTGGAATTAAAAGGAATTAAAAGGTGCGATACAAGAAATTAAAGTGCAAGAATTTAAGGTGCAAAATGAAAATGGTGGAAGAAGTGGGTTGTCAATCCACCCAACAACTACAAATGAAATGAACAAAATCTATTTATAGTGGATTAGGGAGGTGCTTAGTGGAAGCTTCCTCCCCCTTTCTTCTTTCTCTAATTGCGTCATTAAGTCCTTAATCTTCTTAATCTTTTGACTTTAATGACTTTGTCTCGGGATTTCTTCAAACCCGTCTTGAAATTCTTCAATAAATTCGACGTGAGTTCTTCGGCTTTTGATAAACTTCCGTCTTTTGACTTTTTTCTTCGATAAATCTTCAGAATTGGTCTTGGACTTCCGTTCTTTTTGCACTCTTGATTTCTTGACTTCGTCTTTCGTCTTTTTCTTCGATAAAAGCCCGTGAATGCCCGTGATTTCTCCACTTTTCAACTTTTCGTCCTAAATCACAACAAAAACACAAACCACGCATAATTCCGACATAAGTGACATAAAATACACGTTTTGGCTCGGTTGTTATTGTAATTAAGTGGTAAAAAGGATGGGTGTTTACACACTTATCAAATCCCCTACACTTGACCATTGCAATGTCCTCATGCAATGCATTAGTTACAAAGCACGTTTACACTTTTCATCACAATCAATCCATATTGGCCTTTATTAAAGAGATAGAAAATTATAAACATTCAAAGTAAGTAAAGAAATCAAAAACATACTGTAGGGTTTTGAAAATGTCATGAATGATCATCATCCTCAAGTTTTCACTTTCTCCAAACCAAGCTTAAAAACGAGATCATTGTTATTATAAGTTAGCAAACTAACACGAACTCATGTGGGCCAGTTATTCACTTAGACTCCCTTATTCATAGGTGTATCTCTTATATTTTATTGTTGTCTTGAATGATCACGAGGATGCATTGTTGACTTATTTCGATAGTTATTTAGGCTGAAAATAAAGTGGGACGATTTAATCAATAGTTATCTAAAGGACAAAATCTTTTAAAACTGCTTCTTGGGACCTCATAAAGTTCATATCTTGGCATATCTCACTTCGCGATTTGAGACCTTTCTCGGACCGATATTTGGCAGCGACTTCATACTTCAAATCTTGGAGAGACGTTCATGAAATAATGGTCTTCTCTTCATAATAGGAATTTCTTCACTTGAAGTTTTGAGAGATTCTTCATACTTGGACCACGACTTATTCATTTTTCTCCAATCTTTATTTGGGATTTTGATATACAACGATCCGCCTCCTTTTAGGACTTGGATCTATTTCCTCATACCTTGCTAGGGTCTTTTCTGATAGACTTCTCCATGATCTTTACAGGAGTACCTGCTTTTCGTCGTGTGTCTCGATCCTTCATATTGATCTTTGATAAATGATTCTTCACATCACTTTTGGATCTTTAGCAACAAAATGTAGCCCTCATGCCTTGTTAGGGCCTTTTCGGACTCGCCAATCTTCGCATCCCGCTTCAATAATTTATGCCTTGGCTATGAACTCTAATTCATACCGAGCAACTTTTAAACGATCTTGGGCTATAAGCTAAGTAACTTTTCAAATCGTACAACCTTATTTATTGCAGATAAATTTATTAACAAGCGATGGGAGAATAGGCTTATAATTAACTAACATAAATTCACGAAAGAATACCAAACTTATAATTGACTCTATCATCTCTCGTTCTCCATAGTTTAAAATCTCAAGGAATGAGACTCGTGGATGCTTAGCCTATTAAATCAAAGTTTTGGGTTTTCGAGTCGTCTATAGGATCTTGCAAACTCTTAGACTTTTTCAAGTTTAGAAATCGCATTTTAAAGTTCCCTTGATAAACGACTCTCTAGGATCAATTATAGGAACTTGCGAAAAGTTCTTGTTCTTAACCCGTGAGAGTTAAGACTTTCACGTTTTATAGCTCCCTATATAAAAGCCTAGCAAAACTTGACTTAAACACGTTAAGGATACTAGATAGAGTAAACTTAGATAAGTAAACTCGGGTTGAGTCAAAAGATTTACAACGTTTGAAAATTAAAACCACTTTATTAAAAAAATTTCTAGTAAGGAAAGAAAAATAACTATACAAAAGGAATAATTAATAGGCCAAAATAGATCAAAAATTTTGAAAAATATAGAAAAATTGATTTTCCACTTAACTTCGATAGAAGTCCCCCCCTACACTTAATATAAACATTGTCCTCAATGTTTAAGCATGTGGGAGTAAACTCCCCTACACTTAGGACATTGTGCACTTTGTTTAAATCTCGCTAAGGAAGAGACAACTAAAGTGATTCCTATTTTAATATTGAGAAATATAAAATAGTGAATCGAAAAGAGTTTAGGATAGAACCGGGAAGACGGGAACTCGGAATCACGGGTCGTCAAAAGTCATCAATAGTGTGTCTTTGAAGCTCTAATCCCTGCACATGATAAGAAAGAAAACAAGAAACACCAACGGGGCTCCCCCTACACTTATGGTGAAAACAAGTAAAGATAGATAATCGGGTTGCCTCCCGAAGAGAGCTTGTTTATATTAACCGAGTCACGAGACTGACTCGTCCCCGAATTAAATGGTCCATGGGTAAGCCTCGAATGTAATACCGGGATCAAAGACCTTGTCCTCGTTCCCGGTGGACATTAACAAAGGAGAGGCGGGGGGATAAGTCTTAAATGGGAGAAAAGTCCTTTCAACATACAAAAAGTATGTGAAATCAAGATCCACGGGAGGTGGGGTGGGTAAAGTAAGCACATTGTCATCCTCCAAAGACAATGGATGCTGAGCACTCGGCAAAGCCGTAATGTTATCAATCATGAAATAGTCAATGTCACCTCCCGGGTCAAAGCACTCATCCTCCGTAATAGTGGCTAAAGGGGAGGATGAAAGGTGCTCAGGAGGGGGACTTGGGACAATACCGTCCTGCAACAAATTATCAAAAATAATATTCCCCTCTGTGTCATCATCATAAATACCTGGAGGTATGGAGTGAATGTCGATTTCTTCCAGCAATGGGTCATTATCTTCAACGGGAGGAATAGATGGAGGTAAAGACTCGGAAAGAGGAGGAGAAGTCAACTCTTCGATTTGAGCAATAAGAAGATGCACTTTTCGTAATCTATCGCGGAGAATCACGTCTTCCACATCATCTCCAAGAGCAAGTTCATCGGTGAACTTCTCGTAAGCCGGAGAGAATAAATCGTCATCGCCCGCATCACCCGGTGGAGATTGAGAAATTTCAAAATTGAAATTCTCATAGCGTGGAGAAAAATCGTCATCATTAGGATCGACCTCTTCCGTAAGAGCAACGTCGTCCTCAGACTCCATAGCAGTCGGTATGTCACACACCTCATCATCAAAGAATTTATCGAGACCAAAATCACTAAGCTCACTAAATGAATCATCATCCTTAGACGCATTAGGAATATCGAGAGTAGGAGTAGCAACTTCATTAGATGGGTCGAGAGCGTAGACATCATCGTCGTCATCATCGTAATTGACGGGACCATTCCAATTAGGAGTGACATAGTCGGCTAACTCTTCCTTGATAACCTCCACATCTTTAAGAAGCTCATGAAGCAATTTTTGTTGTTCATCTCCCCGAGTATGTTCAGTTAAACCAATTCTATCCCACGCTGTTAGTCGAGTTGCACCATGGACAAAATCCGAATTGTGTGTTGTCGATATCGTTTCCGCACCGCTCACATGTACACCATTGACATGAGTCGTTCCCGTATAATCGTCTCCCACACCCGACACAATGGACATAAGAATCCATAAAGAAAAATAGATAAGCAAGAAGAATATTTTTGGTGCAAAGCTTTGAAAAAGAAATGTTTTTTATGATTTTTCAAATGTTATTGAGATTTTTGATAATTTTGGACACGAAAAATAACGTTCACGAGTGAACGGATCCCAAAAGCCAACGCGTCTCTCACAAAAAACCGTTAATCTTCACGAAAAGAGCCGGCAACGGCGCCATTTTAATAAACATATTTCACTAGTTGAAAAGTTCAAGTTCTTGGTATCTTCTCGAATTGATTTCCGTTTCAAACCGCGACTCAGTCGTTCTTGGAAGAAAAATAAGAAAGGTTTGGTTGTCTAAAACTAATTAAAAATAAAAACTTGACACAAATAAAAATAAAGTAAAGACGGTAAAAAGAAATACTGAAAGATAAAAACTTGACGGGAAATTAATGACGAGAAATAAAAAATGTACTTAAAAGTAAATAAGGTAAATTAAAATTAAATGCAAGTAAATTAAAAGTGCGATTAAGTAAAAAGGCGGGAAAAATAAAGCTTAAAATTCAAAAACATGAATTTAAAATAAACTAAATCTGAAATTACAAAAAGATAAGAAAAACACTCATTCGGAATATACCCTTCATTCGGAATAAATCCCTTCATTCGGAACAAATTGGTTCATTCGGAACAAATTGGTTCATTCGGAACAACTTCCTTCATTCGGAACAAATTGGGTCGTTCGGAACAAATCCCTTCATCCGGAATAAAAAGGTTCATTCGGAACAAATGACTCATCCGGAATAAAAAGAAACTGATTCGGAATAATTGAAGAGAAACACTGATTCGGAATAAAATGGTAGAAAGCTTCATTCGGAACATCCCTTCATCTGGAACAATAAACTGATTCGGAATAAAAGAGTTGATTCGGAACACGAATACAAAAAAGCTTCATTCGGAACATTTAAAGAAAGGCTTCATTCGTAACATTGCCTTCATCCGGAATATTGATTATTCTGGATGAATTCACTGATCCGGAATAAAATAGAGTTGGTTCGGAATAATTCAAAAATTAAACTCATTCGGAATCTGGGCAACTATAAACAGTAGCGAAGAACAGGGGAGGAAATAGAACATGAATTTAATCAAAACTAATCAAGATTAACCAAAAGATTAAATCAAACTAACCACAAAACATCAACTAACAATAATCAATCAAACCAAATCAATAAAACTAACAAATTTGATCAAATCAATCAAAACCCACTTGATTGAAAACCATAACACTCAAGAACATGAACAAAAAGATTAAAAACAAATAAGAAGGGTATATGAGAGATTAAACAAGAAAAGTAAAGATTCAACAACAATCAAATAAAACTTACTTGGAATTAAAAGGAATTAAAAGGTGCGATACAAGAAATTAAAGTGCAAAAATTTAAGGTGCAAAATGAAAATGGTGGAAGAAGTGGGTTGTCAATCCACCCAACAACTACAAATGAAATGAACAAAATCTATTTATAGTGGACTAGGGAGGTGCTTAGTGGAAGCTTCCTCCCTCTTTCTTCTTTCTCTAATTGCGTCATTAAGTCCTTAATCTTCTTAATCTTTTGACTTTAATGACTTCGTCTCGGGATTTCTTCAAACTCGTCTTAAAATTCTTCAATAAATTAGACACGAGTTCTTCGGCTTTTAGTAAACTTCCGTCTTTTGACTTTTTCTTCGATAAATCTTCAGAATTGGTCTTGGACTTCCGTTCTTTTTGCACTCTTGATTTCTTGACTTCGTCTTTCGTCTTTTTCTTCGATAAAAGCCCGTGAATGCCCGTGTTTTCTCCACTTTTCACCTTTTCGTCCTAAATCACAACAAAAACACAAACTACGCATAATTCTGACATAAATGACATAAAATACACGTTTTGGCTCGCTTATTATTGTAATTAAGTGGTAAAAGGGATGGGTGTTTACACACCTATCACATTCCAGTTTCTGCTGGTATAACAGCCTCGGTCCCGTAGGCCAGCGGAATGGAGTGTCCCCATTGGCTGTTTAATCATAGTCCTATACGCCCATAGAACATGCGGAAAGTTATCTACCCACTTGGCACTTCGTTCATCCAAGCGTGCCTTGATGCCTTCGCCTAAGCTTCTATTTGCCCGCTCCACAAGACCATTAGTCTGCGGGTGCTTAACAGATGCGAGGCGACGCGTGATGTTCAATGTCTTGCACCAATCCTTGAATGGATTATCCGCGAACTGCTTCCCGTTATCCGAGATGATTTCTCCTGGTAAGCCAAAGTAGCACACAATTTTTTCCCAAAGAAATTATTTAACCTGCTGATATGAGCAAAAACTCATATCAATTTATCAATAAATAACCCTAAAACACAATAAAAATACCTAAACTTTGTGCTATAAAGCGGAATTATGTGGTATGTTTTGTGTTTGTGCTCAAATAGGTAAGAATGATACATTTTCAAGCAAACAAAGGAAAATCAAGCTTAATTTGATGAAAAAGACAAAGAAGGATCAAAAGTGACAAGACTTTGAAGATAAAGGACCTATCTTGACAATCTGCCAAAGATGAAGGACCAAAAGTGTAAATATGACAAACTCAAGATCAAAGTCAAATCTGGTCAACTCTCAAGTAAATTCAGTCAAAGGATCAAATTTGTTCAAGAATGAAGTTTGAAGGACCAATTATGCCAAAGAAATGAAGTTACTAGCTAAAGATTACATTCTGCCAAGTTCAAGGGCTAATTCTGCCAACATTGGAAAGTTTATTGAAGCTTGATCCGTGTGACATATTGTTATTCAATGAGAATGCAAGAAACAAAGGGCCAGTATTGCCAACTCACTTCATTAATTGCCCACTAGCCACCAACATTTAATTGGTCCAAATCACAACAGTCAAACGCACTACTTCACTTTTCAGCCAATAGGAAAGAGACATGCAATAATTAGTTTATCCATTTTGGATAATGATCCGTGTGCCTAGTTCTCAACCAATACAAACATGACACGTGTCATCTTCCTCAACAAAGATTGCCAGAATCGTTTTTGAGCTAGAAGCAACTTCAAAAGATGGTATAAACATGAAACTTGCTCGTTTTTGAGAGACGAATCCAATGAGCATAACCAATTAAGCTGAAAACAACTCAAGAGAAAATCCCCAAATTTGTTCTTCATCAGCAAAATCCAATTGGCAGATTTTTTACACGTGGAAGCTGGGGATTGGTTCTAACACGTCACCAACCCCAACCACTTCACTCATGTAGTCTACAAATACCAATGATTGTTCTCATTTCTTGTATTGTAGAAAGTGTGAAATCACACACACTTTAGTTTTTTTTCTCAACTCCTTCTTAGTTTTAGCTTAACAACTCAAGAGTTTGACACACTCTTGAGTCTATTATAGTTAGTTGTAACAGTTTACCAGCCTTGTAACTACTTTTCAATACAATAAATTCAAATTTCCATCTTCCCTCCAAAATTCTCATACTAATCTACTGTTCATACCTGCTTCACTGATACCTATTGTTGCTGATATTGGTTAGTTATGATCAATAATTGATCATAATTGGCTAAGTTTGAAGATTGTAGTTGTGTACCTGTTTGTTCATTCAGTTCCAAGCTCTATCAGAATTTGATGAGTTCAAGTCCAGTTATGGTGATTCTTGGTGGTTATAGCTGTTGATTGGTAGTTGATTAGTGTGTTCTAGTGCTAAGGTGGTGGTTAGCACTAGATTAGAGAGCTCAGCGCTCCTCTACTCCCCAAAGGAGGCCTTAGCTAAAGGTTTTTATTTTCTGATTTTAAGTTCCACTAAACAGTTGATTGCCTGCTTCATTCCTAGATAATCTTGCTTGATTGCATGATAAAATGTGTTTTAGCCTGTTATTGATTTGATCTCAGTGTTGTTGTAGCTTATTGGTAGCTTAACCTTGCTTAATAGACTTAATACTTGTCTTGTTCTTTACATTCATCAGTCAGTTTAGCATTGATAATCATTTTGAGTTCTAGTTGTTCTCACTGCTTGTTATTAGTTCTCATTTACTTCATATCAGCTAGTGAACTTATCTTGTTATAGCTCTTTACTCAGTTTGATCATTAGCTCAATAAGTCTACCTTAAATTTTCAGAAATTTCAGTAAAGTAGTGTTTGGCATTAGCTTATTAATAGATTTCAAGTGTTAGAATTTGGTAAACTTTGGTTCAATTCCAGTTAACTAGTCATAACAAATAGCTTTGAGTCATTTTCTAGTCAAGTATTTGCTCAAAGAGGCAAAAGGTCATATAAAAAGTCTGGGTCAGTTTTTAACAAGTTCCTTATCAGAAAGTATTAATTTTGATTTGAATGGCATTTCTTTGTTAGTTGATGAAATCATTCCAAACCAGTTCTCATTTCTCACTCAATATATGAACTTTCAAATTGTATAAGGAAACTGTATAGTATCAATTATTAAGCTAGAAATAAGCAAAAGTTTAAGATCATGAGCAAATGCAAGTTTCTGTAACTTGGCAAACTGACTTTTCATATCTTGATTTCCACTTCAATAACTGGTCAATTTTCTTTCACAATTTCATTCCATTAGTGTTCCTGGTTGAATTTTGAGATTTTGGGCTTATTGAAATTTCTGGTCAACGAAAGTCAACATAAGCACCATTTTGGCTTATTTTCGGATTCTGAGCTTATTACTTGATCAATTCCATTGAGACTTGATTTCCCATCTTTCTTTTGAGCTGTTTAATCATTTTCATCATTAAAATCCAGTTGTGCAAGTCTAGTTTAACTTGTAGCTTATTTTGTGCTTATTGGATTTAGCTTATCAGCTTTCTAGTAACTTTCAGCCAATTTCCTTGGATAGGTCTAACTTAAATTCAATTTTAAGTCGTTTGCAACTTGTTTGATCGAATTTGGTTGAGAAATAAGCTCAAATGAGCTTATTTTACTCCTTAACCCGTTTTTGTTGAAAAGTTTTTGAAAATTGCAATTAGGTCCTTATAGTATTAAGTTGTTCTTAAATTTGGCTAATCTTTCTATTTTTTTAGGTTTTGCAAAAGTCCAGTCCCTATATTTTCAAGTTTGTTCAAAATTAGTTATTCAGTTTTCATTTAGTTGCAAATTAGTTACATTGTTTGGATAATTGTCATTTCCAGTCCATATAGTTTACTGTTTTTACACATTCAGTCCTTATACTTTTTAGCTTTACATTTTTAGCATTTAAATTTCAGAGAATTTACATTTCCAGTCCTTATAGTTTGTAGAATTTACTTTTGGCATTTTATTTGAATAAAAACTTGGTATTTGCACTTTGTTTTACATATAAGTAGATAATATTTTTCATTTTAGCAAGACTTGTTTGAATTAGCAATAGAATATCAAAAAACATTACCAACCAAAAACAATTAAAAACCTGATCTTGTTAGGACTTTCAATTTGTTAAGAACTGAGAAAAACGAACTTCAACTATACACATATCAAATGGCGCTGCTACCGGTTCTTTGACTTTACGAGAGACTATCGATTGACGGTTTTCATTGGCTTTTGGGATCCGTTCACCTAGTGAATGTTATTTTTATGTATCATAAATCAAAAACAAATAAAAAATCAAAAATATAAAAATATATAAAAACTTAAAAATTAACAAAACAATTCTTTTCCTAAAGAATTGACCAAACAAATTAAAAAAATCCAAAAAGCAATCTTTTTCCTAAGAGATTGCACCCAAAAATATATATTATTGGATTCTCTCGGTTTTATGTACATATAGTATTTTCTCTTAAAAACTCATAAATACAAAAATATTTTCCATATATTATTATAAGTAAATACATATACGTATAAGAACAACCAATTTATATATTCTCCATAAGTATTGCCAAGGCAATACACCGTGTTGAGGGGCGTTCCGGTCCTTGACACGTGTATCGATCAAACAAAATAAAGCAAGAATAGATAAATACTTCCAATAAGCAACAATTCGAAGAATACAAACAATTAAGTGAATATAAAGGCGATGTGCTATAAAATGCCATCTAAGGGTCAATAGGTACTTAAGTGCTTCGCGCCACCTAACCCCCCGTTCACTTGTGAGTATTCTAAGAAGGAAGGATTCATTGGGGGTCTTGCACCCAAGTAGTACATACGTATATTATTATTTTCTTGTGGATATTTCATATTGAAGCTCGAAGAGGATAATCCTTTTCTCTTCAAAGTCACACGAGAGCTTCTCTCTCATTCCTCGTATTGAGTTGCATGCTCACTCGTGGGCGTGCACAAATACCGATTGGTGTACAACCTCTTCCTCCGAAAAGGAAGAAAAAGAGAAAGAGTAAGACCACCACCGTCCATCAAGCCGATCACGAGAATCGTGCTTTGATTCCTCCACAACAAGAAGCCATGGCTGTTGATAATCGTTCTTTGATGGAACGTTTGCAATCCAATGTTCACGGATATGCCAATGCTATTAGGATTCCCGACATTCCCGCAAATTCATTTGAGCTAAAAACGGCTATGATTACCTTGGTTTCCAACACACCTTTCTATGGTCACAAGAATGATAATCCTCATGATCACCTTAAGAGATTCCTTGCTCTTTGCAATACCCTTAAGTACAATGGAGTTCCACATGATGCTATTAAGTTGATATTAGTGCCATTTTCACTAGAGGGACATGCTAAGCATTGGTTAGACACCCAACCACCCGATAGTATCACCACATGGGATGGTTTCACCACTAAGTTTTTGAACAAGTTCTTTCCTCCATCTAAGACCACGGCTTTGAGGAACTTAATTATAGGCTTTAAACAAAAACCTAGTCAATCCTTTAGTGATGCTTAGGAGGAGTTTAGAGAGTTATTGAGGCGATGCCCTAACCATGGATTGGATGAAGTTCACCAAATCAATACTTTCTATGATGGCCTTAAACCTCATCACCAAGATTTACTCAATGCTTCCGCGGGAGGGAATATTCTTCTTAAATCCATTCAAGAGGCCTTGGACATCATTGAGACTAAAGCAATGGTTTAAACAAATTCTCAATTTGAAGAAAGGGTTCATGTTATCCAAAACGATTCTCAAACACCTTGTGATAACCAATTCCTCAAGATTCAACAAGAGATCCTTCAAAAAATGGATAGAGGTCAAAAAGAAATGATTCAAGCTATTAAGAGCCTTTCATTGAACAATTCTTCAAATGATGTGAATGCCATTACTCTTTCTGGTGTAACTTGTGGAGGTCCCCATTCCTATGAACAATGTGATAAGGTGTAAGGTTATCAAGGGGAATGTTATGCTTACCAAGAGGAACATCGTGCACACTTCAAGCCAAATATCAATCCCAATAACCTTTCTTACAAGTCCCAAAATTACCTTACTCCACCGGGATTCCCACCCCAACCACCTACCCAAATTAAACAGAATCCTCCTCAAGTGTTACAAAGGAATCAAGGGCAAAGACCACCTTACCAAGGAAATAACTACAAGGCACCCAATAATGTTCAACATCAAGGAAATACCTTTTATCCACCATAAAAAGGATTTAATCAACCACTTCCACCTTTCCCAAATCAAGGATATTCTCAAATACCAAATCAAGCTTACCCTCAACTTCAAAATCAAGGATATAGGATGCAAGAGACTCATGAGTATGTTGACAAGAGAATGCGTGAAATTGAAAAGAGAATGAATGACCAAATGAAACGTATATCGGAGGAACAAACCAATAGGCTTTTAATGGCATTCAATCAAAGACCACAAGGGGCTTTACCTTCTAACACAAAAACAAATCCAAGGGCAAATGTCAATGCTATTACAACAAGAAGTGGAAAGACAACAAAGGATCCTTCACCTCCTAAGCCTCCTATTGTTTCACTCACTTTTGTTCCTACTTGTGACAAGCCTTCTACCTCTACTTCACCACCTCAAAATGCTCCCATTTCTCCCACTTCAACACCTACTCATGAAGCACTCAATAAGGAAAATCCTTCATCAACCACTCAACCATAACCAAAAACAAATCTTCCTTATCCATAAAGATTGAGAAAAGAAAAGCTTAAGAACAAGGATGATATCCAAGTTTCTAACTTTTTGAGGATGTTCAAGCAACTTAACATCAATATCTCCTTTGCGGAAGCTTTAGCCAATATGCCTAAGTTTGCTAAGATGATCAAGGACTTACTTTCTAACAAGGAGAGATTGGTGGATTTGCCTAATGCTTCCTTGAATGAAAATTGCTCCGCGGTTTTGCTTAAGAAGTTGCCTACTAAGCTTGGAGATTCGGGGAGGTTTTTGATTCCGTGCAATTTCTCGGGGGTGGAGAATTGTATGGCTTTAGCGGATTTAGGAGGAAGCATAAAACTCATGCCATTATCGGTTTGGAAGAAACTTTCACTTCCCGAGCTCACTCCTACTAAGATGACTCTTGAGTTGGCCAACCGTACTATAGCTTATTTGGTGGGAATTATGGAAGATGTTTTTGTTGGGGTTGATAGATTTACCTTTCCCGCGGATTTTGTGGTGGTTGATTATGATATGGATCCTAGAGTGCCCTTGATTGTTGGTAGGCCATTTTTGAGAACGGGTCGTACTTTAATAGATGTGGCGGAAGGAGAACTTACAACGCGGGTAGGAGATGAGAGAGTTGTGTTTAACATGGGGAAGTTGTCTAAAAAGTCTAATAAGCCCGAAGCGGTAAAACATATTGATGTTGTGCATGAGGAGGAAACACAAGATGATATCCTTGATGAAGTTTGTGATGAATACTTTTATGAAGCTTGCTCAAGTGGAGATTGTGATTTACCTCATGTTGAGACCATTACTTCCATTACTTCATCTTTGGATTTTCATCAAGAGCTAAACTTTGGTGAAACCCCATATGACAATTTACTTTTCCACAATGATAACCATATTCATGAGGACTTTAGTGATGGAGAATCTTTTCTTTGTGATACACCAACATATGATGACTATAGTGATGATGAGCTTTCTACTTATGACTCTCCATTTGTTGATGATCATACTTCCTTTGGTTTTGAGGAATCACCAATCTTTGATAGACCTATCTATGATGTTTATGGTGATGAGGTAGATTCTATAATGGATGAGAGTGATGAGTTTTTAGCGTAGGATATATCTTTTGAATACACTCTTGGTTATTTTGATGAGGAGGGGGACATCTTATATCTAGAATCTCTATTGCATGAAGATCCTTTACCGTCTTCCTTGCCCACCTCGACCTTTCAAAGTAAAAATGGAAAACAAATCATGATGGTTCCTTCCAAGAACTTGTTGTTACCCATGCCTCCACAACCTTTCTCTCACCATGTGAACTACAAGGGAGAGTCTTCTAAGGCAACCAACACTTGTTGTTTTCCCATCAAGGAATGGATTTTTGATCCTGGCATAGAGCTTGCTAAACCAATCTCAGTATCCGCCTGATGCAACAAAAGGAAAACTTGTGAAAGATTTGAGAGTTTTACCCTATCACCTTGTGAAGAACATATGGGAAATCCTTTTGGAGAACAACACCTCATTCTTTTCACCATTGATTGGGAAGTTAGTTGTGGATTTGTGTTATAAGTGGGATGGTAATTATGTATTTGATCCTGGGGGATATTTATGGAGTTTTGATAAATGAAAACTTGTTTTACCTCATCATAGAGATTTTTCTTTATAAAGGGCAAAAATTTTCTTCTGCATGATAGGTTTTAGACACTTTTAAAGTGTGGGACGAGTCGAGCTAGAGACTCCATAACTCAAGCATCGTATAACTAGGTTTAGAGTGTTGTAGGTTAGCAATAAAGGTATAGACTTGAAGATAAGTGTAGGGGATTCCTTCTTTTGTCTTCATGTTGTTTGTAGGGTTGCTCACTCATTTCATGCTTTGGAGCTTATGGAGGAGGCCCTTGTATCCGGTTCACTTCCTTACTATTGTGATTTTTCATTGACACATTGTACTTAAACATGAAATTCACTAATAGTTTTCCTTTCCTTAACTTGGGTTAAGCAAAGTCTATTCATTGTCACAAGTGTATGTGAAGTTTTTATACTTCCATGCTCTTAAACATTGAGGACAATGTTTAGCTTAAGTGTAGGGGGGTCTTCTATCGAAGTGACCTTACCTAGAACTTGTCATTGTCTTTCATGATAATTTGGAAAATTAATTTTTCAAACATTTTTCAAATTTTTGATCTACTTTGGCCACCAAAAATATGCATTCATAATTTTTGCATTAATCATTTTTCATTTGCATATCACATTTGCATTGTATATATTTCTTCTTTTATTTTTCATCAAAAATATATAAAGGAAAAAAATATAATAAAAACATGGTTTAACAAGTTTAGATTTTGTTGACATATTAGGCCCACCATGGATATTTTGACTCAACCCGAGTTTGCTTATCTAAGCATTCTCTAGCTAGTATCCTTAACCATGTAGTCCTTCATTGGTCTATTAGGCTAAGCATCCACCAATCTCATTATTTGAGATTTTAAACTTGTGGAGAATGGGAAATGATAGAGTTGAAGCAAGTACAAAAAGGGCTAGATAACTTCATGATAATTACTTGTGGCTAAACCCTTCTCTTCTTTACCTCTATTTTCATCGCACGTATATATGTTAATAAATAATCAAGAACGGTTTTAATTGGTTTGTAATCTCTTATGCATTTTTGTCTAATCATTCATGGTTGATATAAGTACGTCTTAAGATTCTAAGTTAGAACGTTTTATGTGTACTAGACTTATGTCATGCTCAATATTTAGCGGGTGTTTTTCCTTTTATTCTTTTCTACTTTCTTAGTGAGGAATAAAGAAAAATAAGAGCGGCTTACAAAAAATGAGTGGCTAGAAAAAAAAGAAGAGAAAGAAAAAAAAAGAAAAAAAAATATATATATACAAGACTCCCAAGAGGGGCAGTGTGGTGTTAATTATAGTGACTATTGAGTTCCAATATTACCTTGACGGGTTGAGGGGATTCAATAGATTGCTCCAATCCAATATTACCTTGATGGGTTGCGGGGTTGAAGATCCAAAGTCTCAAAAAGATGGCGGATGTAAATTATTGCGTGAGTTTTATTTTTCTTTCCTTAGCGAGTGTGTAGCTACTTATGAAAGCATGACATGAGGATTTTACACATAAGGCGAATGACTTATTACTCTTGAAACGAACTTATATTAATTGTGAGCGGTTTTTCATGTAATGGATGAGAGGATTACTTGGTATTAAAACCGTGCTTCCTTATTTTTGGATTTTACATTTCTTATATTTCACGCTTTAAATAATGACAAATTTGCCCAAAAGCAATTTGCCCAAATAATAACCGGTTCCACATTTAATTGTCATGAATAAGTTGATGCACTTTTTACTTGTGAATATAATGATCCCATTTTTAAGCTTGGTATGGGGAAAGTGAAACTTGAGTGTGATAAATGTCCATGGCACCCAAGCCCTAATCAAAGTCATTGAATTCTTTATGAGTTATTTCCATCAAAACCATTTCAAGAAAAACCAAAAATAAAAAATAGATAGAATTGTATTTTGTTCATTGCATTGTTAAAAATCAAAATCATGCATCATTTAGTTTAGAGTAGTGTAGATGCATTCCATATGGCCAAGGTGGATTGATTATGAGGAGAATGTAAAATTGTGCTTAAAATTTATAGCATTGCATGAGGACATGACAATGTTCAAGTGTAGGGGATTTGATATGAGCAAAAACTCATATCAATTTATCAACAACTCACCCTAAAACACAATAAAAATACCTAAACTTTGTGCTATAAAGCAGAATTATGTGGTATGTTTTGTGTTTGTGCTCAAATAGGTAAGAAGGATACATTTTCAAGCAAACAAAGGAAAATCAAGCTTAATTTGATGAAAAAGACAAAGAAGGATCAAAAGTGACAAGACTTTGAAGTTAAAGGACCTATCTTGACAATCTGCCAAAGATGAAGGACCAAAAGTGTAAATATGAAAAAGTCAAGATCAAAGTCAAATCTGGTCAACTCTCAAGTCAATTTAGTCAAAGGATCAAATTTGTTCAGGAATGAAGTTTGAAGGACCAATTATGCCAAAGAAATGAAGTTACTAGCTAAAGATTACATTCTGCCAAGTTCAAGGGCTAATTCTGCCAACATTGGAAAGTTTATTCAAGCTTGATCCGTGTGACATATTGTTAGCCAATGAGAATGCAAGAAACAAAGGTCCAGGATTGCCAACTCACTTCATTAATTGCCCACTAGCCGCCATCATTTAATTGGTCCAAATCACAACAGTCAAACGCACTACTTCACTTTTCAGCCAATAGGAAAGAGACATGCAATAATCAGTTTATCCATTTTTGGATAATGATCCGTGTGCCTAGTTCTCAACCAATACAAACATGACACGTGTCATCTTCCTCAACAAAGATTGCCATAATCGTTTTTGAGCTAGAAGCAACTTCAAAAGATGGTATAAACATGAAACTTGCTCGTTTTTGAGAGACGAATCCAATGAGCATAACCAATTAAGCTGAAAAAACTCAAGAGAAAATCCCCAAATTTGTTCTTCATCAACAAAATCCAATTGGCAGATTTTTGACATGTGGAAGCTGGGGATTGGTTCTAACACGTCACCAACCCCAACCACTTCACTCATGTAGTTTATAAATACCAATGATTGTTCTCATTTCTTGTATTGTAGAAAGTGTGAAATCACACACACTTTAGTTTTTTTTCTCAACTCCTTCTTAGTTTTAGCTTAACAACTCAAGAGTTTGACACACTCTTGAGTCTGTTATAGTTATTGTAACAGTTTACCAGCCTTGTAACTACTTTTCAATTCAATAAATTCAAATTTCCATTTTCCCTCCAAAATTCTCATACTAATCTACTGTTCATACCTGCTTCACTGATACCTATTGTTTCTGATATTGGTTAGTTATGATCAATAATTGATCATAATTGGCTAAGTTTGAAGATTGTAGTTGTGTACCTGTTTGTTCATTCAGTTCCAAGCTCTATCAGAATTTGATGAGTTTAAGTCCAGTTATGGTGATTCTTGGTGGTTATAGCTGTTGATTGGTAGTTGATTAGTGTGTTCTAGTGCTAAGGCGGTGGTTTGCACTAGATTAGAGAGCTCAGTGCTCCTCTACTCCCCAAAGGAGGCCTTAGCTAAAGGTTTTCATTTTCTGATTTTAAGTTCCACTAAACAGTTGATTGCCTGCTTCATTCCTAGATAATCTTGCTTGATTGCATGATAAAATGTGTTTTAGCCTGTTATTGATTTGATCTCAGTGTTGTTATAGCTTATTGGTAGCTTAACCTTGCTTAATAGACTAAAAACTTGTCTTGTTCTTTACATTCATCAGTCAGTTTAGCATTGATAATCATTTTGAGTTCTAGTTGTTCTTACTGCTTGTTATTAGTTCTCATTTACTTCATATCAGCTAGTGAACTTAGCTTGTTATAGCTCTTTACTCAGTTTGATCATTAGCTCAATAAGTCTTCCTTAAATTTTCAGAAATTTCAGTAAAGTAGTGTTTGGCATTAGCTTATTAATAGATTTCAAGTGTTAGAATTTGGTAAACTTTGGTTCAATTCCAGTTAACTAGTCATAACAAATAGCTTTGAGTCATTTTCTAGTCAAGTATTTGGTCAAAGAGGCAAAAGGTCATATAAAAAGTCTGGGTCAGGTTTAAACAAGTTCCTTATCAGAAAGTATTGATTTTGATTTGAATGGCATTTCTTTGTTAGTTGATGAAATCATTCCAAACCAGTTCTCATTTCTCACACAATATATGAACTTTCAAATTGTATAAGGAAACTGTACAGTATCAAGTATTAAGCTAGAAATAAGCAAAAGTTTAAGATCATGAGCAAATGCAAGTTTCTGTAACTTGGCAAACTGATTTTTCATATCTTGATTTCCACTTCAATAACTGGTCAATTTTCTTTCACAATTTCATTCCATTAGTGTTCCTGGTTGAATTTTGAGATTTTGGGCTTATTGAAATTTCTGGTCAACGAAAGTCAACATAAGCACCATTTTGGCTTATTTTCAGATTCTGAGCTTATTACTTGATCATTTCCATTGAGACTTGATTTCCCATCTTTCTTTTGAGTTGTTTAATCATTTTCATCATTAAAATCCAGTTGTGCAAGTCTAGTTTAACTTGTAGCTTATTTTGTGCTTATTGGATTTAGCTTATCAGCTTTCTAGTAACTTTCAGCCAATTTCCTTAGATAGGTCTAGCTTAAATTCAATTTTAAGTCGTTTGCAACTTGTTTGATCGAATTTGGTTGAGAAATAAGCTCAAACGAGCTTATTTTACTCCTTAACCCGTTTTTGTTGAAAACTTTTTGAAAATTGTAATTAGGTCCTTATAGTATTAAGCTGTTCTTAAATTTGGCTAATCTTTCTAATTTTTTAGGTTTTGCAAAAGTCCAGTCCCTATATTTTAAAGTTTGTTCAAAATTAGTTATTCAGTTTTCATTTAGTTGCAAATTAGTTACATTGTTTGGATAATTGTCATTTCCAGTCCATATAGTTTACTGTTTTTACACATTCAGACCTTATAATTTTTAGCTTTACATTTTTAGCATTTAAATTTCAGAGAATTTACATTTCCAGTCCTTATAGTTTGTAGAATTTACTTTTGGCATTTTATTTGAATAAAAACTTGATATTTGCACTTTGTTTTACATATAAGTAGATAATATTTTTCATTTTAGCAAGACTTGTTTGAATTAGCAATAGAATATCAAAAAACATTACCAACCAAAAACAATTAAAAACCCGATCTTGTTAGGACTTTCAATTTGTTAAGAACTGAGAAAAACGAACTTCAACTATACACATATTACCTGCTTGCCCGTAATGGATTTAACCGCCTTATCTTCTATCTAGCGTGTAAAGTAGTCCATTACGACGATCAAGAACTTAACTCCCCCTGCAGCAACGGGAAAAGGTCCTGCGATGTCGATCCCCCACTTATAGAATGGCCATGGGGATGTGATGGGTGTCAGTTCTTGCTGCGGATGTCGCGGTACTGGTATGTGCACTTGGCAATCACTGCATTTACGAATCATGTCACATGCATTGCATAGTAGGCCAATAATATCCTCTGCGTAAAGCTCGTGCTACTACGGATCTGGGACCTGCGTCCATACCGCATGAACCTTCATGTATCTCACTAATCACATAGGTAGCCTGGCGTGGTCCGACACACCGCAACCACAACTGTAAGAAGGAGCGCTTGTACAGAATACCTTCTCGGAGCTTAAAGTGTTGCGACTTTCTTCTGATACGTCGCGCCGCCTTTTCATCATCTGGAAGGGTTTCATCAGTTAAATAGCTGATGATCGGGGTCATCCATGTAGGTCCATCTTCCTCAACTATAGCTGCGATTTCCCCTCCTATTATAGATTTTTCCTTTAGTATTTCTACCAAGACGTGCTTGGATAAGTGGGCGAAACTCGTAGACGCAATCTTGCTAAGAGCATCCGCCTTCTTGTTTTCACTTCTTGATACCTACTTGATAGAAAACTTCCCGAGAAAGTGGCTATGAGTGACTTGACTTTCTCCAGGTATCGAACCATGTTATCCTCCTTGGCTATGTAACCTCCTAGAATGTGGTTCGCGACAAGCCGTGAGTCTGCCTAAGCCTCAAGGTTGCGGACTTCCATCCTAGCGGCGATTTTTAAACCCGCAATCAATGCTTCATATTCTGCCTCATTATTAGTTGCTGTGAATTCAAAACGCAGGGCGTAGGTAAACTCCATTCCTTCCGGATTCGTGAGGATAAGGACAGCTCCTGACGTCCGTGCACGAACATCCGTTAGTAAACAAAACCCATGGTTCTGCTGGAACTTCCTCTCGTTGTACCATTGGTCCGTCCTCCTCTGGCTTCTCAATTAGGAAATCTACCAATATTTGGCCTTTGACCGTTGTCCTTGGTCTATAGGAGATGTTATGCTCTCCTAGTAGAATGCTCCACTTCTGTAGCCTACCGCCACGTCTGGCTTGGAGATGATTTTTTTTATTGGCTGATCAGTGATAACCACAATTGGGTGCGCCTGGAAGTGCTGGCGTAACCTTTTCGTGGCGTATACCAATGATAAAACAAGCTTCTCCATAGAGGAATAGTTCAACTCCGGCCCTTGTAGTGTTCTACTTATGAAGTAGACCGGAGTCTGGACTGTATCCCTATATGTCATGAGTATTGCACTTATTGCTCCGTGTGTAGCAGACATATACATAATGAGCTCTTCCTTAGGTCGGGGAGCCACTAGCATGGGAAGTGCTGCGAGATGTTGTTTAAGCTGATCAAAAGCTTCCTCTGCCTCCTTTGTCCAACGGAAATCTCCTTTCTTTATGCACTTCTTGAGTGTTTTGAATAGAGGTAGTGATTTCTCCGCGGACTTCGACAAGAACCTATTTAGCCCGGCCAACTTTTCATTTAGTGATTGTACCTCCTTTCGTGTCCGAGGGGATGGTAACTATATCACCACGTCTGTCTTTTTCGGACAAGGCTTGATGCCGTTTGGATCAATCATATATCCAAGGAACATCCCTTCCGTGGCCCCAAACGTGCACTTTTTTGGATTCAGTTTCATGTTGATTCTCCTCAACCTGTCAAACATCTCCTTGATATCACGGAGAAGTGCTTCCTCCGTATGACTCTTGATGACCAGATCGTCAATATAGACCTCAAGGTTGCGGCCTATCTGGGAATCGAAGGCTTTATCAACAAGTCGCTGATATGTGGCTCCAGCGTTCTTTAGTCCGAACGGCATTTTTGTGTAACAATACACGCCCTGACTAGTATGAAACGCCGTTTTCTCCTCATCTTCTTCCGCCATCTAGATCTGATGGTATCCTTTGTATGCATAAAAAAATACTTGAAAGGGTATCCACATAAGGATTCCACCTTCCAATCAATTTCTGGTAAAGGATAGCAGTCTTGCGGACAAGCTTTGTTCAAGTCCGTGAAGTCCACACACATGCGCCAACTCCCGTCATGCTTCTTGACCATGACTAGGTTGGATAACCACTCGTAGTAGTATACCTCGCGCATAATTCCTGCGTCTACTAATTTTCGTACCTCATCCAGTATTACCTGACTGCGCTCTGGTGCTGGACCACGCTTCTTTGGTTTAATAGGAGGATATCCCTGGCGGATTTGAAGTTTATGTTCTGCTATCGAGCGCGACACACCTGTCATGTAAAACCCGCATTGTTTTACCATGAATAGTACCCTTATGATCGTACGTACATGATTAGAACTTTCCTTTTATAGCACATTTACGACTCACGAACAAGATTTACAAGTATTACGTACGTGTTATAACACGATAAGTATTTAATACATATTAAGACACGAAAATTATTTCAATAATAATTATAATCACGAACGTACGAACATGAAATCATGAACGTAAATAATCACGAGCTTAATATTATGTATTTACGTATATTTATTACGGTTATGAATAAATATAATACGACATGAACGATAACTAATTAAATCACGTAAAACACGACATGAGAACACGTATAATTTTAGACACGAGAAAACATATGGGTTACCCCATGTGGGCCCTCTTACCCGCGGCTAGAACACAAGACAATGGCCAAGCCCATTTAATTTTTACTAAAACAAGAAAGGGGAAAAGATATTTTCATAATTAAAGGAAATTAGAAAATAAACAAAACTCTAATCTCTCTTTTGTCTCTTCTTGGCCGCCGGGTACAAACACACACAAAGGGTGTGTTGGTTGATTTTGGTGATTGATTTCTTGCAAGATTGTTAGTGATATCGTTCCCCATTGTTTCATGTAATCGGTAAATCCTTAAACCCCTTTTTCTTTATGTTTTTATTTAATTGAACACATGAAATCATAAGTGATATAAAACAAGAAATCATCATGTGAATAAACCATGGGGGTAAATTAATTATGGTGTTTAAGGGGTGTTTTGTTCGGCCGACGCAAGGGAACCGAGACCCATGGTCTCGGCTTGCTTGGTTTTGCACCAACCGAGACCTCAAGGTCTCGGTGTGGTGTTGTGTGTCTCGGCCGCAAGAGCAAAGGGAACCCTGACCTCGGTCGGGGTGTGTTTTGGTGTTTGGTTGGGTCTCGGCAGAAATAAGGACCACGACCGGCATAAGCCGGTTGCTGTTTTACACAAACAGTGGCAACCGGCTAAGCCGGTTAGCCACTGTTAAGGGTGCATTTGTTGACCGGTTCACGGGGTTCATGGATACGGTTCACGACACGTTTAATAAATGAGACACGGGTTTCGGTCACGGCATTATTTTACAAGGTTAATTTTTTTACAAGATTAAATTAAATTAATTAAAACATGTACTTAATTAATTTAATTACATCATGACTTAGGTTATTATTATTAATAATAATACATGGAATTTAACCTAAGTATTTATTTTTTAAATTAGACTATAAAATTAATTAATTATTAAACATTCCTTATAATTAATTAATTTACATGACTTAGATTATATTAATACTAAATATTAATACACGTTTTAACCTAAGTATTATTACCTTTTATTTAATTAAATCATGATGTATTTAATTAAATACTTTAACCTATAGTTTATTTAATTTACATGAAATAATTAATAAACTATACTATTTAATCACATGACTTAGAATATTAATCAGTAAACACTTAAACTTTTATTATTAGCTTAATAAACCAGCTTATTTCTATTTATGGAAACTTTCTATTTTTAGAAACTTAATAATTAATGCAGCTAATCTATTTATGGAAACTTTCTATTTTTAGAAACTTATCTATTTTAAGGAGTAAATCTATTTTTGGAAACTTTCTATTTTTGAAAACTTTCTATTTTTAGAAACTTTCTATTTTTGGAAACTTTCTATTTTAGGAAACCTGCTATTTTTATAAAGTTACTTATTATTACACAACAAGTATAATAGTACAAGAAATACAAGTAATACTTAATCAGAATAAACAGAATACATGATAAACGCAGTATAAAGCTTAAATTAGTAAAACATGATGTGAACATATAAAACAAGTTAAGACATGACATAAAACCAGTTACGTACTCAGTAATAAGAATACTTATACACGTATATAAATTATGTAGCATTAGTGATACCGAAGTAGGACTCGCTTCCGTTCGTCTTCTTCGTTCACTGGACAAAGAGTACAGATTCTCCGTCCTTTAAGTATGGACATTCTTCTTTATTAGGATTTCCCGTATGCAGCCAACTATTTTCCCCAGTATATGTTTTATATATTTTGATTGCTTATGTTTAATTAGATACCTAAAGCCATATACATGCATGACTAGTTTCACCTAGTTATGGAGGTACCATAACCATAACACTGGAGGCACGAGTGTCATGACTCCACCACGACGGAGTGATAGCTCGTGGCGTCCCTTCATCTTTTTGCCATATTATTATTATTATCATGTGGGGCGTATGGGTGCATCCTACTTTACATGTTTTCAGCAGATTATTCAGGTGAATGTGGTGTGTGCCTTGCATCCTTCACAAGGAGCTGATCCCTCCTACCCAAACAGTATACTACCTCCGTCCCAAAATTATTGTCCACGGACAAGAATTACACAGTTTAAGGAAAATGCATTAATTACTGCTTTGTTTTCTACGAAAACATAAAAATGACACTTTTACCCTTTCTAATTAATTAGTGTTTCTTTTGTTTTTGTTAATATCAATTTGGACTAAGGGTAATATAGTAAACTTAAACAAATCCAACTATTATTTTTAGAAGTGGACAATAATTTTGGAACATACCGAAAAGGAAAAATGGACAATAATATTGGGACGGATGTAGTATTAAATTAGATGCAGCCCTTCTAATTTGCATGACGAGGTCACCCCTCCAAGTATTCATGCACGTTGATATTTCATGAACTATATTGGCTAATGGTAAACATGTTAAATAGTTTATATAAGATAAACATAAGTCTTTTCAAACTATAAAACCAGTTTTACTAAGATATACCAGGTTATCCAGGACTTAGTCTTTTTCTCTGGCTCATGCTTATATGCTTATATTATTCATGCTTTACATGTATATCCGTGCACTGAGCGTTATGCTCAGCCGTGTTCCTTTCATGTTTCCAAAATGGCAAGTACTCAAGGACGCTCGTAGATTTTAAGCGTACATGCATATGGATTGGAAGCTTCCTAGCCTTCATTACTTTATGCATTTCATTATACTTTGATACTAATTTCTATGGCCATTATTTAGTCCTTTTCATTTACAGTACTTATGTTTGTGTGTGATGAGTTCTACTTTTGGGGTACTGATGTTTCTTTCCGGTATTTCCTTTATGGTCATGTGATGTTTTATACATTTATCCTTGTATGCTTTGATGACACGCCATAATCACGCGTGACATTCCATTTATCAAAATAGGGTGTTACAATTATGGTATCAGAGCCAAGGCTTCGACCTGTAGGCTCTCAAAACACGACCTGTGATTAGTGGGTAGTCACTATGGTCTTCCTAGAACTGACAGTCGGTTTTCATGCATTCATCATTTTCATGCATACATATATATGTCATTGTCGCAGGTTTATGACTAAGTAATGGTTGGTACAGGACTGGCCCTATTTATTCGCATGTGTTTTATCGAAACATTTAAATTTGGGACCGACCCATTGGCGTCCCCTCGCCATATCTTTTGTTTTGAGTGAACTGACCATAGGCGTTCACTCTCACGCATACAAAAGTTTTCATAAAACTGCATCATGCATTCATTTGTAAATTTTCTTGCATAAAATTTTTCTCATGATTTATTGGTATAATTCTTTTTTCATGTATATAGTTATGTTTTGATCAGTTTAATCATGTATTTTATGTTATACTGTCAGATGGTTCTCACACGCGAGCAGGAACAACTCAATGCAGCAATCCAAGCTACAATGCAAGCTATGCTTCCTCAGCTGAGGAACGAAATCAGGGCTGAGGTTTAGGCTGCCAACAATCAACAGCAACACCTAGTACCGCCTCCTCCTCCTCCAACAACATTGGTCACATGGCTGGAGAGATTCAATAAGCTACGCCCTCGAGCTTTCGAGAGAACAGACAGCCCTAGTGAAGCTGAAAGCTGGTTGGCTCACATTGAGAAGATCTTCAATGCTATGGGCTGTGACCCTGTCTTCAAGTCGAGGTTGGCCTGCTATAGGTTCGAAAGTGATGTGCTATCATGGTGGATGGCACTGAAGCAATCTGAGGGAGGTGATAATTGGGTGGCTGGTTTGACTTGGGCTCAGTTCAGGGATTTGGTGATGGGAAAGTTATTTCCCAAGGCTGAGCAAGACAAGATGAAGAGAGAGTACCATGGAATCCGACAGAGGGCTGGGATGTTGGAAACTCACTTTATGTGACGACATTTAAGAATTCCCGTTAGTTATCATAGTCACGCATATTTAGACTAGACTAGGTTCGTTGTAAAGTTTAGGTTGTGTGCGTGTCTATATATACCCCTCCTTAGCTTCCAAGGAGGGGTGTTTATTGTCATTTGTTTTGTTCAATACATTTTTCTCTTTCACTTTCAACCTCTCCTCTCTCTCTCTCTCTAAGCCATCAATGGCTTCCACCACCATTTACCACCACATTAGACTACCGGATCCGATTTAGCATTTCTACATTTGTTATCAGAGCCTCGGTTCCATCCTTGGATCATGTTTATATATTCGATTTGGTGGTCTAATTTATTTCTTGTGTCTCGTTATATTATTTCTATCCATTTTATCTCAAAAAATTTTGTCACGTCTTATTATTTTTTTGTCCAAACTGTCCAATTGTTTCTTGGTTTAATCATCATATCATTCTTTTGGTCCACATCTGATTTTCAGAAACATCCTTGGTCAAGTTGATGTCACAAGAAGTCAAAACTGGTTTTCATAATATATCATTTTTCCTAGTTACAAGAAGTCAAAACTGCCATATTTAGTTAAATCTGTTGGTTTTAATGACTGATTTTGATAAAATTTCTTTTTTTCTGGTAAGTTTTTGTATTCACATGATGAAGATGACCCAGAAAACTTAGATCCAGAAAACACGGGAAAAAGTACACTTTTGGAGAATATTTCTGCTTCTTGGTACGATCGCATGGATTGTGATGGAGTGTTTTTGTCACATTCCGATGGGTTCGACATACCCATTGTGATGGGACTCATTCCGATGAGTCACATTGCGATGGGTGGTCGGATCTGTCGCAATGGCATAGATACGTCGTCATGCTGCCCAAATTCTCACAACATTGCGATGGGTACCATCGCAATGGGTACCATCGAAATAAGACTTCATGTTTCGATGGACTCCCTGTTGACTTTGACTGCGATGGACGCATTTGTTTTGACTGCGATGGGTCACGGTTTTTGATTGCGATGGAAAATAACTGTTTGACATTGCGATGAAACTGTTTGACTTTGCGATAGAAAGACATTGACTGAGATGGAATGTGGACCAAAAATGTAACCAAACCAAAACCAACCCAACCGAGTCAACTCGGTAATTACCGAGTTGACTTAGTTAAACTCACTTAGTCGACCAACTCATTCCATCCTTATACCTCCTCAACACCACAATCTAACCTA
This sequence comes from Glebionis coronaria, assembly GCA_025667525.1. Classification (NCBI taxonomy): domain Eukaryota; kingdom Viridiplantae; phylum Streptophyta; class Magnoliopsida; order Asterales; family Asteraceae; genus Glebionis; species Glebionis coronaria. The sequence continues at coordinate 512,762,223 of CM046877.1, read as the reverse complement.
ATACCCATCGTCTTCTATTCCCCAATCTAACCAAATACTCGAACTCAACATAAAATCAGAAAACTTTTTGATCTCAGATTAATTTCGTGGGTTATAATTTATTATGACCTCGAAAAATCATTACCACCCGAAATCATATCATCATCAACCATATGTGTAGAATTTAATCCTTTAATTTTCGAAAACAAATTCAGATTAATAACATGTATGTTATAAACCTACTCTTTGTTTCGATTAAAGGTCACTCAAAACGAAAAACTACATATACACCTACCCGAGATCGTTTTTAGATCTTACAGCCACATGCATCTCGAATCGGACCTACAATCATCTCACGTTCATCATGTTTGTGTGGTGATAACAGTTCCAAATGAACCCATTTGATTCATATGAAATCGATTAGAATCGATGTATGTGATTTGTTTTGGAATTCATTTGGTGGGTTTTAGATTGAGATTAGTTTTTGGGATGAGATTCGTTGGAAGATCTGGGTTAGATGGAAGATGATATTTTGGGAAGGAGTTTTTGGGGGGACGGAGTATACGAGAAGGAGATGAGTTAGGTGAGAGAGTAGGGGCGATTTGATCTATGTGAGATCAGGTTAGGGTTACAAGTGATTAGGGTTTTGGAGTTAGTTATATCCCTTTTGTTGGATCGGGTTATGAGTTTGATGGGCCTTGGAAACCATTTTTTAAAAATCAATTTGATTTGGGCTGCTGAACCGTGTGTTTTAGTAATTTATACACACAAATTTTTTTAATACAAATTTTAACTAAATTTGGTGTGTATTAAGTTTACTTTGGTCATTATCGGGACGAGACGACAAAAAGTGTCGAGACATTATTAAGGAGAATGGATGCTCAAACAAACAAGTTCCTTTTTTGAATTTGTAGTTTTTTTGTTGCATTTGTGGTTCTTTAATTTATTCTTGACACTGATTGGGTGACGAGAAATGTGACGCGACAAAAAGACGAGACAATTGTGACGAGAATTTATTTTGACGAGACCAATGAAAAAAAAAATGGGCGATTTTTTAGTGGCTACAGATTTTGTTTGATCGGGTATTAATTACGTGACGTTGAAGACGGATTTTTCGAAGGCGTGTATTTATTTTATCTTTGACTAGATAACTTGCTCGTGCTTAATCCTAGAATGAAGACTTGGTTATCTGGTTTCCGGGTTCGGGGTGGATGGTTGATGACTCGGATAACTATCACTTAAAGGGGTTACATTGTTGTACTCAATGTCACACGCTTAGTCGACGTGGATAATTTCAAGAGGTGTTGTGCTTATAGACTTCTTCAGTGATGCATTGAGTACTTAGAGATTTCTCCACCGTTCTTCATTCAACAATAGTGCAAGCTTAAGTCACAAGATCGAAGGATTTTTATTCAGCTTCACATTTGATGTATCTGGTTCATTCTTTCAGTGGTCACTTCAAATTGCTTTCATGTGGGTTGGTAAAGGTGGCCATGGAGAGTTTATGAGAAGAGATTTTTGATCAACAGCTGATTCTCAAAAAATATATAATTCAGCTTATTTATTATTCTCACGAGATTTCAGGTTCATGTGCGTACAATTTGTTGATGGTTCCGAATTTCGAAACCATCAAGGGGGAAGAAGAAGACACATTGAACGCACAACGAGTACACGTGATGAACTTCATACCTTCTTTTGATTTGAAGATATTCCGGGATGACATTTGTCATAGCCGCAGAGAAAATCAGTGTTTTAACTCGTGTTGTTATCAATCTCCAAACGGTACACTACTGATTCGAGGTTTAATTGTTTGATTGTTGCAATTATTCATCATCATTATCCTATATGCATTCCTGGGACTTAATTGACTCTGGTGCATCCCCGGAAGAAGACATGTGCATTTCCAGGACTTAATTGACTCTGGTGTTACGATGTCAACTTCATGAATGGGATAAAGTGTCTACTTCAGTATTTTAGCTTCATAATGGGGATTGATTTACTTTCTTCAACCATGTGGGGGAAGAAATGTCTTGATTCTTTCTGGTATGCATAACTTGAACTCTCAGGGGGAAGAAAAATTCAGAAGAATTATTCAAGCGTGAGAAGAAAAGTTGTTGATCTACTTGGTGTGCCCCAAACTTTCAATCCCTCTTAGCAACATTATCATGTTATATGATGGGATTTGCTAGTTAGATTCCGCTGTGCGCTTAATCATTCTAAGCTTTATTGAAAGCTTTGAAGTTGCTTACGAGGATTGTTGGTTTAGGGGGAAGCTATTTAAAATGCTTCTACATCAAGTTTACGTGGCATGAATTAGGGGGAAGCTAATTCAGAAGCTTCTCCTTAACCAGAAGTGTATGGGTTACTTAGCTCGTGTCGTTACAGTATTTCTTCTACAAGTTACTTTAAAGAAGAGTCGTTTTGAAGACGAAGGCCTCAGAAGACTTGATCACCATTGGATGCTTCAAGAAAGCTCTTATTCTTAATCATTTTGTACTTGTTAGGAAGAATATTGTAAGGAATTCTACACGTCGTCCCATGGGGGAAGATTGTTGGAAACTCACTTTATGTGACGACATTTAAGAATTCCCGTTAGTTATCATAGTCACGCACATTTAGACTAGACTAGGTTCGTTGTAAAGTTTAGGTTGTGTGCGTGACTATATTTACCCCTCCTTAGCTTCCAAGGAGGGGTGTTGATTGTCATTTGTTTTGTTCAATACATTTTTCTATTTCACTTTCAACCTCTCCTCTCTCTCTCTCTAAGCCATCAATGGCTTCCACCACCATTTACCACCACATTAGACCATCGAATCCGATTTAGCATTTCTACAGGGGAGAATAGCAACGAGTTCATGCAGCGCTTTCTTCGCTTGGCTGGTTTTCTTGGTGCAGCAGCAGGTACACATGAAGAGCAAGCACACCACTTCAGGTGGGCTCTTCATACACCGGTCGCAAACAACTTGGTATGTGCTACGTTCAACACGGTAGCACAAGTGGCCGATGCAGCACGTAAGCTGGAGATGCTGCAGGAAAGAGATGAGTTCAGGGAAGCAGAGAGACCCGATAAGAGGTAAACATTCGTATTCAACGGTGACCAATCCGTATTCTTTCAGTATATGTCAATATTTCATCTCTTTAAAAACTGTATCTTCCAGGCAGAAGACTGGGGACCGGTCTCAGCCGGCTACTCAGCAACAGCCTACTCAGCCCAAGGGAAACGGTCAGACTAACGAACGTTCTGCTACGGATAGGCGTGGCGGTAATGATAATTGCCGTAACAACGCTGGACACTCCAACAGCAGCAGGTCCTTTTACTTACTCATTTTCTTATGATTACATGCTATAAGTCTTAATTCTGACACATTAGAGAATCTTCTACCAGGAATCATGGTAACGGGAGGGACCAGAACCAGAGAGGTTCACAGCCTAACCGTCCATCTATCACTAGTATTCCATCTTAAGATTTATCCGCATTGTCCTTTGTACCTTTTATCATGTCTCATGTATATTGTTCTTATCAGGCTCCCAGCCAGTCAGGACACCTGCTGGAGGATATACTCATCCTCTTTGCACTACCTGCCACCATAGGCACCCAGGGCCATGTCGCCACGACAACGACGCATGCTACAAGTGTGGTCTTCCTGGCCATCGCATGAAGGACTGCCGCAAGGGCGAGATGGAGGGCACATCAGGACATGCTGATACCAAGCCGCCTCCTACTAGTAGACGCGTTTACACGACATCTCACGATCATGCCAACAAGTATACATGTACCATCACTGGAATCTTGTATATGTATGGTCAAGCTGCATGTGTTCTGTTTGACACGGGTGTTACTCACTCGGTCATTTCTACTGCTTATGCCAAGAATGTTAGGATACTCCCCATGCCACTAGAGAATATACTGAATATTTTCACGCCTTTGAGAGACTCTATACGCATAGCCCATGTGTACAAGAGCCTTCCCCTAGAGTTTGATGACAAGATTCGTCCTGTGACGCACTTCCGTTGGACATGAATGATTTTGACATGATTTTGGGCATGGATTGGCTATCCAAGCATCATGCTACCATAGACTACAATTCATATCGAGTCATCTTCGGTGATGTTAATGCGCCAGAGTACATTCACAATGGGTTCGTACCCGGAAGGTCTGTACAAATCATATCAACCTTGCAAGCACGTGCATTACATTCACATGGTTGTGAGGGCTATCTAGCTACTCTTCATGACATGGATGCTGAATCCCCATCAATTCAGAATCATCCGATAGTGTCAGAATTTCTAGATGTATTTCCAGAAGAACTTCCGGGCATACCACCTACACGTGAAGTGGAATTTAATATCGAGCTCATCCCAGGAGCTGAGCCGATTTCCAAGTCTCCTTATCGCATGGCTCCCATATAGTTGAAGGAGCTGAAGGATCAATTGCAAGAACTACTGGAGCGAGGCTTTATTTGACCGAGCGCATCTCCATGGGGCGCACCGGTCTTATTCGTTAAGAAGAAGGACGGCAGTATGCGTCTTTGCATAGACTATCACGAGCTCAACAAGATTACCATCAGGAATAGGTATCCACTACCACGTATAGACGATCTGTTTGAACAACTCCAAGGGGCCAAACATTTCTCCAAGATTGATCTAAGGTCGGGCTATCATCAACTACGGGTTAAGGAGCAGGATATCGCCAAGACTGCTTTCCGTACACGCTATGGCCACTACGAATTTGTAGTCATGTCATTCGGCCTTACCAATGCTCCAACAGTGTTCATGGATCTGATGAACGGAATCTTCCATGAATTTCTGGACAAGTTCGTCATTGTCTTCATTGATGACATCCTGATATTCTCAACGTCCAAGGAGGAACACAAAGACCATCTTCGTACAGTACTACGGATTCTTCGCCAGAAGCAGCTGTATGCTAAATTCTCCAAGTGTGAGTTCTGGTTAGACAAGGTGGAATTCTTAGGTCAGATTATATCAACAGAAGGAATCACGATGGATCCAACAAAGGTTGAGGCTATTACCAAGTGGCCAAGACCGACATCAGCAACAGAAGTCTACAGTTTCCTAGGCTTAGCTGGTTACTACCGTAGGTTCGTGGAGAACTTTTCCCGTTTAGCACTACCACTGACCAAACTGATGCGAAAAGGGGAGAAATTTGTCTGGACTGAAGAAAGAGAGAAGAGCTTTGAAGACCTAAAGCAGAAGTTAGTATCTGCACAGATTCTTACTCTCCCATCTGGTACAGGTGGATTTCAAATCTACAGTGATGCATCAGGGAAGGGACTTGGCTGTGTTCTCATGCAACATGGGAAAGTGATCGCGTACGCTTCACGACAGCTTAAGCCTTATGAGGAAAATTACCCTACGCATGACTTGGAACTTGCAGCAGTCGTGTTTGTATTGAAAATATGGAGGCACTACTTGTATGGAGAATCATTTGACATTTTCAAGGACCACAAGAGATTGAAGTATATCTTCACTCAACGTGAATTGAACATGAGATAGAGGAGATGGTTAGATCAGTTGAAGGATTATGACATTAATCTGTAGTATCATCCCGGCAAGGCGAATGTAGTGGCAGATGCACTTAGCAGAAAGTCTGGAATGATAAACAACATTAAAAGTGAGGAGGAAATTATAAGAGACTTGGAGCGACTAGACATAGAGATCATGGTACGTGGACAGCATGGTTACTGGGCTAATCTTAGAGTGGAACTCGAGGTACTCTCTAAGATCAAGGAAGCTTAGAAAGATGAGGAGAAATCTGGGCGATAATTCAGAATTTGGAGAAGCAGACAGAATTCTGAGTAGACACAGATGGTATCTTATGGCAGGGAACGAGACTTTGTGTTCGTGATGATCAAGAACTCCGGGAAGCATTGTTAGTTGAGGCTCATAGCTCCCCATTCTCTATTCATCCTGGTTCGACCAAGATGTACCATGACATCAAGCAGTACTTTTGGTGGAGTGGTATGAAACAGGATGTTGCGACTTACGTCTCCAAATGTCTTACCTGCCAGCAGGTTAAGATCGAGCATCAGCGATCTGGCAGTCTTCTTCAACCGTTAGATATTCCAGAGTGGAAGTGGGACAAAATCACCATGGATTTTGTTACTGGTCTTCCGCCGATAAAGAAGAAGCACGATACGATTTGGGTTATTGTTGATCGACTTACTAAGTTAGCTCATTTCTTACCAATCCGCAAGGAGGATTCGGTCAATAAACTGGCCGATACTTACAAGAAGGAGATCATGCGACTTCAAGGTGCTCTATACAGCATCGTCTCAGACAGAGATCCTCGGTTCACTTCACGATTTTGGAGAAGTCTGTAGAAAGCTTGGGGTACAAAACTTAAGCTTAGCACGGCTTTTCATCCTCAAATAGACGGGCAGTCGGAGCGAACGATTCAGACATTGGAAGAACTGTTGAGGTCATGTGCGTTAGAATGGACGGGAGATTGGGACGATGGCATCTGTTTGGTAGAGCTTGCATACAACAACAGTTGGCACGCAAGTATCAAGTGTGCTCCATTCAAGATGTTGTATGGCAGAAAGTGTCGCGCCCCAATCTGCTGGGATCAGGTTGGTGACCGAACACTTGAAGGACCAAAAATGATTGAGTTGACCAACGAGAAGGTCATAATAGCTAAGCAGAAACTGCAAGAAGCACGGTCACGTCAGAAGAGTTATGCAGACAGGCATCGTAGGGACTTACATTTTAACGTAGGAGATATCGTTTTCCTTAAGGTTTCGCCGACACGTGGTGTTAAACGTTTTGGAATCAAAAGGAAGCTCAGTCCTCGATTCATCGGACCGTTTGATGTCATTGAGCGAGTCGGTGAAGTATCTTACTGTTTAGCGTTACCTCTGCAGCTTTCTCATGTTCACGATGTTTTCCATGTGTCCTTACTCAGGGGTACAAGTATCATCCCCTTCACATGGCTCAGTATCCACTGGAACAGATTCGTGAAGATCTCACTTTCATAGAAGAACCCAAACGAGTTCTTGATAGACAAGAACGAGTCATGAGAAGGAAGACGATTCCATTCGTCAAAATCCTTTTGAGGGATCATACCGAGCGGGAAGCCACTTGGGAAACAGAGGAGTTTATCCGGGCTTCTTACCCTTATTTCATATTTTGAATTCGGGTATGTTCTTCTTTCCAGTTACATTATCTATAATTCGGGGACGAATTATTCTATTTAGGGGGAAGAGTTATAAAACCCGCATGCTTTTACCATGAATAGTACCCTTATGATCGTACGTACATGATAGAACTTTCCTTTTATAGTACGTTTACGATTCACGAACAAGATTTACAAGTATTACGTACGTGTTATAACACGATAAGTATTTAATATGTATTAAGACACGATAATTATTTCAATAATAATTATAATCAAGAACATACGAACATGAAATCATGAACGTAAATAATCACGAGCTTAATATTATGTATTAACGTATATTTATTACGGTTATGAATAAATATAATACGACACGAACGATAACTAATTATATCACGTAAAACACGACACGAGAACACGTATAATTTTAGACACGAGAAAACATATGGGTTACCCCATGTGGGCCCTCTTACCCGCGGCTAGAACACAAGACAAGGGCCAAGCCCATTTAATTTTTACTATAACAAGAAAAGGGAAAAGATATTTTCATAATTACAGGAAATTAGAAAATAAACAAAAACCTAATCTCTATTTTGTCTCTTCTTGGCCGCCGGGTACAAACACACACAAAGGGTGTGTTGGTTGATTTTGGTGATTGATTTCTTGCAAGATTGTTAGTGATATCGTTCCCCATTGTTTCACGTAATCGGTAAATCCTTAAACCCCTTTTTTTATGTTTTTATTTAATTGAACACATGAAATCAAAAGTGATATAAAAACAAGAAATCATCATGTGAATAAATCATGGGTGGTAAATTAATTATGGTGTTTAAGGGGTGTTTTGTTCGGCCGACGCAAGGGAACCGAGACCCATGGTCTCAGCTTGCTTGGTTTCGCACCAACCGAGACCTCAAGGTCTCGGTATGGTGTTGTGTGTCTCGGCCGCAAGAGCAAAAGGAATCCCGACCTCGGTCGGGGTGTGTTTTGGTGTTCGGTTGGGTCTCGGTAGAAACAAGGACCACTACCGGCATAAGCCGGTGGCTGTTTTACACAAACAGTGGCAACCGGCTAAGCCGGTTAGCCAAAATTAAGGGTGCGTTTGTTGACCTGTTCACGGGGTTCATGGATACGGTTCACGACACGTTTAATAAATAAGACACGGGTTTCGGTCACGACATTATTTTACAAGGTAAATTATTTTTACAAGATTAAATTAAATTAATTAAAAAATGTACTTAACTAATTTAATTACATCATGACTTAGGTTATTATTATTAATAATAATACATGGAATTTAACCTAGGTATTTATTATTTAAATTAGACTATACAATTAATTAATTATTAAACATGGCTTATAATTAATTAATTTGCATGACTTAGGTTATATTAATACTAAATATTAATACACATTTTAACCTAAGTATTATTACCTTTTATTTAATTAAATCATGATATATTTAATTAAATACTTTAACGTATAGTTTATTTAATTTACATGAAATAATTAATAAACTATACTATTTAATCACCTGACTTAATTAATTTAATTACATCATGACTTAGGTTATTATTATTATTAATAATACATGGAATTTAACCTAGGTATTTATTATTTAAATTAGACTATACAATTAATTAATTATTAAAAATGCCTTATAATTAATTAGATTACATGACTTAGGTTATATTAATACTAAATATTAATACACGTATTAACCTAAGTATTATTACCTTTTATTTAATTAAATCATGATATATTTAATTAAATACTTTAACGTATAGTTTATTTAATTTACATGAAATAATTAATAAACTATACTATTTAATCACCTGACTTAGAATATTAATCAGTAAACACTTAAGATTTTATTATTAGCTTAATAAACCAGATTATTTCTCTTTATGGAAACTTTCTATTTTTAGAAACTTATTAATAAAGGCAGCTAATCTATTTATGGAAACTTTCTATTTTTAGAAACTTATCTATTTTAAGAAGTAAATCTATTTTTGGAAACTTTCTATTTTTGAAAACTTTCTATTTTTGGAAACTTTCTATTTTAGGAAACCTGCTATTTTTAGAAAGTTACTTATTGTTACACAACAAGTATAATAGTACAAGAAATACAAGTAATACTTAATCAGAATAGACAGAATACATGATAAACGCAATATAAAGCTTAAATCAGTAAAACATGACGTGAACATATAAAACAAGTTAAGACATGAAATAAAACCAGTTACGTACTCACTAATCAGAATACTTATACACGTATATTAATTATGTAGCATTAGTGACACCGAAGTAGGACTCTCTTCCGTTCTTCTTCTTCGTTCACTGGACACAAGGTACGGATTCTCCGTCCTTTCAATATGGACATTCTACTTTATTAGGATTTCCCGTATGCAGCCAACTGTTTTCCCCAGTATATGTTTTATATGTTTTGATTGCTTATGTTTAATTAGATACCTAAAGCCATATACATGCATGACCAGTTTCACCTAGTTATGGAGGTATCATATCTATAACACTGGAGGCACCAGTGTTATGACTCCACCACGACGGAGTGATAGCTCATGGTGTCCCTTCAGCTTTTGGCCATATTATTATTATTATTATGTGGGGCGTATGGGTGCATCCTATTTTACATGTTTTCAGCATATTATTCAGGTGAATGTGGTGTGTTCCTTTCATCCTTCACAAGGAGCTGATCCCTCCTACCCAAACAGTATATTAAATTAGAGGCAGCCCTTCTAATTTGCATGACGAGGTCACCCTCCAAGTATTCATGCACGTTGATATTTCATGACCTATATTGGCTAATGGTAAACATGTTAAACAGTTTTTATAATGTAAACATAAGGCTTTTCAAACTATAAAACCAGTTTTACTAAGATATACCAGGTTATCCAGGATTTAGTCTTTTCCGCTGCTTCATGCTTATATGCTTATATTATTCATGCTTTACTTGTATATCCGTGCATTGAGCGTTATGCTTAGCCGTTTTCCTTTCATGTTTCCAAAATGGCAGGTACTCAAGGACGCTCGTAGATTTTAAACGTACGTGCATATGGATTGGAAGCTTCCTAGCATTCATTACTTTATGCATTTCATTATACTTTGATACTCATTTCCATGGACATTGTTTAGTCCTTTTCATTTACAGTACTTATGTTTGTGTGTGATGAGTTCTACTTTTGGGGTACCGATGTTTGTTTCCGGTATTTCCTTTATGGTCATGTGAGGTTTTATACATTTATCCTTGTATGCTTTGATGACACGCCATAATCACGCGTGACATTCCATTTATCAAAATGGGGTGTTACATGTCATATGCTTAGGCTCCCATGCGAATACATCCAGGTTTGCTTTTAGGAGAGAGCACATGGCCCTCTTACCGTTATCCGAGAGCGTTCCTCCTATGAACACCTCTTGTTCCGGGTAATCGGGATGGATTTCCCCCTTCCAAATGGGGGGCAGTGATCCTTCCTTAATGGGAACAGGCTGGACTGGTGTCGTCACGGCCTGGCATTCGGATACTGGCATGATTGAATTGTAAATAGTAACAATTCCCCCTTCAACAGGGAACTTAATCATACCGTGATCCGTGGACGGAACTGCCCGTATGGACAGGATGCCTGGTCTTCCAATAATCCTATTGTATGGAGAGTGTGAGTGTATCACCATAAAGTTCATCCACGCCGTGGTGGAATGCTCTTCATTCCCAATGGTTACTAGCAGACGCAGTTGTCCTATTGGCCAGATAGTGTCTCCACTAAAGCCAATGTGCGGCGACGTGGCCGGTACTAATTGGCTTCTTATCTCTGGTCGTAGTTGTACGAAACAGTGTCCGTAGAGTACTTCCGCTGATGACCCTCCATCCACATACATACGGCAAACATTGTGTGTTCCAATGCTTACCTCAATCGTGAGAGGTGCATCAGCCACGTCACTTGTCGTAATGGGAGGGAATGAGATTTCTCTGCCGCGTGAAAATTTTTGATTAATTTTCTGCTTTGTGTGGTGTAAAACCCGTAAAAATAAGGTCATAATTTAATTATAATTTTCAATTATTTTGAAGTATTTTATAACGTTAAATATTATTATGTTTAACGGTTTAAGTTGAAACCGATATTAAATATTATATTTTAATATTTTGACGAGTAACGAGGACTACTAGTGATCGCGATACCGACGGATGCCAAAAATTTTATATTTTATTATCGATCGTTTGTATATTTAATATTTTCGACGATATCGTTTTAATTACGTATCGAGTCGTTATATTATTATTTTTCGTGTGCGTTTAAACTTTTAAGTATTTTTACGAAACCCGAGTCCCGTAAATATTTGTAAAATTGACTTTTAGTCATTTCCCGCTTTTTAACTAATATTTACATTTTGTACCAAAACTATCACAAATTGGCAAAAACTACCCTAACCTTACACTATACATATAATTTCCACTATCTATATTTTATTAAAAACTCATTAAAACAAAAACAACCATCTTTCTCCTCTCCCTTTGTTTTTAGCCATCCACCATTAACACCACAAACACCATGATCAAAATTTTTCTAGCTTGATCCAAGAGAAACCAAGCAAAGTCCCATCCTCCATTTTCAAAGGGCTACAATTTGATATAAAATTTTCATACATGCAACCATATAAATTTTTCAAGAAAAGTTGGTTATGTTTGATCCAAATTTGTTGTATGCATGTGTTAGTAGTGATGATCAAAAGATTTTCATGCTATGTTTTTGTTAAAAAGTTGATTTTTAATTTTTAGGTTTTTGATTTTGATGATGATGCAAGTGTTAGGAATGGTTTATGATGATATTAGGGGCTTAGGTTGATGACAAAAGTTGGTGGAATTGATCAAAAACATGATTTTGTGGGAGATTTTGAAAGGTGATTTTGGGCAGTAGGTTTGAGGCTGTTTTCGGGGGTCTTACTGTTTGATAATCACTTAACTAATAGGATAGGGTTGTAGAGAATTTCGTTAGCTTTGATTTCATATAAAGTAGGCCTTCCAACTCCAAACGAGGTGGAAGATACACTAGTTTGATTTTCGTGTACCGGGAGACGAGTGTCGACACAATCCGAAAATTGTTGTCGATATTTGGATCGAATCTCGGGGACTATAAAATGAGTTTCAAAATGATTCAAGGGCTGTTCTCAGGCTCCAAGTTTATTATTTTGAGTCTATTTTTAGAATCAAGTGGCGGTTTTACAAATGGAGTTGTTAAGAATGGTCAAAATGGTTTCGTAAGTCAAGGTCGCTAAACTGTCCGGATTTTGTGATTCAAAGATGAGTCGGGCAGGGAACTTTAGAAGTAAAATCTTTTAATGGGCTTTTGGGACGACTTTCTCTATATAGTAAGTAAGTTCTCTGAGTAGTATCATAAAAATTTGATATGTTTAAGTATGGGAAAACGGCTTGGACATTCGGTATGTTCCGGCAGATTTTTATTAAAGGCATATAATAATAAAATGAATATATAGGAGAGTATAATAGAACCACTTGCATCGTTTTCTCTCGAGTTGTCGTGATTTTATACTTGAGTTTGATTTTATTAAGTATCATTTATTTCTCGAGTCTATTATTAATGTACGCACCTTATTTGCTAGGTTGCGGTTGTCGTGTTTTTCGGGCATCTACTATCGTCGGCGATCGTCTTCAACTACTATAAGTACTAAGGTGAGTCTATAGCCTCGCTTTATACTAGTTATTAAATGATTTTAAACCCGCGAGGGGGAATACATGTTTTGTAAACTTAGAACACAAGATTTTTATGGTATGCTTTGTCCCTCTATGAATGGACACGTGGTTGCCTTTAAATTGCATTAAGTGATTGCCTTTGTTAAAACCTCAATTATGGACCGTTAATTAACCTATGATGGGTTAACCGCTAGTACAATTAATAGATCTATGGGGGAAGCCGCCCCGGTTCAGTTTTTGTGGACTTGTCATAGAAGCTTAGGCCCGACCTCCACACTGTTTGGACATATTGTATTGAGAAGTCAGGTATACGGCAATGTACCAAAAATCTAGAGGTAACCGACAATTAATAAATCTCTCGTCTTATTAGACTGATATGGGAGTGTCTAAGGGCTCGATTCCATGAGCTTATTGTAATTTATGCTATATACAATTATCATTGTTGATGCAAATTATTATTTGATGCTTATAAGCATGCCACAAACTTATAATCTTTGCTTGTGTTCAAATTGATTTCATAAACCTATAGATTCACTCGGCATTTTTGCTGATTGTTTTACTCACATGTATTTCAGGTAATCAAGAAGTGGATGCTTGGAGGTCACGGGAATGAAGTTATGCACTGCTTTTGTTGTTCAAACTCTTTGATTTAATTATCGTTCCATTTTTAAAACAAACTAATATGTTGTTTTAACTTATCTTTTGGTAACGATTACTTGGGACTACGCTACTCTGACAAATGTTTTAGGAACGATAAATCTAAAACGTCTCTTTTTGAGTCGTGAGTTATAGAGAACTAGGTCTTTTTCTAAAAACCTAAACTATAACTGTCGGTTTTATCTTTCAAAGAGTCGGTGCACATGATTTCGCGTGACTTCAGGTTCAAGCTACTTCTGGGATTACAATTTTAGTATACATTATTATGTATGCCTTATTGCTAACTATTTCTAAATAAATACTATAATCCTTTATCGATATATATTTATGTCGTTAAACTTTTCGATAAAAGTTTATCATTTATTAATGATTAACTTAAATAAATACAATGATTTTCAAGATCTTTCTGTATTTATTTTTGAAGTATTTAAATTGCTTTTATTGCAAAATTTTTATATTATGACCTTACATACCTTCATCTGCGCGCGTTACTTTCATTTTATTTAACACTTTGAGATATCTATAAATATCCAAATTGTTTTCTGGCTGTTTGTGCTTGGACGTCTTGAAGCATAATCTCTAGACCATTGTGTAGCTCAATGTGTCCTTGGAATAGACTAACCGCTATCGTGTGAGTCAAACATTTTGAAATACTTCTTATAATCGTGTTGAATAATATCATGGTTTTTCATAATATTTTGTTGTTTTTTATTATCGTTTTACACGACATGCGAAGATTTAATTCGTTGACAGTTATATGTATCAACTTTGAAGTGTATTGTTCGCTTATATCTCGGTAACGTCATCGTCATTTTATAAATCATCGTCTAGATTTTGGCGCTAGAATTGGAATACGATTTTACTTATATAAAATTGTATCATTTGTTTTTCATTAACCTTCTTGCTCTCGGAACGCAACCTATGAATGTTCCATTCTTTTCTTTTTATGTTTTGTGTTTTTGGACAATCGTGGAACCAAGGAGATTTGCCTACATTGCCCCTTGAAACATAAATTATGAACGTCAATTACCGTTTTACTTCCTAAATTTCGTGTTGAATACCTTGAAGCATCTTGTGTCATTCATTATGCTATATTATTATTTGATGCTCATTATGAGATTTATTTTTCGTTGTTGTAAAATCCACAAGACATGTGTGTATATATTTTGAGTCGTTAGGAAGTGTCGAAAAATACATTTTATGTAGAAACTGCAGGGGCAGTATAACAGGTCAAAACATAAAAGTAAAACCTGCGTTTTTAAAATAAAACAGTCAAACCTGCACAGAACTTGCAGGGGTATTTTGGTCATTTTACATTGGGTTCAGGTCTCGGGTAAAACTAGAAAGTCGTCTGAAACATCATTTTGCATTAAAATGCTTTAGACTCCGAGTCTTAGAGATGTCGTTTATCGGGTCAATTAATCGGCTCATATTTAAAAGTTAAATCTGATAGAAAATTCAGAACATGAGTTTTAAATGTTTCTAAGCAGTTTTGAGTTCATTTGAGATCGTAAAATTTTAACGAATATTATTTTACAATTAACTAATACTAGTTGCATGTGAATGTTTAAAATAGAAACATTACAGGATTAGCAATTACCGGATTAATGGTGTAAATTGAAAACAAATAATATACTTTCATAAAAGCATGTTGTGTCGATTAGCATACATAGAATACACATATGGATTGATTTATTCTTTTTATATATATGACTCAATTGTCATTCGATGTTATTTTATTTTTATTTTCTTTTAACCTTCCACTGATTTGGGTTGAGTTTTGAAGTTTTGTCTTCATATTCTTCGTCGATATTTTTATCGCGTGTCTCATGGCGTTTCCGTCTAAACCTTATAACCTTTTGAAACCTTATTAATTCGTGAAGATTTCATTGGTTTTCCTATGAGCTACTATTTGCAACTTTTTGCAACCCTTTTGGTTATTATATACCTCATTAAATGTCACCATATAATTTTAATTGACATTTTTACTACAACTACTTCACAAATTGTTTTACGTTGATATTATGAAATAATTTTTATAACATTTAAGTTGTTGCTTACTGAGTATCTCACAAATTACTGTATCCTATAAAATTATAAACTATTTTTAAATTCCATTTTTCAAATGGCATGGTTTATATATAAAGATAAGAAACGTAACACTTTTCGACGAAATGGAGAACTACATTGCTAGCCCTAAATTGTACATGGCCTGATCACCTATGTCTAATTTAGAAGGAGCCATGCTAGGCTGAATAGTAGTCACCTTAAAAATCTTGATAATAATCAACTTTTTACTTGTATTTATTATAAAGATAAATAAAATGAAATAAAGTGAAAAGAAGTTTTGAAAACCTTCATATTTTATGCAAGTAGCACAATTTCTATGCATCCGCATACGTTTATTACCTTTTCTTGAACAAATTACGCGTTTACGAATACGTTTTTACTCGATGATTGTTTTTCAACTTGTTACTTCATTTTGTCTTATAACTGATTTCTTTTGACTGTTTGTCTAATTACCGACTGTTGGTAAAAGACTTGAAGGCCTCGATGTTTTATCCTTCCTTCTTGTCCAATCTTCTTCATGCAACTGGGTAGATCTTTGGAATGTTTCCGCACGTGAATAATGAATTATCATTAGAGTGATTTCTGTATATCCGGGATGACTTCCGTCACTCTCGTTTGTCTCGAAGTCCATTCTTGTGAACCGTGATTTGATTTCTCTCTTTAAACACTAACATCGTTCATTTGATTTGTTTTAATTACAAGTGATTATTAGGAATTTTCTTTGATTAAAATTTTTGTATGGATCTTATTTCCGATCATGTATCAATCACCGCTAAGTTAACGAGCTGATGTTGGTGAATTACCGACCGCACTAACAAAATTGACAACTTGTTTTGATCTATTATTTCTTATTATCTTACCATCAACGCCTTTATTTTATTATTCTCTTTAAGAATTCATACGACATTTGCTTCGTCCCCTTTTGTACCATTGATTTCGTACTAATTGTTGACTATTATTTCCATTCGTATTCGTTTGTTATCTTGTCACATTTCGAAACCCGAATGTAACCCATATTTATTTTGGAATGATAAACACCTTTATGTATTCCTACAAGGTATTATAAAATTTTTATGGAACTTTTATACATTTTTTCATTGATTCTCAGTTATCGAAATAACCATCACATGTAAAAGGTCAAATTTATACATCATATTTTGTATAACTAAAACTAATGTTTAAATTGAAATTATGTTTTTATCTTTTGAAGTAATTGACTTATCATACTTTACTTTAAATGTAATGAAATTATCGGTTTAATTTATATTCCTGATAATGATTTAATTTGGAAATTATATTTTCTAATTGTAACCATCAATATGAGTTTAATTAATAAATTCATGTCTTTCTTTCAAAGTTTCTTAAGACAACCAAAATAAATTATTAAGCTATTTAACTTCTATTTTTAATATATCATCTTTATCAAGAAAGTACCTCAATTGAATTTTAAGGTAATACCAAATCCGGGACGGATAATTGTGACAAACGTTATTTTAATATTAATATTTAATTCATTCTTCGCTCTCATTTTTCTAGTATTGTGAATTATTATGTTTTACGGTTACGTGATTCGAGATCCCTCGTCGATCGTAAACCTTAAATCATTTTACCACATCTTGTCCGTTTATGCGTATATTAAATTCATTTTTATCTCGTTCTATTCCTCTTATTGAAGATTACTATTTTATTATGAGTTTAAAATGAATCTCTGGAAGCAGTGTATAAGAAGAAACGATAAGTGTCACCAGGATTTATGCGTGTACTTGTGGAATGATTGAGGACCGAATCTCTTAATGAATGGAGTTAATAAATTCATTACGACCTCGAGGATTATGTTGAAGCCGACACCGTAAGTGGAAAGACTCTTGAGATCAATTGGTTATTATCAAGTGTTCATTCAAGGTTTTCTCGATGATTTACGGTGGAAATCTATACTTGATGTTATTGTTCGACCTTTTCTTTTATGTACTTACATGGTGTGTGATCTAGTCAAATGATCGTAAGTTGTGAGAACTTGAGACGGCATCATCCGATGACGTCCGATCATATAGAACACATATTATGTAATATCTTTTTGACTTTCAACGACGATAATTATTGAGACTTTAATGCACATTGGCAAAAGTGAGATGGTGTCTTTGTATTATCTTTTGAGTAGGGACCCGCGTGTGAGCACCCTCCGATGACGAAAATGTTTTTCTTGTTAGTTCTTTTTGATGTGTGTCCATGGCTATCCGGCCGATGGATATCCTTTAATTTTCAACATTCTTTTTAACTGGACTTATCCGAAAATCCTGTCATCTATTCTTGTTATCGAATGAGCTTCGTGTGATTCATAAAATTTTCATGTGTCGAGCTTGACGGGTGACTGGTGGATAAGGATTTATTTATTCCTTTTTGGTGAGATACAACTTGATGACAAGTTGCGTTTTGTAAAAGAACCAGTGGAGATCGTGGATCGAGATACACATGGGAACGTAAGGAATTCTTATTAAGGAATGTCGTCATCCTTCCGGGTAGTGAACAACTCGTGTATGAGGCGAGTTGAGCGCCGGGACGTCGCTCCCTTAAGGTGGTGAGGATGTAAAACCCGTAAAAATAAGGTCATAATTTAATTATAATTTTCAATTATTTTGAATTATTTTATAACGTTAAATATTATTATGTTTAACGGTTTAAGTTGAAACCGATATTAAATATTATATTTTAATATTTTGACGAGTAACGAGGACTACTAGTGATCGCGATACCGACGGATGCCAAAAATTTTATATTTTATTATCGATCGTTTCGATATTTAATATTTTCGACGATATCGTTTTAATTACGTATCGAGTCGTTATATTATTATTTTTCGTGTGCGTTTAAACTTTTAAGTATTTTTACGAAACCCGAGTCTCGTAAATATTTGTAAAATTGACTTTTAGTCATTTCCCGCTTTTTAACTAATATTTACATTTTGGACCAAAACTATCACAAATTGGCAAAAACTACCCTAACCTTACACTATACATATAATTTCCACTATATATATTTTATTAAAAACTCATTAAAACAAAAACAACCATCTTTCTCCTCTCCCTTTGTTTTTAGCCATCCACCATTAACACCACAAACACCATGATCAAAATTTTTCTAGCTTGATCCAAGAGAAACCAAGCAAAGTCCCATCCTCCATTTTCAAAGGGCTACAATTTGGTATAAAATTTTCATACATGCAACCATATAAATTTTTCAAGAAAAGTTGGTTATGTTTGATCCAAATTTGTTGTATGCATGTGTTAGTAGTGATGATCAAAATATTTTCATGCTATGTTTTTGTTAAAAAGTTGATTTTTAATTTTTGGGTTTTTGATTTTGATGATGATGCAAGTATTAGGAATGGTTTATAATGATATTAGGGGCTTAGGTTGATGACAAAAGTTGTTGGAATTGATCAAAAACATGATTTTGTGGGAGATTTTGAAAGGTGATTTTGGGCAGTAGGTTTGAGGCTGTTTTCGGGGGTCTTACTGTTTGATAATCACTTAACTAATAGGATAGGGTTGTAGAGAATCTCGTTAGCTTTGATTTCATATAAAGTAGGCCTTCCAACTCCAAACGAGGTGGAAGATACACTAGTTTGATTTTCGTGTTCCGGGAGACGCGTGTCGACACAATCCGAAAATTGTTGTCGATATTTGGATCGAATCTCGGGGACTATAAAATGAGTTTCAAAATGATTCAAGGGCTGTTCTCAGGCTCCAAGTTTAGTATTTTGAGTCTATTTTTAGAATCAAGTGGCGGTTTTACAAATGGAGTTGTTTAGAATGGTCAAAATGGTTTCGTAAGTCAAGGTCGCTAAACTGTCCGGATTTTGTGATACAAAGATGAGTCGGGCAGGGAACTTTAGAAGTAAAATCTTTTAATGGGATTTTGGGAGGACTTTATATATATAGTAAGTAAGTTCTCTGAGTAGTATCATAAATATTTGATATTTTTAAGTATGGGAAAACGGCTTGGACATTCGGTATGTTCCGGCAGATTTTTATTAAAGGCATATAATAATAAAATGAATATATAGGAGAGTATAATAGAACCACTTGCATCGTTTTCTCTCGAGTTGTCGTGATTTTATACTTGAGTTTGATTTTATTAAGTATCATTTATTTCTCGAGTCTATTATTAATGTACGCACCTTATTTGCTAGGTTGCGGTTGTCGTGTTTTTCGGGCATCTACTATCGTCGGCGATCATCTTCAACTACTATAAGTACTAAGGTGAGTCTATAGCCTCGCTTTATACTAGTTATTAAATGATTTTAAACCCGCGAGGGGGAATACATGTTTTGTAAACTTAGAACACAAGATTTTTATGGTATGCTTTGTCCCTCTATGAATGGACCCGTGGTTGCCTTCAAATTGCATTAAGTGATTGCCTTTGTTAAAACCTCAATCATGGACCGTTAATTAACCTATGATGGGTTAACCGCTAGTACAATTAATAGATCTATGGGGGAAGCCGCCCCGGTTCAGTTTTTGTGGACTTGTCATAGAAGCTTAGGCCCGACCTCCACACTATTTGGACATATTGTATTGAGAAGTCAGGTATAAGGCAATGTACCAAAATTCTAGAGGTAACCGACAATTAATAAATCTCTCGTCTTATTAGACTGATATGGGAGTGTCTAAGGGCTCGGTTCCATGAGCTTATTGCAATTTATGCTATATACAATTATCATTGTTGATGCAAATTATTATTTGATGCTTATAAGCATGCCACAAACTTATAATCTTTGCTTGTGTTCAAATTGATTTTATAAACCTATAGATTCACTCGGCATTTTTGCTGATTGTTTTACTCACATGTATTTCAGGTAATCAAGAAGTGGAAGCTTGGAGGTCACGGGAATGAAGTTGTGCACTGCTTTTGTTGTTCAAACTCTTTGATTTAATTATCGTTCCATTTTTAAAACAAACTAATATGTTGTTTTAACTTATCTTATGGTAACGATTACTTGGGAGTACGCTACTCTGACAAATGTTTTAGGAACGATAAATCTAAAACGTCTCTTTTTGAGTCGTTCTTTATAAATTATGTGTTGTAGTATCATTGTTTAGCACCCAAAGATGTATTCCGCTGCGTGTAAATTTGGGGGTGTTAAATGTGGCGCTGCCAAGATTAGATGATGTATATAGTCGAAGGTTTGTCCTTTTTGGGATCCTTCTTATCGTGATTTTTGTTATCCTTTCCATCCTTCCAATCCTTGACCAAATGTTTGAGTTTGCCTGACTTGATCAGTGACTCAATGTGCTTCTTGAGCTGGATGCATTCCTCCGTGACGTGGCCCTTGTCGTTGTGAAGTTCGCAGAAGATATTTCCTTGACGACGGTCCACCGGAGTTGTCATTGGGGGAGGCTTTGGGAAGTTCACCCCTTCTGTCAACAAGATGTCCCGGTAAGTCATCTTTAGAGGGGTGAATTTGTCATCCGACCGCCCTCCTTTATTTTGACTCTTGTAGTCCGAGACCCTTCCATTGCCTTGGTTGCTTTGACCACCCGACTGCTTCCTGGGCTGGTCGTTCGATCGACAGTTGTGGTTTTCGTTTGTAGGATAGGCCGCGGCTACCGCGGTCTCTTATTCTACAAAGTTCCTGACCTTTTCCATGAGGTCGTTATACTTCTCTGGTCGCTTGTCATTGAGGCGACTATATAATTCCTTGTCCGTTATAGTAGGCATATAATCAGAAATTTTTAGGAGCTCGGGCATTGTCTTTGTGCGCGTGCACTCATCATTAAAGCGTTCCATGAAATCCTCCGTAGATTCTCCGGGACGTTGCTTGACGGTTTCCAATGAGACCGGATCCCTATTATACTTCTTTCGCTGAGTATAATTGGTTTTGAACGCGGTGCGTAGCTCATCGAAGCTATCGATGCTTCGGGGAGGAAGTCCCTCAAACCAATCACGGGCATTGCCAATCAAGGTCGAATTGAAAATCTGGCACCATATAGGCATGGGCCATCGTTCGATCTTTTCCTGTGTGTCAAATATCTTTAGGTGATCATCTGGATCACCAGACCCATCATAGGTTTTGACGCACGCTGGCATGCGACGCTTCTTATCCTCGGAGTAGTTCCATATGCGGAGGGTGAAGGGATCTTCCCTAGGATCACACCATGGGCGGGAGAGATCTTCCCGTTCCACCTCACGATAGTACGGGCCACCGTAGTATCCCTCATCAACCGATGGTGGTGGAGGGGTACGCCTAGGTCGGCGACGCTTGGGGGGATGGTCATCTAAATCCGACCCCGAGGGGCTGGGAGAAGGGGGCGGTGCTCCACTTCTCGGTTAAGGACCCCTTTTGTGAGAAGAGCTAGGAGCCTTCTTCCCACTATCTACCCTATCCCGAACGCTAGTGCGGCGATCATTCCTGGTTGATTCCAACATCGGGCGTTCGGAAGAGCCTTCGGACTTGTCTCCTTCCTCATGAGATTGTAGTAGTTCCTGCATAACGCGATCCCCTATGCGCTCGAACACATTCTGTGGTCGCGGGTTTCCTCCAAGTGGTTTCGCTCTTGTGGGCGCGCCTTCCTCTTCTTTTGAGTTTGAGGAGAGGCTCTGGATACGGCCCTGCCAAACTTGAGCCTAGATTGGAGGTTCCTACCTAGGTTCAACCTTGACGCGATACCCAGGATGATCCTCTCAAAGTTCTGTGTGAGAACACGAGCGAGGTCTTCGTCACTAAGTGGTTCGACTTTCACTTCTTCTTCAATTGATGGCCTGCGTCGCTCTTTGTTAAGGGCGTTAGGCGCACTCCCTGGGTCAGGGTTTTCCATGGTCATGGTTGGTGGTGGGGTATTAGCGGACGTGCCTGTCCCACCCACAGATTGAAAAACGCTTCGGTTATTCGGTCCACCTGTTTGGTTGCCAGGGGACTGGGTGGGGATGAGTATCCCGTCCCTTGTGGACTTCCGACTCGCAGGATTCGTGTTACTGGGATTTCCTTGCGGATGTCCTTTCGTCATTGAAAGAGATCTAGATGGAATTTGTTTTAGCTTAGCGTATTGGTCCCACGTATGGCGCCAACTTGTTGATACAAAAGTTGGATGATCCTTGCTAGACCCGAATTAGGCTTAATTCGGGTTGGCTAGGCTCCGGCTCTTGCACCAAGTGAAAATTCTTGCTGAGATCCTGCACACTGAAGCAGCACACGTTAGGCTTACCATGGGAATGTATCCCACGATTAGACTCCGGCGTGAGAGTAAGTAATTGGTTAGGGTTAACTATCGGATGTGAGGTTTAGAGTATGTAGAATGTAATACCTTTGTGGAACCCTTGGGGGTTCCTTATATAGGCAGTGAAACCCTAATGGGCCCACTGTTTACTTCGGCTCCAAGTATAGGATAACCACCATAATTTGCTTGATTGTTATCTTCTAATTAGTGTTAATGTATATCTTATACTTTAGGGTAATTCCCAACCCTAATAAGATTGTGATTCTGTCTAACCCTGTCCCAGCTGTACCGGGCCGTGGGTCGCACACACTTTATGCGGCCAATGTTCATTCAAGCCCATAAGCTTAACTGATTAACCAAACACATTCGTGATGGGTTAGATACGGGTAGTACCCATGGACCGGGTTCATGACCCGGCTGGGGACTATACGTCATCAATCTTGTTATGTCTTATATCTATGATGAGTTGAATTACAAGATTATCACCAAGCCTTCTCCACCAAATTCCGCTACCACTTTATCTTCTAATGCAGCATGTGTTTCTTGTTAATAAGACATCGAATTTAAGTAAATCTTAGAATTCCAGTGTAACTATGATTTAAATTATGCTTAAGTTTTAGGCTTGTGTTTCATACATCTTTGTATGATCTTTATATTCTTGTATTTCTTTTCATATTTTTCAACATGATTTATCTTTGGGTCTTAGATCTCATTGTTAATGTGATCTTTCCTTTCTTCTTTATTTTCTCACTCGGTTGTCAAGGAAGGTTAGATTTAAATCTAATTCCTCTCCTAATAAGATTGACAACGTAAATAATTCTTTCGAAATATTCAAGTAATATTAACTTGCAATTGCAATTGTTAAAAGTCATATCTGAAGCATTGACTTTCAAGCCTTTTAACAACTTATGTTAAATTGTTTGACCACGTGATTTTATTTTGAGTCGATAATCATTTTTGGACACCCATTTTCCACGGTTCCTCATATGACGTAGCGTCTCATTATTGATAATGATCTGCGGACCTATTTAACGAACCACGCCCAGTGAGTCCCTTTGTTCATTTTCGGTCTATCTCTCTTTTTGACGAGTTTTCTTGAAGATTATTTCTTTTCTTCTCTTTTGAGTTTCTTCTCTATTTTTCTTTTAAGATTTCACTATCACCTATGAGGGTATAGTATTCTTGTATTATCTTGTGAAGTTATCCTTAACTTCTTAGTTGAGTCTCTCTCGATTTCTTTTAATCATGCCATTCTAGGTCGAGTCTCCATCTTCTATCCTTTCTAAATTAAGTCGAGTCGAGCCTCACCCTTTCCTCGTCATGTAATTGTTCTTTGAACATTCACTATAATTGAGAAGAGCTACGAAACTTTGAGCATGTAGTTTATCGTATGCTAAACACCATTCATCTTGGTTTTTCTTTTCTTTGGCTTCTTTTATTTCTTTCTATATATCAAGGAGTCATCTTTTTGTGTCGACATTTATATGCATCCTTGCCTATAATGTCTTATATCTAGTGTCTTCTAAAAGTGTCGATTTATCCTCGCTTTTGGATTTCTTATATTTTTGTACCTTGATTCTCGGTTTGAAGCTTTTGGAGGTTTCTAAAAGGAATTATTTTTAAGGTCAAAATGTCTTTGCTTTGAGATTTTTCGTTTTTCTCGTTCTTGAGAGTTGATTGCGATTAAAATTTACAATTGGATTAGGTGATTCCAACAATTCTAATTCTTTTAACCCTTTGACATATTATCATTACAATTGATTGGATGTTTCTTTTCTAACTCTATTCCAACAATTGTGAATGGATCTTGTCAGTGTTGATACAAAAGTTGGGTGATCCTTGCTAGACCCGAATTAGGCTTAATTCGGGTTGGCTGGACTCCGGCTCCTGCACCAAGTGAATCGTATGGTTGGGATCCTGCACACTAAACAACACGCGTTAGGCTTACCGTGGGAATGTTTCCCACGATTAGACTCCGGCGTGAGAGTAAGTAATCGATTAGGGTTATAGGAATCGGATGAGAGTTTTAGAGTGTAGAATGTAATACCTTTGTGGAACCCTTGGGGGTTCCTTATATAGGCAGTGAAACCCTAATGGGCTGTCACTGATACTTCGGCCCTAAGGAAAGGATAAACACCAGAATTAGATTGATTGTTATCTCCTAATTATGGTGAGTGAATATCCTCTCCTTTGGGATAAATCCCAATCATAGTAGGACTATTATTCTGTCTAACCCTGTACCGACCATGCCGGGCCGTGGGCCGCACACGTGTGTGCGGTTACTGTTCATCCAAGCCCATAGGCTTAAATGACATTATTCCCACCCATTCGAGATGGGTCGGATACGGGTAGTACCCGTGGGCCGGGCTCATGACCCGACTGGGGACTATACGTGTAACACCCCCAATTTCACAACGCAGCGGAATATCAACATTGGGTGTTACTTCATAGCACATCGCACACAGTCATAGAAAACGGCCTCAAAAGAGAAGTTTTATAAAATAAACCATTCGATAACTTTATTAAATATCAGATTTCAATAAAAAGAGGTCCCAACAATTTATACAAACCTTAATAAAAATAATATTTTTCCAATGTATCGAATGGAAACTGTTTGCTTTGCCTTTACTTTATCCCGCGCAGCTTCATGCTCTAGCAGCTCTTAACCTATATACCTGAGAATACATGCTAGAATGTCAACACAACGGTTGAGTGAATTCATAGGTATGTAAATAAACAATAATGGGGTTTTTAAATAACCATAAAGCTTTTGAACACAAGAATCTCATCCACTATCGATAGTGCAACACATGCAATACCCAAAGTCCACGCTATTCTACTAAGCCATGACACCGAAGCCTTAAGTATAATAATGCCCTAGTCAGGTATTTTGCCGAATACCCTCTAACTTCTAATACAACACACCTGGCTGAGCCTCCAACCCACAGGTGTGACCTGCCCAGGTGGGGGCCTTCCCCGATGGATCCATCCGTTTGTACCAGCGCCTACCCATTACAGGTAGTTAACGGTTCATGGGTTTTAGGGACTTTCAAATTTTTTCTATACACTACTTAGCAAATAGCGGTTCACAATCAGTACAATCAACGCTTGTGTTCATTTTTCAAAAGCATTTAATCAAACTTCTTAACATTCATTTACAACAACTTGTATTCGTTCAAAGCATATAGTCAAACCTCACATGTTTATTCATAAACATGTATTATCTCAAAATCATATATATAAGCAACGTATACTTTTATACCAAGAACATGTATTCCCCCTCGCGGGTTTATAAACACATATAAAGCAGTAAAAGCGAGGCTATCAACTCACCTGATATAGCTATTACACGTAGATCAGGGAACAAACGTCCAATAGTCGATACACGACTTCACGAGATATAAATAGCTCATTGATCGAGAACGAGATGCCCAACGATCGACATATAACCGAACGAGACCTAATATGATGAGACGCATCTTAGGCTCGAGACGAGTATACATAAGTCGAACACAAATGTAAATAGTTCACTTTAGTATGTTTGGACATTGTATAATTTTTATAAACTTTTTATAAAACCTTTGATAACAATTTATCGTAGATTATCCCATTATGAAAATTAAGCCCATTAAAGCCCATTAGTGGCCCATTACACATTTAAATGACTTAGGTCTATTTTAAAATCAGCATTTAACTCCCATTGGTTATAAATCTCAGGACCAATAATGGCCCAATAGCCATTACAATTGTAAGTTGGGCTTTTGTGGCCCAAATCCACTTTATATGGTTTTCGGGTTCTAAAATGCCTCAAACGAAATCAACTTAATACCTCACGTTGGTCCGGTCTTGGGTTCTATAATTATCAGTATACAAATGAGTATATAATTACCGACAAGTGGGTTATACCACTTCGGTTTGTATAAAAATCATCACATTTTACGTTAATGAAGAATAGTCCATTTATTATAACTTTTCCAACATGTCTCGTAGATTAGATAATTTCTCCTAAAGCATAAATAATATAGATGAGTTATTTTTACTAAATTCATTCTTAACTTATTTAGTTTACTTATTATAAGTTCAGTTGCCCCTAATTTATAATTATTATAGCTCATTTACCCATTTTATCACTTAGAAAAGTTGGCTGTTTTTGCATCCAACTTCAGTTCCACCGTTTTGCCCGCCATTTCTAAACCGTTTATCCGTAGAAAACCACCCGATTCGTGTGTGTTTTACATAAGTTTAGCTACAACTTTTGGTTTTACATATTTATAGGTCAGTATATAAAATTTATGAGAAAACAGCCCATCATTGCAGCATGTCAGATTATAACCTAGTTTACTAAGTTTGCCGTAACTTACTCTCTGAAAGTCGCCCCGTTACGCTCAGCCCAGAGAATCCATCACCAAATTATTATACATCAATATATCCAATAACCTCACACTCATTAGCCACTGAGGTAAGCAAAGATCTTGTTTTTCTAACTGATCCCAAATTACCCCTTTTTAATATTTTGTTCATAAGGCTAAATCAACATGTTTTCAAGTTTCAGTGTCCATATACAATGTCCAACCATACTAATAAACTATTATGCGATTCAAATCAGTAGAATTATGATGATATATATAACTATAAAAATAATTTACAAATGAAAAATGAAATAAAACAATGATGATCTTACAAAAAATGAGATGAACATCCTAAGAGCAAACCAACCATTCACTCTTGGTCAACACCATCCAATCACCCAACTAATCAATCAACCAAGCTCACTAACCCGATATATTCACATTCAATAGTTCATTTTTACTTTAGCCTCTAACTCAACCAAATTAATGCTGATGAAGCTAACTTAATGAAGAGTCAATCTAAAAAAACACTAGCTACCTCATACCTTCATTATAATCATCATTTATTTACTTGTAGCTAATGTTTAGAATATAAATTGGTCCTTTCTGTTTTGGTTATGACGGCACAAAGGAGTTATCAAAAGTGGTGATAGTGTTTATGTGATAACCATAAGAAATGAAATGGTATGGAAGTTAGACAAGTGCCTTAACATAGTGAATTATACACAACAATAGGACACGTTGTATTATTGTTGCCGCCTAATAAATGGGTTGTGTGGGGTGGGTTTATTTAGTAAATTTGTTCCACAATTTCTAAAAGCGGGTATTAACGAGGTCCGATATTTTTAACGTTACGCGATTTAAGAGATACACGTAAAACACAATAAAAATAAGCGCTTAATATAAAATAAAAACGTTGACATTCGGAGAACATTGACATTTCGATAAATAAGAGAGGGCTTATTATTTAATAAACGTTAACGGGTCGCATAAACGAATGACACCAAAAGGTTTAAAGTAATTTACGAATAATGCTTGTAAAACAAAAAAAATTAAAACGACGGCAATAGAAAATATTTCTATGTCATCATGAAAATGTTCACGGTCGATGACGGACATATACCTTGTCGATAAATAATAAATGAAACTTATTCCATACGTTAAAGACTTAAACTTACAGGTTAGTCAAGAATTTGATATTACTCGCAGAACGAACATGACAAATAAAAGTCGGGTAACAAATATTGGTCCAAATACTAGGAATAGTATTAGAACTCGGTCTAAATGTTGATTTTAGGTATCGGGTTACTACAGTAGCTACCCCTTTAGGAAGCGACGTCCGACGCTTAATTTGTCTCAATAGTCTTTGGTTAAATGGCGAAGATGTGAGGAATAGAGAAATCATTGCTGAGGTTCCTAACGAAGGTTGAATGAACAAAAGTAAAAGCAATGAGTATACATAACGAGCACAAATGAAAGGTTTGAATGTAGATTCAATCCTTATAAGGAAAGATTAATACACAACTCGAAGGAAAAGCCATTGGAAGTGAAAAATTAACAAGTCGTCAATTTTTAGAAATGGTTCAAGGTACATTACTACTAGCTTATCAAACATGCGACAGTAGATATAAGTTCAAAAGTTCCATATGACAAGCGCATTTGAAATACATTCAATGCGACGATCAATTCGAGGCTATTGGTGATCACACCAACCAAATCGAAATATATATCGTCCACGAGTTTTAACAAAAAGGATCACGTTATATAAAAAAACATCGCATGGATAGTAAATAACTCCATCGAAAACATTACAAAGTATTCAAGAGGAGGTAATTACTGCTAGTCGTAAAAAAAATTACCCAATTGCATGATCTCAATCATGCATGCCTATTTCGTCAATCAGGGAATTCATCGATACGAAAATTGTTCAGAGTATACATTACTCTATCGAAAGCACTACGATCCAAGTCAAACACAAACCCATCACTAAGCACATATAATCACATTACGACATGTTTGTAAAATACTCAAGCCATGTTAAATCAATAAGTTTAATCATGTTAACTCGTGATTGCTAAATAGCCAAGCAAAGATAAATAAGAATATTTGACAGGATTTTCGGATAAGTCTAGTCAAAGGAAAGTTTGCAAGTTAAAGGATGTTCACGATCTTGATTGCGTAGATGCAAATCGAAAAATATTTCGTCATTGGAGGGTGCTCACACACGGATCCATACCCAAATGAAATTACAGGGTGCTCACAAACGGATCCATACCCAAAAGATAATTATCGCTACGTCTGAAAAATTATTCGATGAAACATCTGTAATAACAAGAAAATTT
This sequence comes from Glebionis coronaria, assembly GCA_025667525.1. Taxonomy (NCBI): domain Eukaryota; kingdom Viridiplantae; phylum Streptophyta; class Magnoliopsida; order Asterales; family Asteraceae; genus Glebionis; species Glebionis coronaria. The sequence goes on along the minus strand of CM046877.1, from coordinate 512,732,755 downwards.
TCAAAATCTTTTCATCCAAGATAAGCTATCAGTGATAACTTAATAGCCGGTCGATCCACAAGTACACACTTAAATACTAGTGTCGATTAAACAAGTCGTCTATCCTTAGAACGTGTAATGGTTCTTAACGATCAGTTTATCAAGCTTACGATAGTCGGGGAACATTATAAATGGTCCATAAAGACAAATCACAACTTGGGAAAATACTAATAGGTCACTCGTACATAGACGATAATCAATAATAACCATAAGGACGATCGTAATGAACGAATCATAGCAACGAAACACGAGTCGAAGAAATACATCCGTATACAAAATAATCACAAACCAACACAGGCACACTTGAGCCCACTCATTTGTAATTCGTTGTTTACATCCAAAGGCGTCCCAATCCATGTAAACAAGAATTATAAATTTATGGTTCGGGAACTCATAACTTTCTTGTTCAAATAAAAAGGCGTCCCAATTTATTTCAACAAGACGATTATAAATCATCCTACTCAGGTAATACCGTCACAAAACACGATATTATAACCAAATCAAATGCCAAGAAAAGTACAGGGTGTCAAACTTACTACATGATTTGTGTATTCAAATGTCCCATACCATTTGAATAAATAAACCATTGACAATCTAATCTGTAACACCCCCAATTTCACAACGAAGCGGAATATCAACATTGGGTGTTACTTCATAGCACATCGCACACAGTCATAGAAAACGACCTCAAAAGAGACGTTTTATAAAATATACCATTCGATAACTTTATTAAATATCAGAGTTCAATAAAAAGAGGTCCCAACAATTTATACAAACCTTAATAAAAATAATATTTTTCCAATGTATCGAATGGAAACTGTTTGCTTTGCCTTTACTTTATCCCGCGCGGCTTCATGCTCTAGCTGCTCTTAACCTATATACCTGAGAATACATGCTAGAATGTCAACACAACGGTTGAGTGAATTCATAGGTATGTAAATAAACAATAATGGGGTTTTTAAATAACCATAAAGCTTTTGAACACAAGAATCTCATCCACTGTCGATAGTGCAACACATGCAATACCCAAAGTCCACGCTATTCTACTAAGCCATGACACCGAAGCCTTAAGTATAATAATGCCCTAGTCAGGTATTTTGCCGAATACCCCCTTACTTCTAATACAACACACCTGGCTGAGCCTCCAACCCACAGGTGCGACCTGCCCAGGTGGGGGCCTTCCCCTATGGATCCATCCGTCTATACCAGCGCCTACCCATTACAGGTAGTTAACGGTTCATGGGTTTTAGGGACTTTCAAATTTTGGCTATACCCTACTTAGAAAATAGCGGTTCACAATCAGTACAATCAACGCTTGTGTTCATCTTTCAAAAGAATTTAATCAAACTTCTTAACATTCATTTACAACAACTTGTATTCGTTCAAAGCATATAGTCAAACCTCACATGTTTATTCATAAACATGTATTATCTCAAAATCATATATATAAACAACGTATACTTTTATACCAAGAGCATGTATTCCCCTCGCGGGTTTATAAACACATATAAAGCAGTAAAAGCGAGGCTATGAACTCACCTAATATAGCTATTACACGTAGATCAAGGAACAAACGTCCAATAGTCGATACACGACTTCACGAGATATAAATCGCTCATTGATCGAGAACGAGATGCCCAACGATCGACATATAACCGAACGAGACCTAATATGATGAGACGCATCTTAGGCTCGAGACGAGTAATAAATCATACATAAGTGGAACACAAATGTAAATAGTTCACTTTAGTATGTTTGGACATTGTATAAGTTTTATAAACTTTTTATAAAACCTTTGATAACAATTTATCATAGATTATCCCATTATGAAAATTAAGCCCATTAAAGCCCATTAGTGGCCCATTACACATTTAAATGACTTAGGTCTATTTTAAAATCAGAATTTAACTCCCATTGGTTATAAATCTCAGGACCAATAATGGCCCAATAGCCATTACAAGTGTAAGTTGGGCTTTTGTGGCCCAAATCCACTTTATATGGTTTTCGGGTTCTAAAATGCCTCAAACGACATCAACTTAATACCTCACGTTGGTCCGGTCTTGGGTTCTATAATTATCAGTATACAAATGAGTCTATAATAACCGACAAGTGGGTTATACCACTTCGGTTTGTATAAAAATCATCACATTTTACGTTAATGAAGAATAGTCCATTTATTATAACTTTTCCAACATGTCTCGTAGATTAGATAATTTCTCCTAAAGCATAAATAATATAGATGAGTTATTTTTACTAAATTCATTCTTAACTTATTTAGTTTACTTATTAAAAGTTCAGTTGCCCCTAATTTATAATTATTATAGCTCATTTACCCATTTTATCACTTAGAAGAGTTGGCTGTTTTTCGCAGCCAACTTCAGTTCCACCGTTTTGCCCGCCATTTCTAAACCGTTTATCCGTATAAAACCACCCGATTCGTGTGTGTTTTACATAAGTTTAGCTACAACTATTGGTTTTACATATTTATAGGTCAGTATATAAACCTTATGAGAAAACAGCCCATCATTGCAGCATGTCAGATTATAACCTAGTTTACTAACAAGATTATAAACCTTATGAGAAAACAGCCCATCATTGCAGCATGAGATTAACAAGATAAAGATAAAGCTTGACAAGAATTAAAAAGAAAAACTTACTTGAATTAAATGGTAATTAAGGTGCAAGACAAGGTAATTAAATGGACAAGTATTTAAATGACAAGGTAATAAAAGGTGGAAGGACTAATTGTCACGATTAGCCAACAAAATGAAATGATTAACAATCTAAACTATTTATAGGGGAGGATTAGGAAGCTTCCTCCCCTTCTTCCTTTTCTCTTAAATGCGTCATTAGGTCCTTAAGCATATAGTCTTCATTAATTGCACCATTAGTCCTTTTTCCTTCTAATCTTCTTTACTTGGACTCTAATGACTTGTGGCTCGGGATTTCTTTTAAACTCGTCTTTAATTTCTTCAATACATTAGACTTGAGTTCTTCGGCTTTTGATAAACTTCCGTCTTTTGACTTTTTCTTCGATAAATCTTCAGAATTGGCCTTGGACTTCCGTTCTTTTTCCACTTTTGACTTCTCGACTCCGTCTTTCATCTTTTTCTTCAATAAAAGCCGTGAATGCCCGTGAATTCCCGTGTTTTCTCCACTTTTCACAATTTCGTCCTAAATTACAACAAAAACACAAACCGCGCATAATTCCGACATAAAAGACATAAAATACACGTTTTGGTCCGGTTGTTATTGTAATTAAGTGGTAGAAAAGATGGGTGTTTACACACCTATCAGTCAACACCATCCAATCACCCAACTAATCAATCAACCAAGCTCACTAACCCAATATATTCACATTCAATAGTTCATTTTACTTTAGCCTCTAACTCAACCAAATTAATGTTGATGAAGCTAACTTAATGAAGAGTCAATCTAAAAAAACACTAGCTACCTCATACCTTCATTATAATCATCATTTATTTACTTGTAGCTAATGTTTAGAATAGAAATTGGTCCTTTCTATTTTGGTTATGACGGCACAAAGGAGTTATCAAAAGAGGTGATAGTGTTTATGTGATAACCATATGAAATGAAATGGTATGGAAGTTAGACAAGTGCCTTAACATAGTGATTTATACACAATAATAGGACACATTGTATTATTGTTGCCGCCTAATAAATGGGTTATGTGGGGTGGGTTTATTTAGTAAATTTGTTCCACAATTTGTAAAAGTGGGTACTAACGAGGTCCGATATTTTTAACGTTACGCGATTTAAGAGATACGCGTAAAACACAATAAAAATAAGCGCTTAATATAAAATAAAAACGTTGACATTCGGAGAACATTGACATTTCGATAAATAAGAGAGGGCTTATTATTTAATAAACGTTAACGGGTCGCATAAACGAATGACACCAAAAGGTTTAACGTAATTTACGAATAATGCTTGTAAAACAAAAAAAATTAAAACGACGACAATAGAAAATATTTCTATGTCATCATGAAAATGTTCACGGTCGATGACGGGCATATACCTTGTCGATAAATAATAAATGAAACTTATTCCATACGTTAAAGCCTTAACCTTACAGGTTAGTCAAGAATTTGATATTACTCGCAGAACGAACATCACAAATAAAAGTCGGGTAACAAATATTGGTCCAAATACTAGGAATAGTATTAGAACTCGGTCTAAATGTTGATTTTAGGTATCGGGTTACTACAATACGTCATCATGTCCCCCCAGTCTAGTTGTTACAGCCGTAGGCGTAACCTCTAGACTACCAAGATGCTCTCCGGACATACCAAGAAAGATCTAGGGAATGATAAACATTTAAAATTTTGTTTTGGCCGCACATGGCTGCCTGTCTTAGGAATTTATTCCAATGGTACCTCAGCCGCACGTGACGACCGAGACAAAATAAATACAGCATTGAATATAGTCTTACGTATGTTCGCGTAATCCGACACAAGAATGAATGCATTAATGGTAGTCAACTAATCAGTCGCGTGCACCATTAATACCCATCATTGAGCCACGTAAAACTGTTAAGAAGTGACCCATGGGTCCCTTCTGTCGTTTCAGAAGTGTCACCCGTTGTATGGACGTAGTATTTTACACGTGGTAAACATCCACGTTACCTCGGAAATCGAGGCAACCCTATATAAGAGTTGGTGTGTGAAACGGTTACACACACAGTTCATAGTCATTCCGCCATTGTTATTACAAGCTTCTCCCCTCCATATTTTTTCCTCTTATTCTACGGATTTCCATCACCGTAGGTTAGATCATCACACCTTTCAAATCCTTTTTATAAAACATGGTAAAGGACAACCCCGTCATTACGGATGTCCTGAATGTGATGCCTGCGGAAAAATATATAGACTTTTTGTCTAAATATTACATCCCCGAAAGCGTACACCCAAGCTATCCAGGTAGCGGTGAAGCAAATACGAATGCCCCGAGGGGAAAGATAGGCGTATATACCCGCCTATTCGATTCGGCTAATTACCGCATCCCCTTATCCAAGTTCTTGGTAGATCTTCTTTTGTACTATGATTTCCATATAACCCATCTGTACTGTATAGGGGCGTGTAAAATCAATCAATTTGAGATTACATGCCATACATGCGGAGTAACCCCGACCGTAAACTTATTTAGGGTCTTTTACTCCCCCAACTAGTAAATGGGTGGCTATCGTTCAAAAAACGATCCGGGAACGCCCCCGTGACGTATAGGAAACCCTTAGACTCCATTAAGAGCTGGTACGATCATTACTTTTTTGTTGATGAAAAAGTATTCCCTACTCCTTTCGTCCTTAAAACCAGAGCACCCAAAGATTTTCCACCCAAATCCAAAGACTATAGCAGCAAAGACTTGAAAATACTAGATACCCACCGCACATAATTCCATAGGGGGTTGCCGGAGCATTTTCTGTGCTTAGTAGGATTAAGCTGCCACTATTATGGGAGGGAAGACATGTATCCGTGCTTCTTGACGGAACATAGACAGGGTAGGTTTACTTATGTTTGTAGATATGATAAATGTTATTTGCATGTCAGGAACTTACTAATCCGTACAATTGTATATGTCCGCAGAGATGAACCTACATGGGTTTTTGCGCCAGGGCGACCCAATGAAAGTGCCTGAAGGTTTCCGTCCGCTGAAAGAGAATGAACTTCCTCTCCTTGATGCAACCGCGGACCGAACCATTCCCCTTGAAGAAACTTCCGAGCAAAGATCAGATGAGGGAGAGCCTATTATCGAGAAATCCCCTCTTGACTTCCATAATGAAGATGGTGGAGAGTTGCTGCTTGAGGGTGTCGTGCCGCACCAGGAGGATGCAGAAGAAGAGGATTTCATCAACCTTACTGGTGAGGATGAAGAAATTACCCAAGCCTCCGGGTCCCCCAAGCCCGTATCCAGAAAGAGGAAGACCACCAGGAGGGTGGCAAAGACACAAGGGGACGGGGCGGGGGCCTCTAACGCTCCCCCAAATAAACTAAGAAAAGACCATCCTCATTACCAGGACAGAAGCGGTACTGCGACGGCTCGGGTCAACCCTACATCGCACGTAGAAGAACAAGTCTGGATGGCCACCCCCGTGAGTATCGTAGCTCCTACCGTCCCGGAACCTACAACTGGTACCATGTAAGCACCTTCTCATTTTTTTATCTCGTTTCTTTTTTTCTCAAGGATAGAATGCCTAAACAAAGATAATTTGTCAATAACAGGACGGATCCGTCGACAGTAGCCCAATAGGAAGAGGTGGAAAGGGACCTTTCCCCCACGACATCCATAAGACCTCCATCCCCTCCTGTGACACATGCCGAGGAGCTACTTTCTGAAGGACCGGAGAACAGCCTGTTCCTAGCAAGGAATTTATCCAGTTTAACAAGGTTGGAGGCGGAGTCTGAGTGCACAGAATTTATCGAGCATATCACTCCTCCGGCCCTGGCTTAAGACTTGGACGAACAAGACCATGAGTCCTTGATGGAGAAATTTGATGTGTCATCCGCACACCAAGTGACAGTGGGTGCCTCCTTAAGACGCCGTCTGATCAAGGCCTTGGCGAATGTGAAGCGTGCGGACAAAAGGATAGCTCGTCATGAAGCACTAGTTGTGAAGCACGAGAAGATCATCGCGTCCTTGCAAACGGCGTTGGTTACAGCAGAGTCCACCGTGAAGGAGCAGGCGCATCACACCAACACTCGGGAAAAACGCATCGCCGAGCTTGAGGCCCTTGTAGCCGCATCCAACGAGAAGGTATGATTTCAACATGAATGTTTTTTTTTCACAAGAAAAAAAAACACATTATCCCTGTGATAACTCTAAGTGCCATATGCAGGTGTCCGTAGCCGAAGCCTTTACCAAAACTGTAACCGTACAAGCATTCAACATCGCACAAGAGCACGACACGCTGAAGGATGAGCTAACCCAAGCGCAGATTAATTTGGATGAGCAAGCTGCGACAGCTGAGGAGGAGCTAAGAAAGATGGCCACAGATTATGTTGAAAGGATGTGTCCTCCTTTGCTATCAGCCATAGCTGGGCGCAGGTGGATGATTGGTCAGGGAATACGCCTTGCCGTGAGCAAGGTTATGGAAGCTCTGTACCTGATGCAAGCATTCGCAGGCGTCGTTTCGGATGGGATTGACCATGGTAGGCACGAGGGCTTGGTCCAAGCTGCGGAATTGATAGGTAAGAATGAAGATATTACCCAGCACGCCTACCACAACCCTTCAGCTGCGGACAAGATGACCGCGTCAATAGATGCACTTGCTGAAATCCAACATCCTCTTTTAGACGAGCTGGAGGCGCTGAAGGATGCTCCTAACGAGGTAGTAATGTCCAAGCTTACTGCTGATCCCATCCAACTGACCTTGCCTACCTATGACTCCGTGTCGAAGGTAATGAAAGGTGAAAAACTGCTTGCTGAGGCATTGGATGCGAATGCGATCAAGGCACAGGATGGGAAGAATGCTCGCTGGGAGGCCCTCCGCGCCATGATTGAAGAAGGGAATAAGGATATAGGGGAGTTCCTACCTCCGTTGTAATTTACTTTGTAAACATTTGTATCTTTTATTCGTCCGTGTATGTACACGGCTAAGACTGATGTGTGAAATAACTGTCATATGTATGCAAGTAAATCCATGATAACCACGGCCATTTTGTTATGATTTTGAAACTTGTGTATTTTTTTGTTGGATATCGTATACCTATACTGCATGACATGTCACGTCTTACTAAAAAAAATACAATCAAGTCTATAATTTACTAGACTTGTGACGTGCGTCTTTACTATGCCAAGCACTGCGTGAGTACATCATACGGAAACTTATCACAACGTCTTGTGAGTAAGGTTCACTTAATCCTCTTACCCCGCCTGGAGGCGTATAGTACAAGAACGGTGATTGAATGAATGCATATGAATGAGACATGGAATATTATAATAACTAAATCCATATGACTATAATAGAATCTAAAGAATAACCAAACAATTTGCACGGAAAACTAGCCGTGGAGCTAGCTAGGCACCACAACATTTTATTAGAACGTTTACATTTTTTGTTTTGACAAGAATGGGAAACCCCAAAAACAAAAAGAACCTATAAAAGCATAAGAAACAAAACAAAGAGAACACATGGATCTTCATTAAAGCCAAATATAGCGAAGTGTCCATGCGGAAGCCGTAGATTTTAAAGATAGCACCTTTTGAGATTGGAGATATTCCATGTGCGTTCCAGATCGCGGCCATCCATGTCACGTAACTTGTACGCGCCCCGTCCTAAGGCCTCTGTGACCTCATATGGTCCTTCCCACTTAGGGCCCAGCTTTCCTGTATTCTCCGCTCGACTTGCTTTGTTAGCACGATAGACATAATCTCCCGGTCGAAAAGAAACACCTTTAACCTTGGCATCATAATAAGCCTTCATTTTGGCCTTGGACTTGGCCTCATTGATAGCCGCTATCTCCCTTTTTTCCGCCAACAAATCCAGATTGATCCGGAATTTCTCGTCGTTCGTGACGACATTAACCTCCGCCGTGCGGATGGTAGGCATTCCTATTTCTGCTGGTATAACAGCTTCAGTGTCGTAAGACAATGCGAATGGGGTGTCCCCGTTGGTTGTTTTGATCATAGTCCTATGCGCCCATAGAACATGTGGTAGTTCGTCCACCCATTTGGCACTTCGTTCCTCCAAGCGCGCCTTGATGCCATTTCCCAAACTTCTATTTGCCCTTTCCACAAGACCATTTTTCTGCAGGTGCTTAACAGACGTGAAGCGCCGTTTGATATTCAATGCCGCGCACCAGTCCTTGAATGAATTATCCGCCAACTGCTTCCCGTTGTCCGAGATGATTTCTCCTGGTAAGCCAAAGCGGCACACGATGTTCTCCCAAACAAACTTTTTAACTTGTTTCCTTGTGATGGATTTGACTGCATTGGCCTCTATCCAACGTGTAAAGTAGTCCATTGCGACAATCAAGAACTTAACTCCCCCACGCAGCTACAGGAAATGGTCCTACAATATCGATCCCCCACTTATAGAATGGCCATGGGGATGTAATAGATGTAAGTTCCTGCTGCGGATGTCGCGGCACTGGTCTGTGCACTTGGCAATCAATGCACTTGCAAATCATGTCGCGTGCGTCCCTATGCATGGTAGGCCAATAATAGCCTGTGCGTAGGGCTCGAGCCACCACGGATCGGGGGCCCGCATGCATTCCGCATAACCCTTCATGTATCTCACTGATCACGTAAATGGCCTGACGTGGTCCCACACACCGCAACCATGACTGCAAGAAAGAGCGCTTATAAAGGATAGCTTCTCGAAGCTCGAAGTGCTACGACTTCCTTCTGATGCATCATGCCGCTTTTTCCTCGTCCGGAAGGGTTTCATTAGTCAAGTAGGTGACAATCGGGGTCATCCATGTAGGTCCGTCCTCCTCAACTATAGCATCGACCTCCCCTTCCGTTATAGAATTTTCCTTGAGTATTTCCACCAAGACTTGCTTGGATAAGTGGGCGAAACTTGTAGACACGATCTTGCTAAGAGCGTCCGCCTTCTTGTTCTCACCCCTTGGTACCTGCTTGATAGAAAACTTGCTGAAATCCGAGATGAGTGACTTGACTTTCTCCAAGTATCGGACCATGTTATCCTCCTTAGCTATATATCCTCCCATAATGCGGTTCACGACAAGCCGTGAGTCCACGTAGGCCTCAAGGTTGCGGACTCCCATTCTAGCGGCGATTTTTAAACCCGCAATCAATGCTTCATATTCTGCCTCATTATTGGTGGTTGTGAACTCAAAGCGAAGGGCGTACGTAAACTCCATTCCTTCTGGATTCGTAAGGATGAGACCAGCTCCTGACCCATCCGTACACGAAGATCCGTCAGTGAATAACACCCATGGTTCTGCTGGAGTTTCGTCTTGTTTCACGATTGGTCCTTCTTCATCCGGCTTCTCTATCAAGAAATCCGCCAAGATTTGGCCTTTAATAGCCGTCCTTGGTCTATAAGATATGTTGTGTTCTCCCAATAGAATGCTCCACTTTTGTAGCCTACCTGCCACATCCGGTCTAGAGATGACTTGTTTTATTGGTTGGTCAGTAATGACTACAATTGGGTGCGCCTGAAAGTATCGGCGCAACCGTTTTGTAGCAAACACTAGTGCCAAAACCAATTTTTCCATAGGGGAGTAATTCAACTCCGGCCCTTGCAGTGTTCTACTTATGAAGTAGACCGGAGTTTGGACTGTGTCCCTATCCATCATAAGTACCGCACTTATTGCTCCATGTGTGGCTGATAGATACATAATGAGCTCCTCCTTTGGCCGGGGAGCTACTAGCATGGGGAGAGATGCGAGGTGTTGCTTGAGTTGACCAAAGGCTTCCTCCGCTTCCTCTGTCCATCGGAAGTCTCCCTTCTTAATGCACTTCTTGAGTGTTTTGAATAGGGGGAGTGACTTCTCTGCGGACTTTGATAAGAACCTATTTAGCTCGGCCAACTTCCCATTTAAGGACTGCACCTCTTTCCGTGTCTGAGGGGATGGTAGCTGTATTACTGCGTCTGTTTTTCTAAGCAAGGTTTGGTGCCATTTGGATCAATCATATATCCAAGGAACATTCCTTTCGTTGCCCCAAACGTGCATTTCTTTGGATTTAGCTTTATATTAATCCTCCTCGATGTGTCAAACGTCTCTTGGACATCCCAGAGAAGTGCATCCTGCGTATGACTTTTTATGACTAAGTCATCCACATAGACCTCCAGGTTGCGGCCTATCTGTGAGTCAAAGGCTTTGTCCACAAGCCGCTAGTATGTTGCCCCGACGTTCTTTAGTCCAAACGGCATTTTTGTATAACAGTATACGCCTTGACTAGTATGGAACGCCGTCTTCTCTGCGTCCTCTTCCGCAATCTAGATCTGGTGGTATCCTTTATATGCGTCTAAGAAGCACTTAAAGGGACATCCACATAGGGATTCCACCTTCCAGTCAATCTCCGGTAAAGGGTAACAATCCTGTGGACAGGCTTTGTTCAGATCCGTGAAATCCACGCACATGCGCCAGCTTCCGTCATGCTTTTTGACCATGACTAGATTGGATAACCACTCGTGGTAGTATACCTCGCGCATGATACCTGCGTCCACTAGTTTCCGTACCTCATCCAGTATTACTTGGCTGCATTCAGGTGCCTGACCGTGCTTCTTTTGCCTGACGGGTTGGTACTCCTGGCGGATCTGGAGCATATGTTCTGCTATCGCGCGTGGTACGCCTGTCATATGCTTGGGCTCCCATGCAAATATATCTAAATTTGCCTTCAAGAGAGAGCACATGGCCCTCTTGCCGTTATCCAAGAGCGTTCCCGCTATGGACACCTCTTGTTCCGAGTAATCAGGATGGATTGCCACCCTCCAATTGGGAGGTGGTGATCCATCCTTGGGTGGAACAGGTGAAACCGGTGTAGTCACGACATGACACTCGGATGCTGGTACGATTGTGTTATAGATGGTGACAATTCCTCCTTCCACAGGGAATTTGATCATTCCGTGTGCCGTGGAAGGTACCACCCGTATGGCCAGAATACATGGTCTGCCTATGATCCCTTTGTATGGAGAGTGTGAGCGTATCACCATAAAGTTCATCCACGCAGTGGTGGAGTGCTCTTCATTCCCAATGGTTACAAGCAGACGCAGTTGCCCTATTGGACAGATGGTGTCTCCACTAAAACCAATGAGCGGCGCCGTGGCCGATACTAATTGGCTTCTTATTTCTGGTCGTAACTGTACAAAACAGTGTTCGTACAGTACTTCTGCTGATGACCCCCCATCCACATACATGCGACGAACGTTGTGTGTTCCAATGCTTATCTCAATAGTGAGAGGCGCATCAATCACATCGCTTGCTGTGATGGGAGGGAATGAGATTTCTCTGCCGCGTGAAAATTTTTAACTAATTTTCTGCCTCGTGCGGCGCTCTCTGGATTGGATCATATATATATTTGAGGGTTTGTCCTTTTGGGGATCCTTCTTGTCATAATTCTTGTTGTCTTTTCCATCCTTCCAATCCTTGACCAAATGCTTGAGTTTACCTGACTTGATCAGTGACTCAATGTGCTTCTTGAGCTGGATACATTCCTTCGTACCATGGCCCTTGTCGTTATGGAATTCGCAGAAACGATTTCCCTGGCGACGGTCCAGCGGAGTCGTCATTGGTGGAGGCCTCGGGAAGTTAGCCCCTTCCGTCAGCAAGATCTCCTGGTAGGACATCTTTAGAGGGTTAAACTTATCGTCCGGCCGTCCTCCCTTGTTTTGGCTCTTGTAATCTGAGCCCCTGCCATTGTTCTGGTTGTTTTGACCGCCCGACTGTCTCCTGGACTGGTCGTTCGATCGGTATCTGTTTCCTTTCGAAGGGTAGGCCGCGGCAACCGCGGTTTCTCCCTCTATGAAGTTTCTGACCCTTTCCATGAGGTTGTCATACCTCTCCGGACGCTTGTCATTGAGACGCCTGATTAATTCCCTGTCTGTTATGGCATGCATATAGTCGGAAATTTTCAGGAGTTCCGGCATTGTCTTTGTGCGTGTACACTCGTCATTGAAGCGTTTAGTGAAGGCTTCCGTAGACTCCCCCGGTCGTTGCTTGACGGTTGCCAATGAGACTGGGTCCCTATTATACTTTTTCCGCTGAGTATAATTATTCTTGAACGCAGTGCGTAATTCAGTGAAGCTATCAATGCTTCGCGGAGGAAGTCCTCAAACCAGTCACGAGCATTGTCGATCAAGGTTGATTTGAACATTTGGCACCATATAGGCATGGGCCATCGATCAATCTTAGCCTGCGTGTCAAATATGTTGAGGTGATCATCCGGATCACCAGTTCCATCATAGGTTTTGACACACGCCGGCATGCGACATTTTGTGTCCTCGGAGTAATTCCGTATACGGAGAGTAAAATGATCTTCCCTAGGGTTTGCCCATTGACGGGTGAGACTAGGGTCGCACCACGGTTGGGAAAGATCTTCTGCTTCCGTCTGTCGGTAATAGGGACCGCCATTGTACTCCTCATTGTTTGGTGGTGGTGGAGGAGTACGCCTAGGTCGACGACTCTTGGGCGGACGGTCATCCGAGTCCTCTCCTGATGGACCGGGAGAAGGAGGTGGTACCCCATCTCTTGGGTGAGGACCGCTCTTGTGAGAAGAGCCAGGAGCCTTCTTCCCGATATTCATCCTATCCCACACACTTGTGCGGCGATTGGCTCTAGCCAGTTCCAGATCTGGTCGTTCGGGTGAACCGTCGGACCTCTCTCCCTCTTCTCGAGGCTGCCTTAGTTCCTGCATGAGGCGATCCCCTATGCGTTCGAACACATTCCTGGGTTGGGGAGTTTGCTCAAAGAGATTCCGCTCCTGGGTTCGTGCCCTTCTTTTCCTCTGATTTTGAGAAGAGGTACCTGGTCCGGTGTTGCCAAAGCTGAGCCTAGATTGGAGATCCCTCCCTAGATTCAACCTTGACGCAATTCCTGGGATGATCCTCTCGAAGTTCTGCGTGAGAACTCGAGTGAGATCCTCCTCGCTGACTCGTTCAACTTCCACTTCTTCCTCGATCGATGGTCTGCGCGGCTCCTTGTTAGGGGATTGGGCGCACTCCCTGGATCAAGATTGTCCAAGGTCGAAGTAGGTGGTAGAGTCATGGAGATCGTGCTTGTCACACCCAAGGACTGAAAACCACTCCGGTTGTTTGGTCCGCCCGCTTGATGGCTAGGGGATCGATTGGGAATGAGTATCCCTACCCCTTGAGACTTCCTATTCCCAGGATTTGTGTTCCTGGGGTTGCCTTGCGGATGCCCCTTCGTCATTGAGAATTCAAGATGAGATTTCACTCTAGCTTAGTGTAAGGGTCCCACGGATGGTGCCAACTTATTGATATAAAAGTTGGGTGATCCTTGCTAGACCCGAATTAGGCTTAATTCGAGTTGGCTGGACTCCGGCTCCTACACCAAGTGAATCGTATGGTTGGGATCCTGCACACTAAACAACACGCATTAGGCTTACCGTGGGAATGTTTCCCACGATTTGACTCTGGCGTTTAGAGTAAGTAATCGATTAGGGTTATAGGAAGCGGATGAGTGTTTTAGAGTGTAGAATGTAATACCTTTGTGGAACCCTTGGGGGTTCCTTATATAGGCAGTGAAACCCTAATGGGCTGTCACTGATACTTCGGCCCCAAGGAAAGGATAAACACTAGAATTAGATTGATTGTTATCTCCTAATTATGGTGAGTGAATATCCTCTCCTTTGGGATAAATCCCAATCATAGTATGACTATGATTTTGTCTAACCCTGTACCGACCATGTCGGGCCGTGGGCCGCACACATGTGTGTGGTTACTGTTCATCCAACCCATAAGCTTAAATAACATTATTCCCACCCATTCGAGATGGGTCGGATACGGGTAGTACCCGTGGGCTGGGCTCATGACCCGGCTGGGGACTATATGTCATCAGTCAAAATCCTCTCCTTGTCTTTGGATTGATAGCATCGCGTGCACACTTCTCCCTTCAATGCTTGTCATTGTTTGTGCAAACAACTTGTTTATTTTCGTCATTTTTCTTTTTCCTTCATAGTCATTCTTTCTCTCTTTTCGACTATGTGGACTTATTTTATTGTCCATTTCATACTCTCTTTAGTTTGGTATTCTTGCCAAGATATTAAAGTGGAGTATGTCCTCTCGACAATATTTTCCTTTTTATAAATTGGACATTTCTTTTCTCTCCATTGTCCTTTTTATATTTTTTGGTGTCACCAAAATAAGTTGGGTTCTCTTTTCTATCTAATAGCCCTCTTATTTTTCTTAACTTGTCATATTTTTACACTTCTAAAAGTTAAGATTGTTTTAGCTTTCTCTTGAATCCCTCTCTTTGTACTCGAGTTGTTTAAAAATAATTCTGCTTGGGGACATTGCTATATATATGCTCTTCTCTATTAACATTTTTTTGTAGGACTTCTAACCCTTCTTTGTAGCTTGTCAATATTCTTACTTTGTTGGTGTCTCAAGAAAGGGGGAGCTCACATCAAGGGGGAGCATTTTTACGAGTTCAACTCATTACATTTGCGATCGTTCACTCAATTATATTGAATTCATTGAACATCTTGCAAGTAATGAATTATGGTATCTCGAAGATTAGCATATTATTATGAATGGAGTTGGCTAACCTATGGTGATTGAAGACTTCACTAGGATGACGCAAGCTCAATATCTTTGAATGATGGGTCTATGGTTTGAATTCTCGCCTCTCAACCGACGACCACAAGTGACGACTAACCTTTTGGATGCAAGCTATCTCGAAGTCAGTTCTCCTCTTCCATAAATGAAGGCTACCTTTCAGATGCAAGTTCTCGTGACGTCAATTCTTCTCTTCTTCAAATTACGTGCTATCGATGAGTACCACTTTGGATGCATGCTCTCTCGGTGTTGATTCTTCTCTTCTTCAAAGACGTTGACTACCTTTTTGATTCGACAAAAGGGGCCGAAGTAAGTGAAAACGAGTAACTTATACATTTTAATATGCGTTACGGTTTACTTGTTTGTCATCACCAGAAAGGGAAAGATTGTTACTGCAAACATTATGATGTTTAGTCGATGTAATCTCTTCGTGTTTTGTTAATGACAAACGTATAAGTCAAATACATTATGTAAAATGTTAAGGTACTAGTATTCACTAAATAATACATTTTTATACTTCTCTCGACACCTCCAAGATCGCGTTCGGCATGAATTACTCAAGGTATGTACAAACAAGTCATTAACCTTATTAAGTGATCAAGGATTAATATTTTCTTAAACTCACTTTTAATTAAAGTGACAAAGTATTTTTAATAACTTTAATTTTAAGAAAATGTTTTATTAAAATGGAAAATGAAAATTTAAATTTGGCATATTCCAAAGAATATTCCCTAAGGTAGATTCTAAAGAATATTTCTTATTTTGAATTTAGGATATTCCAAATGGTCTAAGAATATACCCTTGAGGCATAAACTTCACCAGATGGTATTACCCCACTAAAAGACAAAAATGCACGGACTCTAAGCGCGGTATTCCTTAAATAGACCCACGGTTCTTTATTGATAAGGAATCGCGTAGACAATTAAGGAACCGCGGGTATTTATGACTGTTGCACTTTTGCCCTGTTAACAATGGATCATTTCCATCTTTTCTCTTAACCCTTTTTGCACAAATATTTCTCTTTTCTCACACACCTTAGTCCTTGATTAGTAGTTTGATTAATCATGTTTTAAGATATGATTTTCTCTTTCAATACTCTCATCCTCTCAAGTGGAAAGAGAAGAACACTTTCATCACTATGAAGTGTTGGGTTCACAACATGATGAAGATCTCTCCTTGTAACACCCCATTTGTCAAGATGGAATGCTACAGTAAAATATGGCGTGTAATATGTGTGAAAACACATATCCTTTTACCACTTAATTATAATAATAACCAAGCCAAAACGTGTATTTTATGTCGTCTATGTCGGAATTATGCGTGGTTTGTGTTTTTGTTGTGATTTAGGATCAAAATGTGAAAAGGAAAGAAAACATGGGCTTTCACAGGCTTTTATCGAAGAAAAAGACAAAAGACGAAGTCAAAAGATCAAGAGTGCAAAAAGAACGGAAGTCCAAGCCCTATTCTGAAGATTTATTGAAGAAAAAGTCTAAAGACGGAAGTTTAATAAAGCCGAAGAACTCAAGTCTAAATTAATGAAGAAATTATAAGACGAGTTCAAATAATCTCGAGACAAAGTCGAAAAAAGTCGAAGAATTTAGAAGACGAAAAGACGAGAAAGAAAGAAAGAAGGAATCAACACATGCTTAACCTCCCTAATCACTATAAATACCCTCCTAATGACACATTAGGAGGTGTTAGCTATTTTGACAAACTAGTCTTCCATTTAATTACTTGCACTTTTCTTAATGTCATTTACTTAATTGCACCTTTAATTTATTGTCCTGCACCTTGAATTTGTAAGCTATTAATTCTTGTTTTTACTTTATTTGTTGAATCTTAATTTTAATCAAGTTTTAATTAATCTCTCATTCTACCTTTCTTGTTTTGATTTAATCTTTGTGCTTATTATCTTATTGTCATGCTTATTTGATTAATTGTTATGCTTTTATGTTATTGATTGTGTTTGCTTATTGATTTATAGCTTATTGTGTGCTTTTCTTATTTTTAGTTAAGTGCTTATTAGTTTATTTTTATAAAAAGTTGATTTTAAATATTTTTATTATTTAGTGTTTTTAAAAGTTTTTTCAATTTTGGTTTAATAGATTTTTCTTAAAATCTATTTGGTTAAGTTTTTAGGTAAGTGCTTAATTGTTTTTAGCTAAATACTAGTTTTTAGCTTATTTGCATTTATTTGTTATTGGGATTTATTAAAACCCCTTTATTCCGGATATAAGCCACGGAACAAAACAATCCGGATATGCAGAAAGTGCGGAATTCCGGATAAGGGCTAGGTGACAATATTCCGGATATAGCCAAGATCATCTCCAATTCCGGAGAGTGGACAGGTTGCAAATTCCGGATGAGGAGTTAATATTATTCCGGACAGTGAGATTTTGTGCCAATTCCGGATAAGGACCTTATTTAGGTATTCCGGATAAGCTGCTGTTTGGATTCCGGATAAGCAGATCCAGAAGAATTCCGGATAAGCTGTTTGAGAAGTTATTCCGGATAAGCCACGGGAATCAAATTTCGGATAAAGTGTTGGGGTGATTCCGAATAAGGTCCTAAGGACGAATTCCGGATAAGCAACTTGACTAGGGGGATTCCGGATAAGTTTTAGCTGGGATATTCCGGATAAGGAGTCAAATACATTCCGGATAACTTAACTTTGTGGATTCCGGATTGTGGGTTCTTTTGATTTCGGATATCGTTCAGAAGGTACAGATTGCGGATAAGGGTGACAGCCTTATTCCGGATAAGCAGTATCTTGTTGGGAATTCCGGATAGTGACAGTATTTTGGATCCCGGCTCAGGTTTTGTTTATCCTCTGTTTTATTTTCAAGCATTTATTTTTCCCGCACTTTTCTTTAGTGTTATTTTAATTGTCTTTCTTAGTTTTAAATTTAAAGTTTACATTTTTATCACATCTTCAAAATTATTTTTCGTCAAGATTTATTTTTTGTCTTTTAATTATATTACCTTTTAAAGTTTTTAAATTTGCACTAGTTACGTTTTAATTAGTTTTAGCTTTAATTACCCGTCCTTTACTTAAACTTTTGCACATTTACTTTACTACAACGACAAATCTGTTGTTTCCCACCAAAAGACGACTGAGTCATACTTAAACCAGTAATCAATTTGATTAGACATACTTCAAAGAACGATTTATTAGTTATTAAATGGCGCCGCTGCCGGCTCTTTTCGTAAAGATTAACGGTTTTCTTTGAGAGACGCGTTGAATTTAAGGATCCGTTCACTCGTGAACGTTATTTTTCTTGTCAAAAATTGTTAAAAATCCATAAAAATTAAAAAAAAATTTCAAAAAATCCAAAAAGATTTTTATTTTTATTTTTACACGTACATATATATTCTCTATTTCTTTGGTATCTTTTTCTTTTGATTTTGCAGGTGTATGCGTACTAGATCTTCAACTTATTTAGAGCCCGAGACTCGTGAAGATTTAGATATGGCTGGTGTGTAAAACAACAATAACCCACCGCACCTCAACAATAATAATAACAACAATGTTCCCCCACCTGATCTTAGAACGATGGAGGAGCTTTGTCAACCCACAATGAATGGACGAGGAGGACCGATTGCGCCGATGCAAATCACGGCTCCAGAGTTTTCGTTGAAGCATCACATGATCCAACAAGTTCAAAACACTTGTCCATTTCGCGGATTGCAGGATGATGATGCCAACAAACACCTCGAAAAGTTCATTACCGTTACTCAAAGCATGTAGTTGCCCGGGGTTACTATGGATTTTCTTCGCCTTCACCTATTTCCACACACCTTTTCCCACCATGACGAAAAATGGTTTGATCGTCTTCCGAAGAATTCAATTCATACTTTGTATGAGATGACTCAATGGTTTTTGTCGCGCTACTTTCCACCATCCACGGTCACGAGCCTTCGAAATCAAATTAGTGGATTTACACAAGAACTTGATGAATCACTTGTTGATGCTTGGGAACGATATAATGTCTTGATTGATCGATGTCCAAAACATAACATGCTCCCCGTCACCTTAATTGATACTTTCTATAACAGTTTAACTTTTCGTGATCGTGATACGATTAATGCAGCCGCCGGTGGCACATTTATGAAAAGAAGACCTGAGGAGTGTAGAGAGCTTATCGAGAACATGACTACTCATCACAAAAATTGGGATTCATCAGCATCTTCAAGATCAAACCCGAGAGTCAATGTTTCTTCCACTTCTTCAAACCCTGATATCACCGAATTGACCCGCGCCATGGTCGAAATGAGCAAAAACATGCAACTTTTGGCTACAAATCAACAACAACAAGTTAAAGCTGTTGCAACTTATTGTGAGACTTGCGGGGGTCCTCATTCATACACTGATTGTCCTTCTACTCATGACAATCCGGAAAACGTGTATGCGGCTTATGGTAACTATTCAACGGAAAACTACCAAGCCTGACCTCAAGGTGATCGTAACTTGCTAAGTTACCGTTCTAACAACTTTCTTTCACCAGGTTTTTCTCCTCAAAACCACAACCCCAACAACTACAATAGAAGCAACCAAAACCCACCTCGACCTTCTAATCCTTATCACCCACCCACTCAACAAGCACCACCCATTAATTAGGATGTTAAAGCTTTCATGAGGACCCAAGGAGAGCAAATTAAGAATCTACAAAGCCAAATCATCAATTTGAAAGGAGATATCACTAAGCAAGGTAATGATATTAGATCCGAACTTCGACATGATATACAAACCTCTTTTAGCACTCAAACAAATGATTTGAAGAATATGCTGGCTAGTTTCTTACCAACTCCTCAACCCTCTACTTCGGGCTCTCTACCTTCAAATACCGTTATCAACCCGAGAGCGAATGTGAGTGCTATTACTACATGTAGTGGAGCAACCTTAGTAGGACCATCTATCCCTCCCCCAGTTACTGCATCTACACCTCCTCCACCACCATTTATCCCTCCTACTCCCACGCCTAGTATTAGTTCTCCATTACCGTCTCCACCTATGGATGAAGAACTACCCAAGAAATACCCTTCATCAACCCCACCTTCCACCTTTAAACCTTAAACATCTCAACCTTTACCTGCTACACCTTCCACCTATAAACCCAATATCCATTATCCTTCTCGCTTAAACAAGGCCAAATTGCAAACCAAGGAGAAATTCAAGTGTCGAACTATTTGAAGAAGATTTCGGGACTAACCATCACCTTTAGCCTTGTTGAAGATCTAGCCCAAATGCCTAAATTTGTTAAGATGTTTAAGGAATTGTATAATAGAAGGATAAGATGTCCGAGTTTGTTAATACTCGATTGAATGAAAATTATTATGTCGTTCTTCTTAAAGAACTTCCAGAGAAACTTGGAGATCCTGGTCGTTTTGTGCTACCATTTACTTTTCACCAAACCGAAGAATTTACTGCCTTAGCCGATCTCGGGGCAAGTATAATATTGATGCCTTTAAGTGTTTGGAAAACACTATCATTACCCGACCTTACACCAACAAATATGACTCTTGAGCTAGCAAATCGCACTCTCGCTTACCCTGTTGGTATTGTCGAAGATGTGTTCATTAAAGTTGGCACCTTCACTTTTCCGGTTGACTTTGTTGTTGTTGATTATGAAATGGACCCTCGTATTCTGTTAATACTTGGTCGGCCATTCTTGAGAACTAGAAAAGCCTTAGTCGATGTTGCCTAAGGGGATTTAATCTTAAGAGCCAGGAATGATGCATAAGTTTTTAAAATGGGGATGATCACAACCAAATCAAATGGAAAAGAATAAGCGAATATGATTAATGTGCTTGATGATTTTGTCGTCTACAACAATCCTCTATTCGATTCTTTCTATGATAATCCACTGTTCCATGATGATGTGGATGATTCTCTTTCCAATTTAGATCCTCCACCAATTTATGATTCTCCACCGATCTATGATGTTTATGATGATAATTCTAGTTCTGATGGGGATGATTATGATAATTTTACTTCTGAGTATCCAGACATGCCCACTTATGATGATTTTGATGAGGCTGATACTCTCTCGAGTGATTCTTCTCATGATGACCTTGCACCTACTTTTGATGAAGATCCTCCACCAACAATGCTTGATCCTACTTTGGATGACTACTCATTTGAGGAAGACTTTGCTACTTTTCTCAACACTTACTTCCCAAATGAGAGTGATGCTCCTCTTTTGGTCTTTGATGATTATGGTCTTTATCCTCATTTGGATATGAAGAAACCCGTTTCAAAGGAGAAGAAGCCGGCCGACACCGATATCCGTAGCACCTATGTCTTGACACCTCTCTATCCTCCCTCTGAGGATGAGATTGTGAGATTTATGAGCGGATCTTCTTCAAGGTCTACTGAGCCTGAGTGTTATTTTCCCCTAAAGGAAAAGGTGTTCGATCCCGGTATTGCAATTTTTAAGCCATCTCAGTATCCATCTGATTAAATAAAAGGAAAGATTTTTGGAAACCATGGAGATATGCTTGCACCTCAGCACCCTTGATACCATTGTGCTCCATCTTTGCTTAAGGGAACCTTCCCTACTCTTCTTTGGCTTGCCTTGTTCGCCTTAAGCTTGTGCTATTTGATGGAAGAAAACCATATCTTTGATCCCGGTGGATGTGTTTCACGCTTACTACCATGCTAATCAAGGTCGAGTCCGGCTCACGACTCAGTTAACAAAAACAAGCGCTTCTCGGGAGGCAACCCGCAGTATCTATCATTTTTCTTGTGTTTTTATAATAAGTGTAGGGGGAGACCCTAGTATGTGTTTGTTGTTTACTTTCTTATCATATGCAGGGATTCGAGCTTTCAAAGATCCATTCTTGATGACTTTTGACGACCCGTGATTTCGTGTTCCCGTCTTCTCGGTTCTATCCTAAACTCTATTGATTCCCCATTTTATATTCTTCAATATTAAAATAGGAATCACTTTAGTTGTCCTTTCCTTAGCAAGATTTAAATAACGTGCACAATGTCCTAAGTGTAGGGGAGTTTACTCCCACATGCTTAAACATTGAGGAAAATGTTTATATCAAGTGTAGGGGGGGACTTCTATCGAAGTTAAGTGGGCTTTTCCTTGTATTTGTCCTCATTTTAACCGGAAAATTTGATTTTCTCACATTTTTCAAAATTTTTGATCTATTTAGGCCTATTAGTTTTACCTTTGTTAGCATTATTTTCTTCCTTTGCTAGAATAAATTTTTAATAAAGTGGTTTTAATTTTTAAAACATTGTGAATCTTTTGACTCAACCCGAGTATACTTATCTAAGTTTACTCTAGCTAGTATCCTTAACGTGTTTAAGTCAAGTTTTACTAGGATTTTATATAGGGAACTTTAAAACGCGAAAGTCTTAACTCTTACGGGTTAAGAACAAGAACTTTTCGCAAGTTCCTATAATTGATCCTAGAAAGTCGTTTATCAAGGGAACTTTAAAATGCGAATTCTAAACTTGAAAGAGTCTAAGAATTTGCAAGATCCTATAGATGACTTGAAAACCCGAAACTTTGATTTAGTTGGCTAAGCATCCACGAGTCTCATTCCTTGAGATTTTAAATTGTTTAGAATGAGAGATGATAGAGTCAAATATAAGTTTGGTATTCTTTCATGAATTTATGTGAGTTAATTATGAGCTTTTTCTCCCATCGCTTGCTAATAAATTTAATTGCAATAAATAAGGTTGTAAGATTCGAAAAGTTACTTAGCTTCTAGCCCAAGATCGTTTAAAAGTTGCTCAGTATTAATTAGAGTTCATAGCCAAGGCATAACTTATTAAAGCAGGATTCGAAGATTGGCGAGTCCGAAAAGGTCCTAACAAGACATGAGGGCTACATTTTGTTGCTAAAGATCCAAAGTGATGTGAAGAATCATTTATCAAAAATCAATATGAAGGATCGAGACACACGACGAAAAGCAAATACTCCCCAAAAGATCATGGATAAGTCTATCCCAAAAGGCCCTAACAAGGTATGAGGATAAACAGATCCAAGTCCTAAAAGGAGGCGGATCGTTGTATATCAAAATCCCAAATAAAGGTTGGAGAAAAATGAAGTCGTGGTCCAAGTATGAAGAATCTCTCAAAAAGTTCAAGTGAAGAAATTCCTATTATTAAGAGAAGACCATTATTTCATGAACGTCTCTCAAGATTTGAAGTATGAAGTCGCTGCTAAATATCGGTCTGAGAAAGGTCTCAAATCGTGAAGCGAGTTATGCCAAGATATGAACTTTATGAGGTCTCGAGAAGCAGTTTTAAAAGATTTTGTCCTTTAGCTAACTATTGATTAAATCGTCCTACTTTATTTTCTGCCTAAATAAACTATCAAAATAAGTCAACAATGCATCCTCGTGATCATTCAAGACAACAATAAAATATAAGAGATACACCTAGGAATAAGGGAGTCTAAGTAAATAATTGACCCACATGAGTTTGTGATAGTTTGCTAACTTATAATAACAATGATCTCAATTTTAAGCTTGGTATGGGGAACGTGAAACTTGAGGATGATAATCATTCATGACATTTCCAAAACCCTAAGGTAAGTTTTTGATCTTTTTACTTGTTTTCTTCCTTTAAATATTTTGTCTCTTTAATAAAGGCCAAGGTGGACTGATTGTGAGTACATTGCAATGGTCAAGTGTAGGGGATTTAATAAGTGTGAAAACCCTTATCCTTTTACCACTTAATTATAATAATAACCAAGCCAAAATGTGTATTTTATGTCGTAAATGTCGGAATTATGCGTGGTTTGTGTTTTTGTTGTGATTTAGGATCAAAATGTGAAAAGGGAAGAAAACATGGGCTTTCACGGGCTTTTATCGAAGAAAAAGACAAAAGACGAAGTCAAAAGATCAAGAGTGCAAAAAGAACGGAAGTCCAAGCCCTATTCTGAAGATTTATCGAAGAAAAAGTCTAAAGACGGAAGTTTAATAAAGCCGAAGAACTGAAGTCTAAATTAATGAAGAAGTTATAAGACGAGTTCAAATAATCGCGAGACAAACTCGAAAAAAGTCGAAGAATTTAGAAGACGAAAAGACGAGAAAGAAAGAAAGAAGGAAGCAACACATGCTTAACCTCCCTAATCACTATAAATACCCTCCTAATGACACATTAGGAGGTGTTGGCTATTTTGACAAACTAGTCTTCCATTTAATTACTTGCACTTTTCTTAATATCATTTACTTAATTGCACCTTTAATTTCTTGTCTTGCACCTTGAATTTGTAAGCTTTTAATTCTTATTTTTACTTTAATTGTTGAATCTTAATTTTAATCAAGTTTTATTTAATCTCTCATTCTACCTTTCTTGTTTTGATTTAATCTTTGTGCTTATTATCTTATTGTCATGCTTATTTGATTAATTGTTATGCTTTTATGTTATTGATTGTGTTTGCTTATTGATTTATAGCTTATTGTGTGCTTTTCTTATTTTTAATTAAGTGATTATTAGTTTATTTTTATACAAAGTTGATTTTAAATATTTTTATTATTTAGTGTTTTTAAAAGTGATATAAGGCTTTTGGCCCGTATAAAAATTAAGTTCTTTGAAGTTGGTCTCTTCGAATTGAAAAACTTGTGTTTAATGTGTGACTCTGCTGTTTTTGGTGGAACAAAGATGTGTCGCTGTAGTGTTTAAAATAAAAGTGCGAAACAATTAAAGTAAATGGGCTCTTAAGGTAAATCTAAGTCTAATTAAGATATAGGTGCAAGTATTTAAAAGCGTGACTGAAATTAAAGGGCACTAAAGTAAATGACGCAAACTTAAATCTAACTAATGCAAACTTAAAACGCGACTAAACTTAAACTAAGGCAAAACTAAAATAAAGCTAAGGCAAATAATCTTAAAGTGCAATTAAAATAAAGGCAGGAAAAATAAAGCTTGAAAATAAAAATCAAAGACAAAAGCTAATAAGAACCTGAATACAGCTCATTCGGAATAAACCTTCGTTTGGAACAATCACTCGTCCGGAATGTCACCTTCGGTTGAAATGATTCTTCTTCGCTTGGAATATTACCAAAATCCTTTATCCGGAACTAACTGATCTGAATATGTCACTTATCCAAAACAATCCTTCGTTCGGAACTTTACTGATTCGGAACTTCTAAATTTTGCCTTGATTCGGAACTACTTGGTCACCCTTGATTCGGAAGTTTCCGAATGAACCTCCTTGATTCGGAAGTTTAAAACTTCCGAATGAACAAACACTGATCCGGAACTAGCCCCTTGATTCCGGAGTTTATTCGGAACTTTTAAGTTCCGAATGAACAGCCCTTGGTTCGGAACTATGGAGACTTCCGAATGAATGATCACTGATCCGGAACTTTCGAAGTTCCGAATGAACAGTGCTTGATCCGGAACTTTTGAGTTTCGAATGAAGCTTTTCTGGTTCGGAACTTTTGAGTTCCGTATGAATGACTATTGGTTCGGAAGTTAACCTTCGTCCGGAACTTTGAATGTTCCGGATGAACAAAGCTTGATTCGGAAGTTTTGCTGAGCTTAAAAATCTTCCGGATGAAACCTTGATTCGGAACTTTGGAAGTTCCGAATGAACAATTTCCCTCCTTCTTGGTTCGGAAGTTTTCCTGGAATGATCAGAAACAAAACAAACCCTCCCGAAGAACAAGGGGATACAGTAACAGCAGATATAACCACAAATTAATCAAAATAAACACAACGATTAAATAAAAGTATCTACGAATCAACAGTAATCATAAACAAACAATTAAAATCAAGAAATTTAACAACTTTTACCACAATTATCAAAAACCACTTGGATCAAAATAAAAGCATGAACATGAAGATAAACATAAACACATAAATCAAAGATTAAGAAAGGTAGATAAGAGATTGACAAGATAAAATAAAGATTGACAATAATTAAATGAAAACTTACTTGAAATTAAATGAATTTAAGGTGCAAGACAAGGTATTTAAATTTGACAAGAAATTAAATGACAAGGTATTTAAATGGTGGAAGAGCTAATTGTCACACTTAGCCAATAAGAGTGAAATGTAAACAATCCTAATCTATATATAGGGGAGGATTAAGGAAGCTTCCTCCCCTCTTTCCTTTCTTCTTAATTACAAGCTTAAGTCCCTCCTTTTATTAATCTTCATTAATTGCGTCATTAGTCCTTTTCTTCTAATCTTCTTTAAACTTGGACTTAAGGGACTTTTGGCTTCGGGATTTATTCGAACTCGTCTTTAAATTCTTCAATAAAATAGACTTGAATTCTTCGGCTTTTGATAAACTTCCGTCTTTTGACTTTTTCTTCGATAAATCTTCAGAATTGGTCGTGGACTTCCGTTCTTTTTGCACTCTTGACTTCTTGACTTCGTCTTTCATCCTTTTCTTCAATAAAAGTCCGTAAATGCCCGTGAATGTCCGTGTTTTCTCCACTTTTCACCTTTTCATCCTAAATCACAACAAAAACACAAACCACGCATAATTCCGACATAAAAGACATAAAATACACGTTTTGGTCCGGTTATTATTGTAATTAAGTGGTAGAAAAGATGGGTGTTTACACACCTATCAAATCCCCTACACTTGACCATTGCAATGTCCTCATGCAATGCATTAGTTACAAAGCAAGGTTACACTTTTCATCATAATCAATCCACGTTGGCCTTTATTAAAGAGATAGAAAATTAAAATCATACAAAATAAAGAAATGAAAAGCATACCTTGGGTTTTGGAAATGTTATGAATAATCATCACCCTCAAGTTTTCACTTTTTCCAAACCAAGCTTAAAAACGAGATCATTGTTATTATAAGTTAGTAAACTATCACGAATTCATGTGGGCCAATTACTCACTTAGACTCCCTTATTCCTAGGGGTATCTCTTATATTTTATTATTGTCTTGAATGATCACGAGGATGCATTTTTGACTTATTTAGATAGTTATTTAGTCCGAAAATAAAGTGAACGATTTAATCTATAGTTAGCTAAAGGACCAAATCTTTTAAAACTGCTTCTCGGGACCTCATAAAGTTCATATCTTGGCATAACTCGCTTCGCGATTTGAGACCTTTCTCGGACCGATATTTTTCTCCAATCTTTATTTTGGACTTTGATATACAACGATCCGCCTCCTTTTATGACTTGGATCTATTTATCCTCATACCTTGTTAGGGTCTTTTCGAATACACTTCTCCATGACTTTTGGGGAGTATTTGCTTTACGTCGTGTGTCTCGATCCTTCATATTGATTTTTGATAAACGATTCTTCACATCACTTCGGATCTTTAGCAACAAAATATAGCCCTCATGCCTTGTTAGGGCCTTTTCGGACTCGCCAATCTTCGCGTCCCGCTTCAATAAGTTATGCCTTGGCTATGAACTCTAATCCATACCGAGCAACTTTTAAACGATCTGGGCTAGAAGCTAAGTAACTTTTCAAATCGTACAACCTTATTGATTAGCAGATAAATTTATTAGCAAGCGATGGGGGAATAGGCTTATAATTAACTCACATAAATTCACGAAAGAATACCGAACTTATATCTGGCTCTATCATCTCTCGTTCTCCACAATTTAAAATCTCAAGTAATGAGACTCGTGGATACTTAGCCTATTAAATCAAAGTTTTGGGTTTTCGAGTCGCCTATAGGATCTTGCAAATTCTTAGACCTTTTCAAGTTTAGAAATCGCATTTTAAAGTTCCCTTGATAAACGACTCTCTAGGATCAATTATAGGAACTTGCGAAAAGTTCTTGTTCTTAACCCGTGAGAGTTAAGACTTTCGCGTTTTATAGCTCCCTATATAAAAGGCTAGCAAAACTTGACTTAAACATGTTAAGGATACTAGCTAGAGTAAACTCGGATTGAGTCAAAAGATTCACAACGTTTGAAAATTAAAACCACTTATTAAACATTTATTCTAATAAGGAAAGAAAATAACTATACAAAGGAAAAAAAACTAATAGGCCACAATAGATCAAAAATTTTGAAAAATGTCGAAAAATTGATTTTCCGGTTAAAATGAGGACAAATACAAGGAAAAGACCACTTAACTTCGATAGAAGTCCCCCCTACACTTAAGATAAACATTGTCCTCAATGTTTAAGCATGTGGGAGTAAACTCCCCTACACTTAAGACATTGTGCACGTTGTTTAAATCTCGCTAAGGAAAAGACAACTAAAAAGATTCCTATTTTAATATTGAGAAAATATATAAAATAGTGAATCGAAAAGAGTTTAGGATATAACCGGGAAGAAGTAGAACACAGAATCACGGGTCGTCAAGAATCATCAAGAGTGGATCATTGAAGCTCGAATCCCTGATTAAGAAGTGAGGAGAGGAAATAGCAATCCAAAGGGTCCCCCCTACACTTATGATAAAGAAAGCGAAAAGATAGATGCATGGGTTGCCTCCCAAGAAGCGCTTGGTTTTTGTTTACCGAGTCGTTAGCCTGACTCGACCTTGATCATCAACGGAAGAAGCGTGAAACATATCCACCATGATCAAAGACATAGTTTTCATCCATCAATAAGCACGAGCTTAAAGCGAACAAGGCAAGCCAAAGAAGAAGTGGCAGGGTTCCCTTAAGCAGCGATGGAGCATGGTGGAAGCAAGTATGGTGTGGTGCAAGCATGTCTTCAATAGTTCCAAAGATTTTTCCTTTTATTTCATCAGGTGGATACTGAGATGGCTTAAAGACTTCAATACCGGGGTCGAACACCTTTTCCTTCAAGGGAAAATAGCACTCAGGCTCAGCCGAGTGTGAAGAAGATCCGCAAAGAAGCACAACCTCGTCCTCAGAAGGGGGACAAAGAGGTGTCAAATCATAAGTGCAACGGATTTCGGTGTCAACCGGTTTCTTCTCCTTTGACAGAATGTGCTTCAAATCCAAAGTAGGATCAAGACGATAATCTTCAAAGTCATAAAGAGGAGCATCACTCTCATGAGGGAAGTATGTGTTGAGAAATTCAGAGAAATCTTCCTCAAATTAATAATCGTCCAAAGTAGGATCGAGTGATGGCGGAGGATCTTCATCATGTGAAGAATCGCTCGAGAGAGTATCAGCCTCATCGAAATCATCGAAAGTGGGTAGCTCGGGATACTCAGAAGTACAATCAAAATCATCCGAATCTGAGCTAGAATCATCATCATCATAAGTATCAAAGATCGGTGGCGAATCATAAATGGGAGAAGTGTCCAAAGTAGAGTGAGAATCATCCACATTATCTTCAAAGAGTGGATTATCAGTGGAAGACTCGAATAGAGGATTGTCATAGACGGTAAAGTCATCGAGCACATTTATCATATTCACTGATTCTCGGCCTCCAAAGGATTTGCCTGTAAGCTTCCCCATTTTAAAAACTTTTGAATCATCCCCGACTCGTAAGATTAACTCACCTTCGGCCACATCTACTAAAGCACGTACGGTTCTCAAGAATGGCCGACCAAGTATTAAAGGAATACGAGGGTCCATTTCATAATCAACTACGAAAAAATCGACCGGGAAAGTAAATGTGCCAACTTTGATGAACACGTCTTCGGCTATACCAACGGGGTAAGCGAGAGTGCGATTTGCAAGTTCGAGAGTCATCTTTGTTGGAATGAGATCGGGCAATGATAGTGTTTTCCAAACACTCAGTGGCATCAAATTAATACTAGCCCCGAGATCAGCAAGGGCAGTAAATTCTTCAGTTTTGTTGAACACGCAAGGCAACACAAAACGACCGGGATCTCCAAGCTTTTTCGGAAGTTCTCTAAGAAGAACTGCAGAGCAGTTTTCATTTAAGCGTGTGTTGGCGAGTTCAATTAGCTTCTCCTTCTTGCTAAGCAATTCCTTGAATGCTTTGACAAATTTCGGCATGTGGCAAAGTGCTTCAACAAGGCTAATGTTGATGGTCATTTTAGATAGCATATCCACATATTTCGATACTTGACAGTCATTCTTGGTTAGCTCGTTGGTCTTTCCTATGCGAGAAGGGTATGGGATTCTAGGTTGATAGGGAGACGGTGAAGGTGTAGTTGGTGAAGGTTGTGATGTTGAGGGGTCCTTCCGAGATACATCGTCATGACGAGGCGGAGACGGTAATGGTGCACTACTACTAGGTGTAGGAGGAGTAGGGATACATGGTGGTGGAGGTGTAGATGATGGTGGTGGGATAGGTGGATCGACAATGGTAATTCCACTACGCGTAGTTATAGCACTCACATTAGCTCGCGGATTAGTGACGGTGTTTGAAGGTAGAGAACCCGAAGAAGAAGAAGGTTGAACTTCGGGCAAGAAACTAGCCAACAGATTCTTTAATTCAGTTGTTTGAGTGATGAAGGAGGATTGAAGATTATCACGAACCTCGGTTCTGATGTCATTAACTTGCTTCAAGATATCTCCTTTCAAATTGATTATTTGGCTCTGTAGATTCTTGATTTGCTCACCTTGAGTTCTCATGATGGTGTCAACATCGGGATTAATGGGTGGGTGTTGTTGGGTGGGTGGTTGATAAGGGTTAGAAGCACGAGGTGGGATTTGGTTGCTTCTATTGTAGTTGTTGGCGGGATTTTGGTTTTGAGGAGAAAAAACGGATGAAAGGTAGTTGTTGGAACGGTAGCTCAACAGATTTCTATCCCCTTGTTGTCTAGCTTGGTAATTTTCCGGTGAATAATTACCGTAAGCAGCATACACATTTTCCGGATTTCCTTGTGTCAAAGGACAATCGGTGTATGAGTGAGGACCACCACATGTTTCACAAGGATTAGAAACCGCTTTAACTTGTTGTTGTTGTTGGTTTGAAGCGAGAAGCGTAATACTTTTGCTCATTTCGGCCATCATGCGGGTGAGTTCGGTCATCTCAGGGTTTGCTGAGGTAGAAGAAACATTGAATCTCGGGTTGTTCCTAGAAGAAGCAGAGGAATCCCAGTTCTTGTGGTGAGTAGTCATGTTCTCTATTAACTCTCTACACTCCTCGGGTCTCGTTTTCATGAATGTGCCACTGGCGGCTGCATTAATCGTATCACGATCTCGAAAAGTCAATCCGTTGTAGAAAGTATCGATTAAGGTCACAGGGAGCATGTTGTGGTTTGGACATCTATCGATCAAGACATTATATCTCTCCCAAGCGTCAAAAAGAGATTCATCGGGATCTTGCATGAAACCGCTGATCTGATTGCGAAGGCTAGTGACCATGGATGGTAGAAAGTAGCGCGATAGAAAGCGTTGAGTCATATCATCCCAAGTGTGAATAGAATTCTTCGGGAGACGATCAAACCATTTCTAGGCATGATGCGATAAAGTATGTGGAAAGAGTTGTAGGCGAAGTACATCCATTGTGGCCCCAGGCAACTTCATGCTTTGGGTGATTGTAATGAACTTGTCGAGGTGTTTGTTGGCATCATCATCAGGCAATCCTCTAAATGGGTTTGTTTGTACTTGCTGAATCATGTGGTGCTTCAACGAAAACTCAGGATCGTTGATTTGCATCGGCGTAATCGGTCCTCCTCGTCCAAACATGGTTGGTTGAAAAAGTTCCTCCATGGTCCGAAGATCTGGCTGTGGAAGAGCATTGTTGTTATTATTATTATTGTTGAGGTTCGGCGGAATGTTGTTGTTGTTAACACCTGCCATATCTAAATCTTCTTGAGGCTCGGGCTCTTGATAATTAGAAGATCTAGTACGCATACACCTGAAAATGCAAAAGAAAACAAAACCAAACACAAATACAATATATATACACAATAAAGATAAAATCTTTTTGGATTTTTGAAATTTTTAATTTTTATAGATTTTTATCAATTTTTAATTTTTTTTATGATTTTTTTTGAATTTTTTAGGCAAGAAAAATAACGTTCACAAGTGAGCGGATCCCAAAAAGCAACGTGTCTCTCACAGAAAACCGTCAATCTTAACGAAAAGAGCCGGCAGCGGCGCCATTTGATACAAGGCTTTTGGCCCGTATAAAAATTAAGTTCGTTGAAGTTGGTCTCTTCGAATTGAAAAACTTGTGTTTAATGTGTGACTCTGCTATTTTTGGTGGAATAAAGATGTGTCGCTGTTGTGTTTAAAATAAAAGTGCGAAACAATTAAAGTAAATGGGCTCTTAAGGTAAATCTAAGTCTAATTAAGATAAAGGTGCAAGTATTTAAAAGCGTGACTGAAATTAAAGGGCACTAAAGTAAATGACGCAAACTTAAATCTAACTAATGCAAACTTAAAACGCGATTAAACTTAAACTAAGGCAAAACTAAAATAAAGCTAAGGAAAATAATCTTAAAGTGCAATTAAAATAAAGGCAGGAAAAATAAAGCTTGTAAATAAAAATCAAAGACAAAAGCTAATAAGAACCTGAATACAGCTCATTCGGAATAAACCTTCGTTTGGAACAATCACTCGTCCGGAATGTCACCTTCGGTTGAAATGATTCTTCTTCGCTTGGAATATTACCAAAATCCTTGATCCGGAACTAACTGATCTGAATATGTCACTTATCCAAAACAATCCTTCGTTCGGAACTTTACTGATTCGGAACTTCTAAATTTTGCCTTGATTCGGAACTACTTGGTCACCCTTGATTCGGAAGTTTCCGAATGAACCTCCTTGATTCGGAAGTTTAAAACTTCCGAATGAACAAACACTAATCCGGAACTAGCTCCTTGATTCGGAACTTTTAAGTTCGGAATGAACAGCCCTTGGTTCGGAACTATGGAGACTTCCGAATGAATGATCACTGATCCGGAACTTTCGAAGTTCCGAATGAACAGTGCTTGATCCGGAACTTTTGAGTTCCGAATGAAGCTTTTCTGGTTCGGAACTTTTGAGTTCCGAATGAATGACTATTGGTTCGGAAGTTAACCTTCGTCCGGAACTTTGAATGTTCCGGATGAACAAAGCTTGACTCGGAAGTTTTGCTGAGCCTAAAAATCTTCCGGATGAAACCTTGATTCGGAACTTTGGAAGTTCCGAATGAACAATTTCCCTCCTTCTTGGTTCGAAAGTTTTCCTGGAATGATCAGAAACAAAACAAACACTCCCGAGGAACAAGGGGATACAGTAACAGCAGATATAACCACAAATTAATCAAAATAAACACAACGATTAAATAAAAGTATCTACGAATCAACAGTAATCATAAACAAGCAATTAAAATCAAGAAATTTAACAACTTTTACCACAATTATCAAAAACCACTTGGATCAAAATAAAAGCATGAACATGAACATAAACATAAACACATAAATCAAAGATTAAGAAAGGTAGATAAGAGATTGACAAGATAAAATAAAGATTGACAATAATTAAATGAAAACTTACTTGAAATTAAATGAATTTAAGGTGCAAGACAAGGTATTTAAATTTGACAAGAAATTAAATGACAAGGTATTTAAATGGTGGAAGAGCTAATTGTCACACTTAGCCAACAAGAGTAAAATGTAAACAATCCTAATCTATATATAGGGGAGGATTAAGGAAGCTTCCTCCCCTCTTTCCTTTCTTCTTAATTACAAGCTTAAGTCCCTCCTTTTATTAATCTTCATTAATTGCGTCATTAGTCCTTTTCTTCTAATCTTCTTTAAACTTGGACTTAAGGGACTTTTGGCTTCGGGATTTCTTCGAACTCGTCTTTAAATTCTTCAATAAAATAGACTTGAATTCTTCGGCTTTTGATAAACTTCCGTCTTTTGACTTTTTCTTCGATAAATCTTCAGAATTGGTCGTGGACTTCCGTTCTTTTTGCACTCTTGACTTCTTGACTTCGTCTTTCATCCTTTTCTTCAATAAAAGTCCGTAAATGCCCGTGAATGTCCGTGTTTTCTCCACTTTTCACCTTTTCATCCTAAATCACAACAAAAACACAAACCACGCATAATTCCGACATAAAAGACATAAAATACACGTTTTGGTCCGGTTATTATTGTAATTAAGTGGTAGAAAAGATGGGTGTTTACACACCTATCAAAAAGTTTTTTCAATTTTGGTTTAATAGCTTTTTCTTAAAATCTATTTGGTTAAGTTTTTAGGTAAGTGCTTAATTGTTTTTAGCTTAATACTAGTTTTTAGCTTATTTGCATCTCTTTGTTATTCGGATTATTTAAAACCCCTTTATTCCGGATATAAGCCACGGAACAAAACATTCCGGATATGCAGAAAGTGGGGAATTCCGGATAAGGGCTAGGTGACAATATTCCGGATATAGCCAAGATCATCTCCAATTCCGGATAGTGGACAGGTTGCGAATTCCGGATAAGGAGTTAATATTATTACGGATAGTGAGATTTTGTGCCAATTCCAGATAAGGACCTTATTTAGGTATTCCAGATAAGCTGCTGTTTGGATTCATGATAAGCAGATTCAGAAGAATTCTGGATAAGCTGTTTGAGAAGTTATTCTGGATAAGCCACGAGAATCAAATACCGGATAAAGTGTTGGGGTTATTCCGGATAAGGTCCTAAGGACAAATTCCGGATAAGCAACTTGACAAGGGGGGATTCCGGATAAGCTTTAGCTAGGATATTCCGAATAAGGAGTCAAATACATTCCGGATAGCTTAATTTTGTGGATTCCGGATTGTGGGTTCTTGTGATTCAGGATATCGTTCAGAAGGTATAGATTGCGGATAAGGGTGACAGCCTTATTCCGGATAAGCAGTACCTTGTTGGGAATTCCGGATAGTGACAGTATTTTGGATCCCGGCTCAGGTTTTGTTTATCCTCTGTTTTATTTTCAAGCATTTATTTTTCCCACATTTTTCTTTAGTGTTATTTTAATTGTCTTTCTTAATTTTAAATTTAATGTTTACATTTTTATCACATCATCAAAATTATTTTTCGTCATGTTTTAATTTTTGTCTTTTAATTATATTACCTTTTAAAGTTTGAAAATTTGCACCAGTTACGTTTTAATTAGTTTTAGCTTTAATTACCCGTCCTTTACTTTAAGTTTTACCCATTTACTTTACTACAACGACAAATCTATTGTTTCACACCAAAAGACGACTGAGTCACACTTAAACCAGTAATCAATTCGATAAGACATAGACACAACGAACTTTTTAACTGAGTAAAATCCAGTTATTAGCGTGTCATCAAAGCATGCAAGGTAAATGTCTAAACATTCATAACCATAAATAGAAATACCAGAATCAAACATCGGTAGTCTAAGTAACTCACACACAAGCAATATTAAGTACTGTAAATGAAAGGACTAACCAATGTCCAAATGAAGTAAAGTATGAGAAAGTAGGAATAAAGGCATAAGGTAAAAGAGGCTGGATAGCTTCCATCCGAATGCACATACTCTGAAGATCCTACTTGCGTCCTTGGGTACCTACTGTTTGGGAACATGGAAAAGGGGAAATGGTTGAGCATGACGCTCAGTGCACGGATGTATAGCATAACATAATGACATAAAGGAATGAAAGCATATAAAGCATGTAGAGCATGAATTACAGCGGAAATGAATAAGTCCTTGGAAACTTAGTTGTATGTCATGTTTACTGGTTTTAGTTCTGAAAATATTGCTTATGTTACTTATGAATCTGTATTAGTTTAATATACCAAAAGCCAATATAGGTCATGACGTCAACAACGTGCATAAATACTTGGAGGGGTGACCCGTCATGCAAATTAGAGGGGATGCCTCTAATTAAATGGAAATGGGTAGGAGGGATCAGCTCCTTTTGAAGGATGCAAGGCACACACCACATTCATTATGATATCCTGACTGAAACTGAACCTAGGATGCACCCATACGCCCCACATGATAATAATAATATAATAATGGCCAAATAACTGAAAGGGACGCCACGAACTATCACTCCGCCGTGATGAAGTCATAACACTGGTGCCTTCAGTGTTATGTTTATGGTACCTCCATAACTAGGTAAACCTGGTCATGCATGTATATGGCTAAAGTAACTAATAAAACATAAGCATTTAATCTATAACTACTGGGGAAAACAGTTGGTTGCATACGGGAAATCCTAATAAAGGAAGAGATTGTCCTTACTGAAGGACGGGAAATCTGTACCTTGTGTCCAGTAGAAGCTAGCGGAAATGTTAAAGAACCTACTCCGCCTTGATGGATAATACTACATAAGAATGGGAACGTGTATGAGTTGTCTGAGTTACATGTGTTTTACTGGTTCTGAGTGTTATTAGCTTGTTATACTTATTCTTTCATGTTTTAGTGTTTTACTGCGTTATCTATATTTATACTGATGTTCTGTTGTTTATTATTCATGTAGTATTGTATTATAATACTTGTATTGTAGTACTAAGTAACTTTCTAAAAATAGCAGGTTTCCATAAATAGTAAGTTTCTAAAAATAGTAAGTTTCCATAATTAGAAATAAGTTGGATTAATAATAATAAGTAAAGTTTAATTAGTATAATACAAGTCATGGTTTAAAGATTATAGCTTATTAATTAAATAACTTGGTTAATTAATTAAACCATATATTATAAGAATTTCATTAAAAATACATATTTTAATTAAATTAAGCTAAGTAAAATACTTTAGGTTATACATGAAATATTAATTTTAATATTTAATGTAAGTCATAAATTTAATTAAATTAAATAGTCTAGGAAATAATTTAATTAAATATATTTTCTGATTTTAGTATTTTCCCGAGACCCGAACCCGTGTTTTATAATATTAACCCGAGCCTGAACCCGTGGTCACATATAAGTTGAGCCAAACATCCCTACCAGTGGCTAGACCGGCTAGCTGGTTGCCACTGGTGGCTCTCGGTTCCCATTGGCGAGCTATGACAGCCACTGCCGAGCCCGGTTCACACCGGTTGTTGCCGGTTCCCACCGGTTCAACACTGGTTCCCCCTGTTTTGTTGTTCGGTTCCTACTGTTAGCACAAAATCCACACCTAGAGCCTATTGGTCTCGGTTGGCACTCGATCCAAGCCCAAAACCATACCCTGACCTCGATTCGGGGTCCCTTGCCTTCGTTCGAGCACAAACCAACCAAGTCATGACCCCTTGTAGTCTCGGTGGTGGTGATGACAACAAGCCGAGATCCTCTTGGCTCTCGGTGGTGTCTCGGTCGAACCAAACACCCCCTTTTTCATGTTTTTATTTAATCCCACATGTTTCTTGATTTATTTCTAAGACTAATTATATTAATAATCATGAATCCATAAAAGAATTAAAAAGAAAAGGATTGATTGGTTATACCGAACACGTGTAGGAAAAAGATTATGAGATCAAGATCACGTACATACGAAAATTAAGTAGCAAAAATTGTTCGGTTGTTCTTGGTGGTGCCCTATAGCCGGCGGCAAGGAAGGAGGAAGGGAGGCAAGGAGAACTTTTCTGTAACCAAAAATTATGATGAAACTTTCCAGGAGTTTTGTTTATCATGGGTTTGATTTGGGTCATGGGCCAAGCCCATCTTTCTCCTTTCTCTTGTCTTAGCCGCGGCCTAAAGGGAGCACACCGGGAAAACCCGTAGCTTTTCCCGAGTTATAATTATTTTGGATTTTATACGTCATGGACTTAACA
The DNA here is from genome assembly GCA_025667525.1 of Glebionis coronaria. NCBI lineage: Eukaryota > Viridiplantae > Streptophyta > Magnoliopsida > Asterales > Asteraceae > Glebionis > Glebionis coronaria. Next base: position 512,695,009 of record CM046877.1, on the reverse strand, counting down.
CATTTATAATATATACGTAATTACATGTTATTAAATATCGTGACTAGTGAATGATATTATCAATGGAAATTTTTAATTTTACCGTATTTTTGTATGTTCAATGTTCATGTGTACTTTTCATGGTATTTTAATGCGGGTTTTACAACTCTTCCCCTCTAAAAGAACAATTCGTCCTCGAATTGGAGAAAACATAAATTGAAAGAAAACATACCCGAATTAGAACTGGAAATGCGGGTAAGAAGTTCGTATAGACTCCTCCGTCTCCCAAGTGGTTTCCCGCTCAGGATGATCCCTCTAGAGGATTTTAACGAAAGGGATCGTCTTCCTCCGCATGACACGATCTTGTCGTTCAAGAACTCTCTCGGGTTCTTCTACGTATGAAAGATCGTTTCGAATCTGATCGAGCGGATACTGGAAAACATGAACTGGATGATAGTTGATCCTTTGAGTAAGGACACATGGAACACGTTGTAAACGTGTGATAGCTGAGGCGGTAACGCTAAATGATATGACACTTCACCAACGCGTTCTATGATGTCGAACGGTCCGATGAAGCAAGGACTGGGCTTCCCTCTGATTCCAAAACGTTTAACTCCTCGTGCAGGTGATACCTTGAGGAAAACGTGATCACCTACGTTGAAAGATACATCTCTACGACGTTTATCAGCATAGCTATTCTAACGAGCACGAGCTTCCTAAAGCTTCTCCTTGGCGACGGCGACCTTATCATTAGTCACCTCAATCATCTATGGACCCTCAAGCAGTCGTTCGCCCACGTGATCCCAGGAGATTGGGGCGCGACATTTCCTACCATACAACATCTCAAAAGGAGCACACTTGATGCTAGCGTGCCAGCTGTTATTGTATGCAAATTCCACTAGAAATATATAATCATCCCAGCTCCCTGACCACTCTAGAGAACACGCCCGCAGCATGTCCTCCAATGTCTGAATGGTACGTTCCAACTGTTCGCCGGTCTGAGGATGAAAGGTAGTGCTGAGCTTAAGTCTGGTGCCCCAAGCTTTCTGCAGACTCTGCCAGAAACGTGGTGTGAAATGGGGATCTCTGTCATAGATGATTTCTGAAAGAGTACCATGCAGTTTCATGATCTCCTTCTGAAAGGTGTCTGCTAATTTGCTGACCGGATGTTCCTTGCGGATCGGCAGAAATTGAGCAGGTTTAGTCAATCTATCAACAATAACCCAGATAGCGTCGTTCTTCCTCTGAGTCACAGGAAGACCAGTAACAAAAGCCATGGCGATTTTGTCCCACTTCCATGCTGGAATGTCTAGTGGTTGTAGTAACCCACTAGCTCGCTGGTGTTCAATCTTAACCTGCTGGCAGATCATACATTTAGAAACGAAGGTGGCAACATCCTGCTTCATACCACTCCACCAAAAATGTTGCTTTATGTCGTGGTACATCTTGGTAGAACCAGGATGTATGGTAAATGGAGAGCTGTGAGCTTCCATTATCACAGCTTCCCTAAGTGTAGAGTCATCAGGAACCACTAGTCTAGTGCCCTGCCATAAGATACCGGCATTATCAACACGAAACTCCGTCTGCTGATCGAGGTTCTGAATGATAGCCCAAATCTCACCATCGTCCTTCTGAGCTTCTTTGATCCTAGAATGTAAGTCTGGTTCCACTCTAAGATTCGCCCAATAACCGTGTTGTCCTCATACACAAAACTTAATATCAGTCATCTCTAGGTCACGGATGATCTCCTTTGCAATACAGATTCCAACAATCATACCCGACCTTCTGCTTAGAGCATCTGCCACCACATTCGCCTTACCAGGATGGTACTGAATTTTGGTGTCGTAGTCCTTCAATAGCTCTAACCATCTCCTCTGTCTCATGTTCAGTTCCTTCTGGGTGAAGATGTACTTAGGACTCTTGTGATCGGTGAATATGTCACATGATTCACCATACAAATAATGTCTCCAGATCTTCAATGCGAAAACAACTACTGCAAGCTCCAAATCATGAGTAGGATTGTTTTCTTCATAATGTTTCAGCTGCCGTGATGCGTATGCAATAACCTTCCCATGTTGCATGAGAACGCATCCTAGACCCTTTCTTGAAGCATCACTATATATCTGAAATCCACCTGAGACAGATGGGAGAGTAAGAATAGGTGCAGTCACTAACTTCTGCTTAAGATCTTCAAAGCTCTTCACTCTCTCTTCCGTCCATACAAATTTCTCTCCTTTCCTCATCAACTTAGTCAAAGGTAAGGCTAACCGTGAAAATTTATCTACAAACCTGTGGTAGTAGCCAGCTAAACACGGAAAACTTCTGACCTTTGTTACAGATGTAGGCCTCGGCCATTTGGTGATGTCTTCAACCTTTGTAGGATCCATGGTGATCCCCTCTGAAGATACAATACGGCCCAGAAATGCCACCTTTCTTAACCAGAACTCACACTTGGAGAATTTGGCATACAGCTTGTAACACCCCCAAATAATCACATTTTGAACCAGCGGAAGAGTCGTTGGTGTTACGGGATATCACATTACTCAAATCATAGACAACGCTTAAAAATCACGTCGTTTGATAACAAAGCATTTTCCATTCATAAATATCAAATTACATAGGTCCTCAGGTCAAAGTATGTCTTACAAATTTACAAACATTTGAATGGAAAGTTTTTATTTAAATGTGGGCCATAAACTCTTGTCGTCTTCCCGAGAATTACCTTCAAGTACTTGAGATAAAACATGTTAAAAGTCAGCGAAACGCTGAGCGAGTCCATAGAGTTTAATAATAACCATTAACATAAAACCGGTATATAATCATCACCGAAAAAACTTTTGTACCATTCTTTGTCATAGACCATAACATAGTCCAAACACATTTTATACGAATCATTGTCGTAAATCATAACATAGGCCTTAAGCATTTGATACGAATCATTGTCGTAAATCATAACTTAGGCGAAAAACATTTTATACGAATCATTGTCATAACAGCACCATTCAATACGTTTTATAACGTTGTTTATAGTATAATAAAAACTGTTATATAAAATAGTTATGTAAAACCATAACACAGGTATATTAATAAATAAGACCCCATATTGCTAGTCAGACAATATATTATAATTCAAATCATATATCATATACTATTCCTGAGACCGCAGCCTCAGTGTTACCATTATCATTATTATGATCGAATTATTATAAGCCGCATGACATTCTTACCTTTCTATAATATATATCGAGTAGCTAGCCCGGAACTCATTTTCCTATTTAAAACAACGTGTCATCACAAAAATCACGCTAAATATATCCCTCTCATACATAAATTCGCTTGCCAATCAATGTGACACAACGGGGATCAGCCGTCAAGACGCGAACTGGGGTGATCTTCCCCAAATAGTATTATTATATGCATAAGCGTCTACCCACTCCCAGTAGTTCACAACTCATGCTAATGGAACTTATAGTGACATAACCTAACTTTTAATAATCCATTTCAATCATTCATTGGGTCATACAATCAATCGGGTCCATATCAATAAGCATACAATCATGACCACTTGTGTTCTATTTTTATTAAAACTAGCATGTTATCTCCCTCACGGGTTTATAAAACACTTCATAAAACATTTAAAAGGGTACGAGGCTATGAACTCACATTGGTAGGGAAAGGCGGGTTATCGGCAATTAGGATGTACGGTACGTGCCTCAATCACGGGAAACCTAAACAAATAATATTCGATCTTAGATTATATCGAATAATATTTATAAAAAGTTTTTATGTATATGTAATGATGTTATAAACATGATGATCAAGTGGGATTTTAACACCTTATACAACATTATTAGTTGTTAAGTATTTAGTTACTTAGTCTTATTATACTAGTTTTAGCCCATGTATATGTTAAGGCCCAATAGGCCCATTAAGAGTCCAATATCTTTTTATTAGTCTATTTATTCATTTAAGACCAGGCCTATACTCATATGTTGGGCCCAAGTGGGTTAAGCCCATGAGCAAGTCCAATAGTGCTAAGCCAAACTAGTTGGACCTAGTGGTCTAACAAGGCTAATTTTGGTCCATTATGTGTCCATATGTTACATAGCTCGGGTTTTTCGGTTTTTACTTGTTAAATGTGTTTATAAATCAGTAGATGTTTTAAAAAAATGTTACATTATATGGGTCTGACCATCTAAGTTTTATTAGGTGAAAACGTCATTCTTTCGGTTTTAGCCGTAAAGACGTAAAAGTTATATATAGGTTGTAGTTTAGAAAACTAGTTGAGTTTTATTTTTATAAAATGTAGTACTTATTCATTATAGTGTATAAACATATTTTATAATAGTTATATCATTTATTTACTTACACATACTTGTTTTATATAGTATTTTACTTCAAGTGACCTTTTAATATTATATAGTTTATTAAGAAATCTGATGTCAAATGTCAAGTCCACCATTTTTACCATATCTTGAGTTTTATAAGGAGTTGGAACCCTAAATGTTTACTGTATAAACTACATGATATGCTCTATAAATAACTCTCCCATGGATCCTTCTCAAACAGCCTCTAAATATTATTTTTAATTCGTACAAAACATACCAGTCAGATTAGTACCACAAAAGTGTTTTGGCCATATCTTGCTCATTTTTAACATTCCATTGTGTGGCCAATTCACAATTTATGTAAAAATCATTTATCCATCAGTCTATCTAATAATCTCATCTATTTAATCAAGTAAAAATATTGAAACCTACTGTTTTAAACAGCCTACTAATCTTGTCAAGATTTTAACAACTTTTACATGTAGTTTTAGCCTTTTTAACCTAATCTAGTGAATCAAAATCCCCTTGCAATATATTGATCATCATTTATCACCATCATACATATACATTTTTGAAGAAAATAGATGAATACATTTACAAAATTAATAGGATGATAGAAAGAAACAATCTTTATACCAACCAATATGATGAAAAAGATGAGATTTTTGGATGAACAAGGCTTGATCTTGTCACCAAATCTTTATTTTGGCAAATGAACTTTTTAAAATCTTCAAATGCATGAACACTTTCTTGAAAATCAGCCCTAAGACTCCCTGAAAACTTCTTTTTACAAGTAGCAATCACCTCCAAACAACCTCCTTTTAAGTAACTATCAACATATGTTGATTATAGCTTACGTTTATGGTTGAAAAGTTGATAAAGATGGTGATGTAATGGTGGTTTTGGACGGAAACAATAGAGAGAGAAGAGAGGGTTTGATAAAAAATTTTTTAACTTGCATGTGTGTGTGAGTGTGTGAAAGAAGTTTGGTGGTTTTGGCCTTAATCTTCCATGAGACATGTGTCTCATGTATAGCTAAATTTTGGACAACAAGGGGTATGGTGTCCTTGTTGTATCCTCCCATAGTGGGGGGTGGGACAAGTGTAAACTTGTTTTATCCCCTATTAATTTACGGGTACTCCTCGATTCTAGTTTCCTCGATTTACGTGCCCTCGGGTCGATTTACAAAAAACGTTTTTATAAATTATTAATCTACGGCACAAAATGACTGAAATAAAAATTGTCTCATCAAAAACGGATTTCAAAAGCGTAAATCTGTAAACCTAGGGTTTCCGGATTAATCGTAAAAGACGCTAAATTATGCACGTAAGTCCTAATTTCTTCTCGTAAATTTGTGAGTTTATGAACCAACACAAACTAAAATTTCAAAATAATATACGAGGATAAATATACTACTTGAAATGTCAGACTGTTACAAACACGGAGTATGTAAACGTAAACACGTAACGTAGAGCTCTCCTGTTTAGACGTAGACGATGATAATTTAAGACGTAAACCCCAATTTCTTCCCAAAAGTGAGTGAGTTCATAATCTAACAATAAAATAGTAATTATAAATAAAACTTGAGAATAAAATAACGACCTCAAATTGACGGATTGTCATAGCATTTTCCCCTAAAGAGGATCTTTGTCCTCAAAGATCAATTCATCTTATTACTCGTTTCTTATAGAGTTAAAGACATGTGGGCATTTCCTCCACATTCGGTCTTTTCTCTTAAGCGTGCTTTATTATAATACACGAGTTTCATCAAACATAACTATGGGAATACGATCATGCTTAAGTTGACTAACTTTCTCTTTCCATGATGTCCACGGGTTTTCGATGAATGCAACTTTTCGGCGACCCAAACTTCATTAAGAAATAATCAGATTTTCACTTGATAGACATTTTATCAAGGTCGATATACGAAACATATTTCATGCAACACTTGAAGTCCTAGGGTATTCTAGCTTATATGCCTCCCGGACCAACTATTTAAATTGTCTCAATGGTCCCATACAACAGGGACTTAGCTTCCCACGATTCTTTAGATCATCAATTCATCTTTCCACGATGAAAATTCTTGGCATAACTTTGCTACCCATCCTGCACTTCAAGATCTACATCTCACATTAACATAACCTCCTGCCCACTATCGACAGTCAATAATCGGATCCTAATTTCCACAATCATTTCAGGTCGCGTGGGTCGGGTATCTTCATCCCAACTCCCACCTACAGATGCTCTTAAACTTTTCTTTATATAGATCCTCGCAAGGTTCGGTCTCAATCCTAAAGCGATAATTATCAATGATAACCTATCCAAAGGTAAATGCTCAACCTAGACACTATCAAAGGTCAATCATACAAGCACAAAATAAGAATTCTAGTGTCTGTATCGTTCTTTCACCTTGTCCCTCTGATTGTGGGTGGTAAGAAGTACTCTAATCAAGATTTATTCCCAATGACTTCTGAGGGGATCTCCATAAATTCGATGTGAAGCGAGGATCTTCATAGAGATGATCGAGTCATGCACACCATGATTACACAACTCCTTTAAATATAAATGAGCCAACTTTGTCATCGAGAACCTATCATTAACAGGAATGATATGAGCAGATTTGGTCAGTCTGTAGACGATGACCCAAATTGAATAAAATCTATATGATGTCCTTGGAAGGTTTGTGATAAAATCCATGGTGATTCTATCCCACTTCCAAACAGGAAGAATAAGATATAAAAGCTATTCTGATGGATTTTGGTGTTCAGCCTTGACCTTCGCAAAAGTTAGATATTTTCTAACGTATGTGGCGATGTCTGCTTTCATATTTGGCCATCAGTACATGTGACACCCGGGTAGGGTTATAATATGCGGAAATATCAATGGAGATGTCACAAGGGTGGATCGATAGCATATAGTCCATAGAGCATAAGATAAAGAGTTATTCAAATCAGATTACATGTTTGATAAACAAATAAATAAAAATTGTCTTAAACATGATAAAAGGTGATTGCTTATGTTTCCCAAATAGAACCCCTGACGAGTCCTACGATGCAGATTACATAGATGTGTGAGTCCATGCACATATCTCGTTCTAACTTCATTTCCCTGAGATAAACATGCTTAGAGGGTCAACATAAAGTTGGTGAATTTACAGGTTTTAACAATTAATTAGTTTGGACATACATTAATCATAGAAGTAACAATGCACAAAAAATTCTTACTACAAATTAGATTACATTTGCTATTAATCGAAACTGAAGCTTAACCTTCCATAGTCCTCAACAGATGAGGACGTAGTGTCTTACAAAAAGACACCCAACCCAGTTCCAACATGGTATACATCTGTTGTCCTGGCCAAGGCATAGTGAGCATGACTCACCCAGATGGGGATGGTCAGTCCCTAATAGATCTAATTATAACATTCGGGCTATTTACAACAATTTAACAGTTTCAATAATAGTCAATCATAGTCAAGTTTATACAATTCCGTTATGTCCAATTTAAAACAGTTGCATGTTTTCTCCCCCGTAGAGTAAAAGTTTATCAATAGTTTATATGGGGCTGTAAACTCACCTGGGAGTTGGCAAAAGCTGTATAACACGAATATCCAAATAATGCTCACGCCAAAAGTTATGCCTAATTAAATAGTACACTCTTACATAGATAGTACAAAGAACATATGTGTATGCTTATACAGATTTTTAGTCAGTTCGTTTATGCTACGGTATTTATCTAAATAACCGTAGTTCAAGTATCAATAATATTCATTTAAACTTATCTATATAAGTTTTATTTCTAAGTAAACATAAAATGTTTAACTTTTAATATCAGTTAGCATACATGTATTAATAATAATCATTCAACTTACAATTAAGTTTCTTATTTAAGTAGACATAAAATGTCCTACTTAAAATATTAGTTTACGTTCTCCGTTCATGTATTATAATCACTCATTTACTATTAAGTTTCATTATGAAGTAAACATAAAAAGTTCTACTTAATATTAGTTTACGTTCGTAGTTCATGTATTATAATCATTCATTTAAACTTACTATTAAATGTCATATTTTTAAGTAGACGTAAGGTGTTCTACTTAAATATTAGTATTCAATTTATTCAACGTTCATATAAATTTTATTTTCTAAAAGTATATGAGTTCATGCATTAATAATACATATTCATAATTGTTTCTACATTTCATTCCCTAAAGCAAATATAAATATTTTATTTTGAAAAATAAAATATAATATTTTATTTAACTTTAAAGTTTCCATATATTATTTTAACATTTATAAAATAATTTATATATTATAAGTTTAAGAATTTATATTATAAACTCTTATGGTTTAGGGTTTGTTTAACTTTTAATAGGTTTAAAATAGAATTAGGGTTAGGGTTTGTTAAAGTTTCGGAACATGGCAAAAATAGTCCCTCCATATTTTTAAACAATGTAAACTTTCGGATTTTACACATTTGGTACCTAGGGCTTGTTAAAGTTTCGGCTTATGGCAGATTTAGTCCCCCTAGTTATATCTAGGTTTTATATCTTTATTAAAATGACAAAAACAGCCCCTAGGGCTTCTTTAAGGTTCGGCTAATTACAAGAATGGTCCTTAGGGTTATAAAATGGAAAAATAACTTTTAGAAACTTCCCAAAATGGTCCCTAGGGTTTAATTAAACCCTAGACTTTCGGATATTTTTATTTTCAGTCCTTGTGTTTACTAGTTTATCAAAACAAGTTTCATAAGTTACGATTTTAGTCCTTAAGTTTCATAAATTGTCATTTTAATCCAAAAGTGTTTATAAGTTATATTATATTATAAAAACTTTTATTTTAACATTCAAATATTATATGGCTCATTAAATGGGCTAAACATCTAATGGGCTATCTAGTGGCCTAAATATATCTCAAGTCCACTAATTTATTTAAATGGGCCTTTAAATCGTTTATTGGGCTTAAATACATTTTTAAGTCCTTTAATTAGTTAAATTGCCCTAAGTGTAATCTTAAGTCCATTAAGAAACTAAGATTTATCAAATGGGCTTATTGGGTCCATTAAGTCTTGGATTAACATTGCATGGGCTTATATAGTCCATTTACACTACTTTATATTTTATGTAAGTATTAACTTAGGATATTCTTATAAGTTTATTATTAGCTTATTCATATTTAGTTTTAAATCTTAATTAAAGAATAAAACTAATAGTTGGTTTTATGTGATGTTCCAAATTAGATCTAGGTGTGTTACAAGGTTGCATGCAAGTCATATGCCATAATAGGAGCTTATATCTCACGGCTATAATTTGTTATAGCTTATTAAGATGAGTTAAACTTGTTTTAAGGTTGCATGTACTTATATTTGTCCTAATTAAGATCTAGCTATGTCTAAGTCAATAAAACAAGTCACAAGTCCAAAAATGAGATCTAAACTATGTCTAGACCTAAAAATCAATCATAGATCCATGTACACCCATATATAGCCCACGGCTATATTTCTAAATCTTGGTGTTTCCAAGATGAACACTTTAGCTAGTTTTATGTCTTGTAAATATTTACAAAAATACATCATGATTATCTAGGTTACATACATGTTCCCAATGTTACTACTATTCCAAGAAGACTACATATAGCCCATGGCTATATTGTCTTCTCCTAAGGTTCCTATAAGATTTTTATAAGCTTGTTATATGTTTATTATACTCAAGTTAACTCTATCATTATATCTATGGTTTATATAAGCATGCATGTACATCTAACCCATTTTAGGTCATACGTAACCCACGGCTACATATATACACATAAGTTATATTTTGTGATTTTTAGTATTCCATTTCACATGTAATAATATATTTCCCATTATTAAAACTTGGTACATAACTCCTAGTTAATCCACTTAATATGTCGTGACCTTCTAGGTCATGGTTTTTCATGGTTTTTAAGTTACATATGTTTTCTCATGAGATCTATGATTATTAGTTAACCAGTATCCCAAAATTAATATTTGTAACCCATGCAACATTTTAAACTCATAAAATGGTTCATATGATTTTTAATCAATGTTAAAAACATAGAGTACAAGCCTTAGGTTTCTTTATAAAAAATTCTTTAACCATAACTATGGTGATCTAAAATATGCCGTGACCTAGGATGGCCATGGCTTTACCAAATTTTGATTTTAACAAGTTATTTATATGTGTTTATAGATGTATGTTGATGCATGCAAGTGAAGAAATGAAAGAGCATAAGGAGTATACCTTTCTTGCTTAAAAGTACCAAAGATGATCTAGATGAACAAGGATATTAGAGATCTAATCCAGTTGATGAAGAAAATCCTAATATAAACCAAGCCGTAGCCTTAAAGATTCGGCTAGGGCTTGTTTATAGTGATTCCAAAAGATATGATGCTACCAAATGATTTGCTATAACACCCCCAACAAATGCTATGCGCAGCGGAACTACAACATTTGGGTGCTACTTAGTTATCATCACACATAAGCTATATTAAACGACTCAAAGAGACGTAAAAGTTGAAACATAAATGTAAACATTATTAAAATCATACAAGTCTACAGTTTTCCAAATCCCAAAATAATACTAAACAGAGTTTGTGTTAGGTCCCCACTGAATCTCAACCCAAAAGTACATTTTTGCTCACATGGAAGAATAATAAAAGAGTTTTAAGTTAAATAAGGGTGGAAAAACAAGTAGACCGCCAAGCCACAACAACTTCCATCCTCGCATGCTCCGCTGCTATCAACCTTGGTTACCTGAAACACATGCTTAAAATCGTCAACACAAAGGTTGAGCGAATCTATAGGTTTATCAAATCATTAGTTGAACATAAGTGTTAAAAAAAACAATCATGATCATTCAATAGCATTGTGGCCATACAATCTATTATTCAAGGATATGAAAATTGTGTTTAAGCTCATGACACTAAACCGTTAACTCAATCACCCGCGTAATAATTACCGGCGTGATTCAGATGAAACCAAGGCCCTTAATAAGGCATCAGTTGCAATTATACCTTATCTCTTATCACAAATTATCCGTCCGCAGGGGGTATCAACGTACTAGCCCTCGTCTCCGATAGGGTAGTCAACCCCATAGTACTATCACTTTGTATAAGCGGCTATTTCTAACCCACGCTAGGACTAAACAATAGTTAATAGTTCATGAAATTAGGGACTTTTGCAACTAGGTACTAAACACAATTTCAAGGCAACATTCGGGTCCAACAATCATTCATGACTTATGTTCATTTTCCTTTAAATAGCATGTATCCCCCTCGCGGGTAAAATCATTTGAAATAAGTAAAAAGCGAGGCTATAGACTCACCTTATATAACAAGTAGTCGATAGTTCGAGAGACGGTCACTGACGACGATACAGATGCCCGGGTAAATCAACACCTATCAAACCAAATAACGCGTAATGAGTAATCTCATTTTAAAACCTTATGGTACTGTATAAAATACATAAATACTAGTCACTTGTGACAATTACAACTCACGCCAAAACAAAAAGACAAGTGTTACTTGTTTTATACCATTTGTCCTCACTACTAACGTTATCCATTTTTACTCATTTTCGCCGATACTTACCGAAAGTACGGACTATTTTACTATACTTAACCATTTTTATAAAATTTAACAAAATTCTCAAAAATACTATAAGACCTGTAGAAAACACATATTTAATACCAATAAAAGTTTTTACTTCTACGACTCATTACTCAACACTTTTCCAAAAACTACGTTTTTCGGACTGAAATTATACTTTGACCAAGTCGGACTCATTTGACCCGTTTAAAATACTCCATTGACCCATTTGACGCCTAAGTCCTATAATAGACTCAAATGTGCAGGTTTGACACCAAAATTCAGCCCTTGACCATTTACCAAACTAGACTTATAGTCCCCGGGATTTGACCTAAACCAAGCATAATTTCGGATTATGACGGTTTTCATCTCCCGGTACACGAATTTCAAAACGTCGTAACTTTTGACTCGTTAGGAGTCGTAAGCTCTACCTTATACCAAATCGAAGCTAAGAAGATGCTCTACAAATCTATCCTATCCACAAGACCTGTTTTCAAAATAATTTTTACGAAAATGCCTTAAACTTTCTGCCTAAAATCAACCATACCAAAATCACGCTAACGCTCGTTTTCAAACCCATTTGTCATCACTAGACATCATCCTAAGCATCCCTAATTACAACCAAACAACATTTTCAGTCCTAAACCCCTATTGATCATCAACCTCATAGAATCAAAATCCTAAAAATATACATGCAAGTGACTATACCTATCTAAAACATCTAAAAACACAAGATTAAACACAACCTATGACACATTTCATCAAACACCTTGAACACACCTAAAACCCCCAAAAATTCGTGGCTTTAGGGGCTGTGGAACACAAGAATAATAAACCCCATTATGTTTTTATGGATGATTCATCCTTATAAACACATGAATTAAACACGCAATTACCCAATTAACATCAAAAACGGTTTTGAAAAATCTTAAAATTTTTGGAAGAATTTTTGTTAATGCATGTGTGAAATGATCATGGATTAACACTCACTAGATGATTTTAAAAGGTGGTCTTTGATTAGAATGGTTCAAAACTAAAAAAAATGATGTGGTGGTGGTTTTTGGTGTTTGGCCGTCGGCCTAAGAACACAAGGGAGGGGGTGTTTGATCTTTTTTTTTGTAAAATGTTTTGTGTGTGTGTTGTTAGCTCCTTTTTGTGAAATGGGAAGGACCTAAGTGCAATTTTAACTTTCTATTGGCCTTAAGCAAAAACGACACCAAAACTTTGCGGGATTGACTCACTAGTCATTTTAGAAAATTTTACGGGAGTCGGGTTTCGCCCCGAACACTTGAAAATACTTTTAAAAGGTTCAAACGCACACAAAACGAATATACATATGGTTCCGACTCGACTTAACACGTAATAAAAATAAAATCTCAAAAAACTCAAATATCGATCAATCGATAATAAAAGGTAAATTTTGGGCATCCGTCGGTATCGTAGTCGTTATCGGTTCTTCTTAAATCGTCAAACGTTAAATTACGACCGTAAACGTTGGTTTCAACTTAAACCGTCAAATAAATAGCAAATGAAATTTCTTAAAAATTTCAAAAATATACGTAAAATAGGATTAAATAAATGACGTTGGGCTCGGGATATCACATCCACGAGTGAGCCACAACTTAAGAGAGATGCTCATACTGAACAGCTCTTGAGACAATAACTTAGCATCTTACGGCACTTTCACGGGTCTTACATCCTCCCCTCCTTAAAGGAGAGACGTCCCGGCGCTCTCCGGTTCTTATACTTGCATTTTGTACTACTAGAAAGATAAGTGTACTTCTTCCTAAAGGAGTCTTCACGTTCCGTTGTGGACTTCGGTTCACGTCTCGGGTTCCATCACACCTTCACAATTAGTATTACACCTTGCTTTAATTCTCTTAACATCTCGATCCATAATCTCCACTTCAATTTCCCAAATTCTTCCTACGGTTATCAACACGTCTCTTTCCACAGCTTCTCGCGGTTAGCAAATAATTCTTAATTTACACCATCTCTTCCGTAGCCTCTCGAATCATTTCGAGCCCATTCAACTGACTTTTTCTTACTTCACTCTATCCAACTGGCGATTCACATTTTCATCATCATAATTCTTCAAAGGCTGCAGCTTCAATGCTACCGTGGTAAATGTCGTTGTACAAAAACACTACCAACGGCAAGTATCGATCTCAACAACTATCAAAATCAATCACACACGTTCGGAGCATGTCTTCCAACTTTCGAATCGCCCTTTCACTTGGTTCATCATCTCATAAAAACAACTATCACAAAATAAAATCGCACGGGTCACACATAACCCCATCGAAAACGTTCAGAATATACAAGACGAAGTAATTATTACTAGTCGTACAGAATCAACTTATCGCAATATTACGTACATACAACCCTAGTCCGTCAAAACGAACTCATCGATACGGAATCATCCGACGTATACATAACTCTCTCGAAAACGTCACAATCCAATCGAACACAAAAGCCATAATGAAACACATACAACCACATTACGACACGTTTGCAACATAGCCAAACCGTGCCAAGTCAATCAGTTCAATCAAGTTGACTCATGCTTGCTAATCAGCCAAGCCATGATAAAATAAGAATGTTTGACATGATTCTCGGATGAGTCCAGTCAAAAAGAAAATTGAAAGTTTAAGAAGGTTCACAAGCTTGCCAGCTATGGATGCATATCCAAAAGAAATAAAATACAAACATATGCCATCGTAGAGTGTTCACACACGGATCCATACCCAAAAAATATATATATATTACAAGAACACCATCTTACTTTCGTCCCAAACGTGGTCAAAATCCCAATATATATCATCGTTCATAGTAAAATAAAATAAAATATATTACATGGCATGTGTTCTCCCTGATCGGACTTCATTGGACAATGTCGTCTCAAGTTCTCACAACTTACGTTCACTTGACCAGATCACATACAACATAAACACATAAAAGACAAGGGTTCACCATAAAAACATCAACTATGGCCATCTATCGTTTAACCATCGATAATCAAGGATGGTTGAGTCAAGCAAAGAGGATTCCTCACTTAAATAAACAAAAACGACAATGGAATTGTCTTCCAATTACTGATGCACAGTTGGTAAACTTCCACAGTTTATCGCGTGTCGTTAAACATATCAAAAAAGCAAGAAAGAAAATATATAAGGTACGATACATTTGATGTAGGAGAAGTCTTCGTCATTCCCCTCAGAGTCCCTTGAACTCTGATTTCCTCTACTTTGGCAGTCTTCTATTCTTGTTTAAAATTTCTTCTCAGTGTTGGTATGAACCCCTTTGGTATAACATCAACACCCTAGTGGTTCCGATAAACTTCACACATTACACACGACACATAAAAACATTTTCCAAAATTACTCGGTCACAGTGACTTACTAAGTCAACACCAAAACAAAAAGAAAAGATTTCAAAGAACACAAGAAAATTCAAAATCTTTCTTTAAGAATCAAAGAAATTACGACTACTTGCAAAAATGATCCACCATTTTAAAAAGAAACGTTCTCATCCAAACGTTTATCAAAACACTACAAGTTTCAAGATGACCAATTTGTTTGACACGATAGTGCCCTTCCTAAACTATGCATAATTAGCTAGATCATGCATACTTAAGGGTCATGCATACTTAAGGGTCAAGCAACGACAATTAACAAAACAGGACTCTTCCCGAATTATGCATAGTTAGCTAAGCTGTGCATAATTGAGGATCGAGTGACAACACAAACATTATTATTACACACCAAATATGGCTACTAAAGTTTTCGGCCTAAACTTCAAAATAATTTAATCATTTGAGGAATTTGAAATGGGAAATATTGCTACCATCGTTTTTAAGAAACACATCAAACATTTTTCGTCCACTTTAGAAACATACTTTAGCTTTGCCTTTTTATGGGGAAAATAAATAAATATTTAAATGAATAAATCGACACCATTTACATTTGTTTCACAAAACAATTCACACACTCATACATATTTTTAAAAGAGACTATTTACGGAACATTGGTAAGGTGGTTCAAGATTAGAGATCATTGCAAGCACAACAATTAATAAAATCGAAATCAATGAGATCGAACGAGGTAAACGAGCAATATAATTGCCAACTAAAATTAACTACATTAGAAAGGAAAATGTCTCAAATATATGACAAAAGTCTCGGGATAACAACATCGATCTACGAACACATAGAGTAAAAATTTGAATATCAACACAAGCGTCAAAAATAAAACAACGATCATAATTCCCATCATCTCGAGTTGCACACACATTCCACCAAGGGTATACGGGAAGAGGAAAATAATCACTTGATCGAATAGAATCAATTTCACCAGGAAGATCGAGTTCTTTCACCTCTACAATTCGGTAAAGCGGCTTCGCCTCCTCGCTTTGGTTCGATATAAATAAATAACCAATTTAATGAAGATTTACAGCATCATTCAAGTAAATACAGAATTTTAGGTTCCATTAACCGAAAGAAGAAAAGTTACGGCGTCCATGAACATTACAAAATACACCGGGTGACATACCCTCATCATCAAGTCCTAGCGAAATAGCAACCCAAAAATAAATATAATAATAATGGTTTCATATCATGGAAAATATTAAAATGGACAGTCACATGACTACTCAAGTTTAGATACAGACTCATAAAATCAAAGAAGGGATGTCGGACGATCGAACCATCGTGACTCAAAACATTATACATACATCTTTATAAAATATTATACAAGTAGGCGTGTGTTGTATAATCCAGTTGCGTATAATAATTAGTGTTACCTTGTACATTGTAAAACCGAACATTTACACACTTTTAATTTGTGTTACCCCATTAAAGAATTTATACCTTTCATTTTTCAATCTTTACGAAGTTTTCATTTCTGGAAAAATTTCAATCTCTCGGAATTTATTAACATTAGTAGATGCGGTGACTCGGTTATCATAATCGACAAATCATTAGGTTTGAAAAATCTCCATACTCGTGTCAAAATATCGTTAATGTTCATATCTTAAGTACCAAACGTATATAGTAAGAATTTTCAAAGTTTCTCATTACTGTTATTAAGACTTATCTCATTACGTATATACAAATATCCAAAATAACTCAATCTAGTCCAATTAACTCTTAAAATCAACTTTTGACTTTTTATTATACATAAGTCTTCCTTAAAACTGGTTTGTTAAATCACATTCGCGCACTTCGACTCAAATGATAAAGAGGTTTCACGTAGTTTTATCTCAGATAATTTACTGATTTTAGTCGAGACTTGAATCTCAAAAATAATAATAATATAATAATGTAATAATTAATCAGAAATGCTTATTTCAATAATTCAAAGATATATAAGATTCAACTTTTAATCATTAGCCCATTATCAAGTGATTTTTTTAAAATTAACACATCTCGCAGCGGAATAAAACAAAAGATTTTTCAAACTATTTTAAACAAGCATCATCGAATTATGCATAATGATTCTCTATAACGACAATTTAACAAACAAATGATTTCCAATGACGTTCCATCAATGTTTAAAAAAAAATTATTTCAAGCGTTAGAATTTCTCACTTATAGTGTATATTCCGATTTTATCCCAGTTTATTCGCTACAACAAGTAATGTGTTCTAGTTTATACCAATGCATACGTAAACATAACCTTATGTTTAAAATAAAACAAATTTTACAAAGTTTCTATCTCCAAAATACATGGCCAATTCTTCTACTCATGTTTTATATTACAAGATAAGCCAAAAGTTTGCTACATTGACCCGAAAATTAATTCATACTAAATCCAAGTTACATATACTCAATAGTCATATCGTAAATTTTATTATAAACTCCTTTTTAAAATTAAATTAAACAAAATCTTAACAAATCCATCACTAGCTCTTAGTATCAAATTATTAATATATGAAAACAAGGATTTTTACGAGTAAGATAAATTACTTATTAAGATTTACCAACCAAGGTTGAAGGGAAAAAAAAATATTTTCACTTTGTCCATTTACACTCTACACATATTTTATTGGTTACAAGACACAACATAAGTCATTTTTATCCAAAAGTTTCATCCGCCAAGTATTAAATATGTAAAACACTTTATGTTTAAATCATTCAATCGACAAAATTCGATGCTTACTTAATTCACACAAATGTCGGACCTCGTCATATATACTATCGAATTCAAAATAATGGAACAACAAAATGAAATGAAATAAATGGGACGAGAATACGTATGCCAACTAAATGTTGTTATCGGCCTCGGATGAGTCTCGAATCGTACTCCACAAAATTAACACAAAAACCAACCAAATTCCAAGTTATCGCGATTGATCACAACGCTAGTCTATTTTTAAAACACATCCTTAAATTTTAAGTAGAATAGTAAACAATGATTAAATGGCGACACGCCTCAACCGCGTTTTATAAAATACACATGTGATTTGTCGCTACGATGTACGCATCGTTGATTATACTTCGTCTATATTATAGTTACGCCAACTATCATATCAAACCCATAAGGAATAAAGGAAATACAGTAATACGATAGTAATTTACGTTCCAAAAAGAAGATGTCCAAAATGACACATCACGGTGCGATAACGACAATCGAGATCAATCTAGTCAATATACAATATGTTACGAAGCATTATTTACGTATCTAGAGTATCAAACGAGGTTCATATTCGGTTATCCGAACAATAAATTAATTATCAAGATTGATAATTAGCGGTAAGGCCGAATTCTCAACAAAACCGCATTTTAATGTACGATAATTACGCAAGGACCATTGCTTTGCGTGCAATGCCTTTAAATACCATACTATATACATACTTATACATACAATCATTCCTACATACACGTAGGATTACAACGCGGTATTGCCATGTAATGCAATGTAGCCCGTTATGCCAATTACATGCAACATATACGATAATCTTTACAGGAATTTGCAAATTACGATGATAAGTACTCAACGTACAAAACAATATATATCAATATATATCAAAGTATTTACTTACTAAATACTCGGGAATTCATATCAATTTTGAGGGATACATCTAAAATATAAAGCAATGCTAAAGAATTCTTACCGGAGCCATGCAGGATAGTTGTGTGCTTGGACAATTTCTTACGACACCAAAAGTTATAGTTTAGGATTTTTCAAAATGACCTAGTTCTCTATAACTCATGTCTCTGATTACCAATCTATAACACCCCCAACAAATGCTATGCGCAGCGGAACTACAACATTTGGGTGCTACTTAGTTATCATCACACATAAGCTATATTAAACGACTCAAAGAGACGTAAAAGTTTAAACATAAATTTAAACATTATTAAAATCATACAAGTCTACAGTTTTCCAAATCCCAAAATAATACTAAACAGAGTTTGTGTTAGGTCCCCACTGAATCTCAACCCAAAAGTACATTTTTGCTCACATGGAAGAATAATAAAAGAGTTTTAAGTTAAATAAGGGTGGATAAACAAGTAGACCGCCAAGCCACAACAACTTCCATCCTCGCATGCTCCGCTGCTATCAACCTTGTTTACCTGAAACACATGCTTAAAATCGTCAACACAAAGGTTGAGCGAATCTATAGGTTTATCAAATCATCAGTTGAACATAAGTGTTAAAAAAAACCAATCATGATCATTCAATAGCATTGTGGCCATACAATCTATTATTCAAGGATATGACAATTGTGTTTAAGCTCATGACACTAAACCGTTAACTCAATCACCCGCGTAATAATTACCGGCGTGATTCAGATGAAACCAAGGCCCCTAATAAGGCATCAGTTGCAATTATACCTTATCTCTTATCACAAATTATCCGTCCGCAGGGGGTATCAACGTACTAGCCCTCGTCTCGGATAGGGTAGTCAACCCCATAGTACTATCACTTTGTATAAGCGGCTATTTCTAATCCACGCTAGGACTAAACAATAGTTAATAGTTCATGAAATTAGGGACTTTTGCAACTAGGTACTCAACACAATTTCAAGGCAACATTCGGGTCCAACAATCATTCATGACTTATGTTCATTTTCCTTTAAATAGCATGTATCCCCCTCGCGGGTAAAATCATTTGAAATAAGTAAAAAGCGAGGCTATAGACTCACCTTATATAACAAGTAGTCGATAGTTCGAGAGACGGTCACTGACGACGATACGGATGCCCGGGTAAATCAACACCTATCAAACCAAATAACGCGTAATGAGTAATATCATTTTAAAACCTTATGGTACTGTATAAAATACATAAATACTAGTCACTTGTGACAATTACAACTCACGCCAAAACAAAACGACAAGTGTTACTTGTTTTATAACATTTGTCCTCACTACTAACGTTATCCATTTTTACTCATTTTCGCCGATACTTACCGAATGTACGGACTATTTTACTATACTTAACCATTTTTATAAAATTTAACAAAATTCTCAAAAATACTATAAGACCTGTAGAAAACACATATTTAATCCCAATAAAAGTTTTTACTTCTACGACTCATTACTCAACACTTTTCCAAAAACTACGTTTTTCGGACTGAAATTGTACTTTGACCAAGTCGGACTCATTTGACCCGTTTAAAATACTCCATTGACCCATTTGACACCTAAGTCCTATAATAGACTCAAATGTGCAGGTTTGACACCAAAATTCAGCCCTTGACCATTTACCAAACTAGACTTATAGTCCCCGGGATTTGACCTAAACCAAGCATAATTTCGGATTATGACGGTTTTCATCTCCCGGTACACGAATTTCAAAACGTCGTAACTTTTGACTCGTTAGGAGTCGTAAGCTCTACCTTATACAAAATCAAAGCTAAGAAGATGCTCTACAAATCTATCCTATCCACAAGACCTGTTTTCAAAATAATTTTTACGAAAATGCCTTAAACTTTCTGCCTAAAATCAACCATACCAAAATCACGCTAACGCTCGTTTTCAAACCCATTTGTCATCACTAGACATCATCCTAAGCATCCCTAATTACAACCAAACAACATTTTCAGTCCTAAACCCCTATTGATCATCAACCTCATAGAATCAAAATCCTAAAAATATACATGCAAGTGACTATACCTATCTAAAAAATCTAAAAACACAAGATTAAACACAACCTATGACACATTTCATCAAACACCTTGAACACACCCAAAACCCCCAAAAATTCGTGGCTTTAGGGGCTGTGGAACATAAGAATCATAAACCCCATTATGTTTTTATGGATGATTCATCCTTATAAACACATGAATTAAACATGCAATTACCCAATTAACATCAAAAACGGTTTTGAAAAATCTTAAAATTTTTGGAAGAATTTTTGTTAATGCATGTGTGAAATGATCATGGATTAACACTCACTAGATGATTTTAGAAGGTGGTCTTTGATTAGAATGGATCAAAACTAAAAAAAAAATGATGTGGTGGTGGTTTTTGGTGTTTGGCCGTTGGCCTAAGAACACAAGGGAGGGGGTGTTTGATCTTTTTTTTTGTAAAATGTTTTGTGTGTGTGTTGTTAGCTCCTTTTTGTGAAATGGGAAGGACCTAAGTGCAATTTTAACTTTCTTTTGGCCTTAAGCAAAAACGACACCAAAACTTTGCGGGATTGACTCACTAGTCATTTTAGAAAATTTTACGGGAGTCGGGTTTCGCCCCGAACACTTGAAAATACTTTTAAAAGGTTCAAACGCACACAAAACGAATATACATATGGTTCCGACTCGACTTAACACGTAATAAAAATAAAATCTCGAAAAACTCAAATATCGATCAATCGATAATAAAAGGTAAATTTTGGGCATCCGTCGGTATCGTAGTCGTTATCGTTTCTTCTTAAATCGTCAAACGTTAAATTACGACCGTAAACGTTGGTTTCAACTTAAATCGTCAAATAAATAGCAAATGAAATTTCTTAAAAATTTCAAAAATTTACGTAAAATAGGATTAAATAAATGACGTTGGGCTCGGGATATCACATCCACGAGTGAGCCACAACTTAAGAGAGATGCTCATACTGAACAGCTCTTGAGACAATAACTTAGCATCTTACGGCACTTTCACGGGTCTTACATTTGCAATCAAGATGGGACAAAGTTTTAGTTGATTTAATGAACAACTTTGGATTTTTGTGGCTTATAGCCGAAATGTTGAGAGAGAGATGAAGAGAGAAGTGAGATTGCATGTATGTGAAATTGGAATGTGTGTGTGTTTCGGCTTAAAGAAGAGAGAGGGAAAGGGAATGCAAAAGGCATGATTGACTTGGTAAGAACACTTGTGCCAAGTGTAGGCTTTTGTGTTTCCCATGCATCTATTCTCCTTCCACATACACCTTGGTGCCGTGTAACATTCACCAAAGGGGGAAAGATGGGCTTTGGTCATAGGATTATGTTGGGCTTAATATAGTAGACAAGATCTTGGGCTAGTCCAAGAAAGGTTAAGCAAGCCCATAGTGTGTATCCACATATACATAGCTACATATGTATAATGTGGTATATTTTCAAATTATGTTAAAGTGTGGTACACTCATTGCTAGTTATATCTTCATTACTTGTTTTTCCTAGTTTTAAGTACAAGGTTTAAGCTATGTAACTTATTTACAACCAATATGGATGTAACGGTATAAGTACATAATGGACAAGTTCACACACAACTTATAGACGTATAGCACGTGAGTACACGTTCTAGGATTAATGGGTGAAACTTTATTTCATAAAATCATGGTAAAATCATGGATTTTACAGCACCACCCCGTTATTTTAGCTTTGTACTCAAAGCTACTAAAAACGTATTTATCCTTTAAATGCAAGATGTTCTAAGTATATGGTTCATGTCGAACACTCTTTCTCAGAAACGAGTTGTGACATTGATACGAAATAGTCTATATCTAGGTTACCTTTATATGTTCGGTTGAGCAGTAATGGAGGCTACTGCTATGAATGGATAAAAGGGAATACAAAGAGATCCTTATCCAGGTCACTGAGCAGTAAAGGAGACTGTTGCGGTGGACGTATAGGAAGGGAATGTAAAGAGATTTTTATCCGGGTCGCACTATTCATCCGATTGAGCAGTAAAGGAGACTGCTGCTGTGGATGGATAGGAAAGGAATGCAAAGAGATCTTTATCCGGGTCGCACTATTCATCCGATTGAGCAGTAAAGGAGATTGATGCTGTGGATGGATAGGAAGGGAATGCAAAGAGATCTTTATCCGGGTCGCACTATTCATCCAATTCAGCAGTAAAGGAGACTGCTGCTGTGGATGGATAGGAAGGGAATGCAAAGAGATCTTTATCCGGGTCGTACTATTCATCCGATTCAGCAGTAAAGGAGACTGCTGTTGTGGATGGATAGGCGCGGGCCTTTTAACGGGGGTTGCAGTTATGTACTTTCAAGAGCTGGGAGAGGACCAATGGTGTTGTGGATTTAGTTAGGAGGACAAATCCATTGCAAATGGTTTCTGGTATGAGGAGGACACGCCAACATGTTTTATATGTTGGGGAAGTTGGGGATGCACTTTACCCGCATCCTTTTTACGGGTGAGATATAGGTTATATCTCCACACCCGATGATGAGAATTGGGGGTTGAAAGTAAAATAAAATATTTTAACTATAGACCCCACCTATGTCAACAGTTTTATGAAAAATCTTACAATTATACCTCAAGCTTGTGGGATACAAACATCAGTTAATAGTACTAAAGTTTCTACCCAACAGAGAGGTAAAGATTATTGTTGATGGCGATTAGGTAGGAAGTTGCAAAGAATCTGCTTCATTTGCCACGGGGGTGAGCGAGAGGGGCGCAGAAAAAAAAAGTACCTCGAATGGTGGAAATAAAAGAAGATACCAAGAATAAAAAAGTGTGCGCCTTGCGGGGTGCCGCAACAAGGGTCATGCATCCACTATTACTGGTTCAAAATTTGCACAAATTCTGACTTCAAAAGAGAGGAAATTACACCTCCCAGAGTCTGGTGGATGATGGTATTGTCGAACTAATTGGACCCGAAGAGGAAAAAGGTATGTCCAAATACGTGGGACTTTCAACATCTCTTTACGAGGGATGTGGAACTTAGCCTTACAAAATACACCCATTGTGAGTTGGATGTGCCTTTCAGGTTTAGGGTTGCCTAAGTGGCGGATATAACCCTACAAAATACACCCATTGTGAGTTGGATGTGTCTTTCAGGTTTAGACGGGGAGAAACAGGTTAATGAAATGAGGCATCCCTTGACCAAGTATTCCCTGGCTTGCTTGGTGCTAGAAATGACACTATGTCTAGTGTTAGTCATATCAGGGTTACCATCCCCTAGTATAATCAAGGTTTCATTTCCCCAAGGTATACGAACCAATTTTTGATCGCATAGGATATCTGTATGATATTTGTTTGTCAATTCGTGCTAATGATGGCATCAAAGCAACCAAGACTTACTGGAATCTGATTGATGTAAAACGGGTGATTGGAAAGTTTTAAGGAACAACCTCGAATGATGGTGCTAACCATCATAATATTTTCGTCGACAATTCTACAGCATAATAGGAGTCTAGAACTAACAGAGGGATTTCCAATACCTTACTAAATTTGGCAAATATAATGTTTTGGTCTGCCCATGTGTCAAACCAGATAGATGTATATCATTGGGTTAGTAAGAACGTACTAGGGACGACGTTGGAGTCTGGATTAGCTTGGGCATTGCCGGCCATGTACACTTGCGAAGAAGTTCCCTTGTTGTCCTTCTTCTGGTTGGCCAACTTGGGACAGTCAGGTCTCACATGCCCAGGGGTTCCACACTCGTAGCATATCACAGCTTTCTTTGGTCCACTACTGCTTCCACCTGTGGGGTTTCGGTTTCCCTGCTGCCCACTTCCACTCCCACGTGCATTAGACTTGCCCTTGTTGCTGTTTCTGAGATTGGTATTGGGTCGACCCAAAGTAGTTTGTTTGACAATCACGAGCAAAATGGCCTTGTTGGCCACACTTGTAGCACCCTTGGCATTGTCCTCCAACAATATGATGATAGTTGCACTTTGGACACTTAGGCTTGGATCCCGAGTAGTTCTTGGTGCGGGTTGTGGGAGTAGTTTCATCAGCTTGCGCAACGTTTTGCTTTTTGGAAGGCTGCTGGGCTGGCTACGAGAGCTTTCATCAGATTTTCTCTTGTTGTCCGTTTTCCTTTTGGACAAATTGCGGGCTCGCTTGTTGACAGCTCAGTCGCAAATTCCATAGCATTCTCAACGGTAGTGGGTCATGAATCTAGCACACTGTCATGGATGCTGTCAGGGATTCCGCTGACATACTTCTCAATCTTATCACTCCTTAGAGGGAACATTCTGGTGCACATCAAGATTAACTCTTGAAATCTTTAGTTGTACCAAAGGATATCATTGTTCTTACACTTTAGATCCCACAGTTCTATCTCCAACTTCTTCATTTCTCCTCTAGGACAGTACTTCTCAGTCATCCTCTCTTTGAGGTTGGCCCAAGTGAGAGTGTAACCAGTGTCATGTCCAAGGGTAACAACCATAGAGTTCCACCAGGTGAGGGCACTCTCAAGTAGTGTGCATGTGGCAAACTTAACTCTGTTCTCGTCAGCATAACCGCTGATACGGAAAACTGTCTCTAGTCTTTCAAACCACTGCATCAATTCAACAACTCCTTCTTTTCCTCGGTAGTACGAGGGTTTGCACTTTATGAAGTCGGGGTAAGAGCAACCCTTGTTGGCATTTTTTCTGCGTGCATTGAGGTTTGGGTCATCGTTTGCATTCGGGTCAGCTCCTCTGGCTGCCATGGCCGTTGTGATGCCTTCGCTTATCATTTCTCGGAGTTGTGCGGTAGTGACATTTCGAGTAGCTTCTGGGGATTCAGCATTATCGGCATTGGAAGTGGTTGCATTATTGGGATTTGATCTCGTAATCACCATTTGTCAATAATCATACACAAAATGAGATTATTAGTTCAAACGTTAGTACAGTTTTTATATTATTTGCACGGGAAAAATTCATGCACTGATTTCATAACCTGTCAAGATCTCATAATATAATACATTGCAAAGCAAATATAATAAAGAAAGTGATTACATGTTATTTCCATAATCTAGCATAACAAAATCTAAGTCATAGGCTGGTCGGGCCTTGTCCAAGGTAATGATACACACAGTCTTTAAAACATTACATCCCAAAGTTACATGTCCAAAAGAAAAGAAAAGATAAAGTACGGGATTACATCACCAAAAACTAAAAAGAAATAAAAGTACAAAGGCCCTATGTCATGATAGCTGGGATGCAACCCGTAAACTTATCATGACGTACAAGAATTCTAGTATGTCTATACTAATCCTGCCTAGATGGTCCACTAGATGAGGTCGGTGCTGATGGAGCTGGTGGAGTTGCAGAATAACTCCTGGTGTTCCAAAAAGTCCGAACTGTCGTTTAGGTCTGCTTAAGCGTACGGAGTGCTGATAGTAGTTGGTTCCGGAGTCTATCGACGTCCCCTTAGAGATAAGCCATCTCCCTAGTAACCCCATCATGCCGGACAGTGG
The DNA here is from genome assembly GCA_025667525.1 of Glebionis coronaria. Classification (NCBI taxonomy): domain Eukaryota; kingdom Viridiplantae; phylum Streptophyta; class Magnoliopsida; order Asterales; family Asteraceae; genus Glebionis; species Glebionis coronaria. Next base: position 512,668,528 of record CM046877.1, on the reverse strand, counting down.
CGAGATCAAAGAAAATAGATAATGATTGCTCTTGAGCAGAAAGAGCAGCATGGGTCTGATGCTGCAGACCCTCCTTGACTTGAATCCGCTGGTGGAGATGGTAGTTCTCCTCCAATAACAACTTCAATGTCTCGTCTGTCCTAGCCTGGATGCCTTTAGCGGTCTGGGATTCTCCTCTCATAGTGCGAAAGAGAGAGTCGATACGATCGTAGATGACGGTGTGGCCTTGTTGACTGACTGTCAACTAGCTGCGGAGGTCGGATATCTCCCACTCCTGACGTGCGGCCAGTGCGGCGATCTGGGCCTGGACGGAATCGACACGCCCTGCCTCGGAGCCTTCCCCGGTCTCATAAGTGCAGACGGGTACGGACCCGGAAAAATAGCCCAATGATAAAGATGGAGGCACGGAAGATGGTATGCTAGGAAGAACCTGGTCCTCCTCCATAGAGGTTGGGGCCAGTATGGCTGATGCTGAGATAGAAAAAGGGTCCTCTAGGAGTATAGCTTCGATAGTTGGGTCATCCTCTGAATCCAAGGCTGATAACCATCCACACTGCGCCGATTGTGGATATGAACAAACAACTGGAGTAGGAGCTACTACGGGTAGAAGAGTCGAAGGTGCAGTAGGCAGAGTCATGATGCTCTGAAATATTATTATTTTAAGTTTGAAGTAAGTATAAGCTTACAAACAAAGAACAATATTATTTTAGATTACATGTTTTATGAAATATATCCCTTTTAAACAATTTTCATAATGTTTTAAGGTTACATATATTAATATTTATATATATATATATATATATATATATATATATATATATAAGTTATCATTTACGCAGTTCATCTAACAATTTGTAAGTGCAAGGTTTGGTTTAGTATTACCTATATTTTCATTTCAGTATTTTACTAAGCAGTGTAAAATTTTCAAGTTTAGCATATCTAACATTTTCCATAGCAATATTTCACTAAACAGTATTAATAACCAACTTTAGTAACAATATATACACTTAGTTCACATAGCATAAAATGCCCTAAGATCTATATGCTTAACTAATACGGTCCCAAAGAAAAAAAATCCTAAAAAGATTTTTATAAGTTATAGTCCAGTTTTAAATAAAAGAAAAATCATTTTATTTTGATTTTATTTAAACATTTATCTGGTTCTCTATAACTAATGCTCTGATACCATTCTCTACGACACCCCGGGTAGGGTCATAATATGCGGAAATATCAACGGAGATGTCACAAGGGTGGATCGATAGCATATAGTCCATAGAGCATAAGATAAAGAGTTATTCAAATCAGATTACATGTTTGATAAACAAATAAATAAAAATTGTCTTAAACATGATAAAAGGTGATTGTTTATGTTTCCCAAATAGAACCCCTGACGAGTCCTACGATGCAGATTACATAGATGCGTGTGTCCACGCACATATCTCGTTCTAACTTCATTTCCCTGAGATAAACATGCTTAGAGGGTCAACATAAAGTTGGTGAATTTACAGGTTTTAACAATTAATTAGTTTGGACATACATTAATCATAGAAGTAACAATGCACAAAGCATTCTTACTACAAATTAGATTACATTTGCTATTACTCGAAACTGAATCTTAACCTTCCATAGTCCTCAACAGATGAGGACGTAGTGTCTTACAAAAAGACACCCAACCCAGTTCCAACATGGTATACATCTGTTGTCCCGGCCAACGCACAGTGAGCATGACTCACCCAGATGGGGATGGTCAATCCCTAATAAATCTATTTATAACATTCGGGCGATTTACAACAATTTAATAGTTTCAATAATAGTCAATCATAGTCAAGTTTATACAACTCAGTTATGTCCAATTCAAAATAGTTGCATGTTTTCTCCCCCGTAGAGGAAAAGTTTATCAATAGTTAATATGGGGCTGTAAACTTACATGGGAGTTGGCAAAAGCTGTATAACACGAATATCCAAATAATGCTCACGCCAAAATTTATGCCTAATCAAATAGTACAGTCTTAATAGATAGTACAAAGAACATATGTGTATGCTTATACAGATTTTTAGTCAGTTGGTTTATGCTACGGTATTTATCTAAATAACCGTAGTTCAAGTATCAAAAATATTGATTTAAATTATCTATATAAGTTTCATTTCTAAGTAAACATAAAATGTTTAACTTTTAATATCAGTTAGCATACATGTATTAATAATAATCATTTAACGTACAATTAAGTTTCTTATTTAAGTAGACATAAAATGTCCTACTTAAAATATTAGTTTAAGTTCTCCGTTCATGTATTATAATCACTCATTTACTATTAAGTTTCATTATTAAGTAAACATAAAAAGTTCTACTTAATATTAGTTTACGTTCGTAGTTCATGTATTATAATCATTCATTTAAACTTACTATTAAGTTTCATATTTTTAAGTAGACGTAAGGTGTTCTACTTAAAATTAGTATTCAATTTATCCAACGTTCATATAAATTTTATTTTCTAAAAGTATATGTGTTCATGCATTAATAATACATATTCATAATTGTTAATACAATTCATTCCCTAAAGCAAATATAAATATTTTATTTTGAAAAATAAAATGATTTAAGTTCATTTGGATACCAAACTTATCTAAGATATGAGGGGACTCATCCCCACCTTCCATCTCCTCACCATCTAATGGCTGAGCTTAAACCCCCATTTTATACTGCAGGGGTATTTTCGTCATTTCACCCGCCACTATATAAATCATTTTATCCTTTTTTTCTCATAAAACACACACACCGTAACATCACTTCTCTCTCTACCTCCCGATCTACTTTCTCTCTCTATAAGTTGAAGCGTATAATCACAAATCCATCACGAACATCATCATTAATCCATCACAAATCGATTAATTAACACAAATTCATATCATGTTTGTATTCTCATAATATATTCTTATTTTTTTAGCTTATTTGATTTAGAATAAGCTTATTAATTTATTGTCATTAGCTTATTTTGAACGAAATATTCTGATTAATAGTCCTTATTTTGATCGAATTCTTCCAATTGATTGTTCTTATTTTGATCAAATTATTTTAATTAGCTTTTAATTATATGATTTATGTGAATAAGCTTATTTGTTTGAATAAGATTTTGAATTAGATGAGAGTTATGAATAATTTTGTGAATTAGATAGGAGTTGTGTGAATAAGCTTACAAATTATATGAGAGTTATGAATAAGCTAGCTTTTTAGCTTATTTTGACGAATCATAAGGTATTTTATGTAAGTTAAATTACGTTTACTGATGTGGGCTGTAATAAGCTTGATATATCATATATGATAGTTATATATCATATATGATATATCATCAGTTATCATATATGATATAACTATCATATATGATATATCAAAGAAACCATAAGAAAAAACAGATTTTGTATGAGTCTTTTTCAGAAAATCCGTATAAACTCTTGAAACATGCCTTCTATCATATATATGAGTAATATTTTTTTTAAAAAAAAAAATTCATAATATGTTCTTTTCTATCTTTTATTAATGCAGTCAGACAGAGGTGGTGTGATTGCCCGATTTGGAGCAAAGCAGGGAGGGATGTTGATTATAACAAGAGGATGTGCACGGATATGTTATAAGGATCAAGACGGAGTAGGTGTTGTTCATGAATTCATCAGTTAATAATGGTTTTAACAATAGTTTATTGTCGATAAAGAAGGGTAGTTTTAATAATAATGGTGTTTGCATCTTTTGATTTTGTATAAATGATTATCATATATGATATCAGATGTGTATCATATATGATTTTACATTAGGTTATGTTCTGTTTGAATTATCATATATGATTCTGTTCATAAGTACATTTTTTATATTATGAACAAGTGTTTAATTATTAATTGTGCATACTCTTTGTTGTAATCATGAATTCATCAAATTCTTTGTTTAATATACTCAAGTTTTTCTTGAGTATCATATATGATAATGCATTATCATATATGATAGTGAATTAGCATATATGACTTAATTTATCAAAACCATCATGACATAATACCAAGAAAGCTAAACCATATTAAAAAGACGTTGTACAAGATACCAATCAATTACAAAATCGTCCATATACGTCAAAACTCCATTAGGAGATTACAAGGAAAAAACAAACAATACATTTAAACATAAAATAAAAACTTCACGAACTTCTTCAATAAGCTTCTTGGCCTTTTGGATGCTTGTAACGTTCAACATTCCTTGTAAACAGCATTCCCTACAAAAATAAGAAGATTTAATTCAATTTTCAAGCGCATCATCATATATGATATATTTTATCATATATGATATTTTAGCTTACATCATATATGATAAAATATATCATATATGATATTTCACTAACAGGTCACACTAAATTTGTTCAGCGAGATTAAGCCATAAAATCTTATAATTCATGAAAATAAGCTAATAAGTTAGCTTATAATTCATCATAATAAAAATGATGATAATTTTTTAGCTTATTCCTATTAATCATCTAATAAAAAAGCAAACACATCCATAATCACATCAAAATAAGCTTATTTACATCAAATAAGCTAAAAAAGATATAAATGATGATGATATAACCTGGTGATTCGTTCTTCAATAGATTCGACATCTTTTTTTTTAATTTTAAACGCGATTTGTTGATGATTTTTTATTTGTGTGTGTTTTAGTATGTGTTTTGGATCGAGATGATGATTGAATAAGCTTATGTGTGTGTTTTTTGTGTATGTTTTTTGTTAGATCTGAGATAAGAGACGGGGTGAGATGTATTTGGGAGGTGGCTGGGATGGGTGGGTTTAAAATGACGAAAATGCCCCTCCGCTTTTTTTAATTAAAAAATAAAACTTAATCTGGGCTGTTCATTTTTTGATAGATGGAAGGTGGGGATTGATCCCCTTGTATCCAAAGGATACAAGGTATCCAAAATAACCGGACTCAAATAAAATATAATATTTTATTTAAGATTTAAGTTCATTTGGATACCAAACCTTTATTTGCATACTAAGGGACTAATCTCCACCACTCATCTCCATCTTAATTTAATAGATAAGATTAAACATAAAACCAATTTCCTCTTTTTTTTTCAAACATTAATATCTTTTAAACCGTCAATCGTTATACGAAAAAAAATATACCATTACGACGGGCATTTAATTATCTTTCTACAGATATGCTATATGATATACTTTCGACAAATTATTTTTTTTTTGTTTTTTCCGTAATTTATCATATATGATACTAAATATCATATATGATAGTAACACTGGTATCATATATGATATAACTTATCATATATGATATAAACCAATATCATATGATATAAACCAATATCATATGATATAAACCAATATCATATGATATAAACCAATATCATATATGATTCTGTAATAATTTGTAACATAACAATAATATCATATATGATAAAACACTATTATCATATATGATATTTTACGCAAATTTAAAAAAAAAATGATTTTTTTTTTCTTCAAAAGTATATCATATTGCATATCTGTAGAAAGCTAATTAAATGCTCGTCGCGATGGTATACTTTTATCCGTTTAACACTTAACGGTTTAAAAGATATTTAAGTTTTAAAAATAAGTGAAATAATTAAATACTTTTAATCTCAACCATTAGATATGATAAGGATGGATGGTGGGGATGAGTCCCTTAGTATCCATGATAGATATGGTATCCAAAATAACTTTACTCTTTATTTAACTTTAAAGTTTCCATAAATTATTTTAACATTTATAAAATAATTTATATATTACAAGTTTAAGAATTTATATTATAATCCCTTATGGTTTAGGGTTTGTTTAAGTTTTAATAGGTTTCAAATAGAATTAGGGTTAGGGTTTGTTAAAGTTTCGGAACATGGCAAAACTAGTCCCTCCATATTTTTAAACAAAGTAAACTTTCGGATTTTACACATTTGGTACCTAGGGCTTGTTAAAGTTTCGGCTTATGGCAGATTTAGTCCCCCTAGTTATATCTAGGTTTTGTAACTTTACTAAAATGACAAAAACAGCCCCTAGGGCTTCTTTAAGTTTCGGCTAATTACAAGAATGGTCCTTAGGGTTATAAAATGAAAAAATAACATTTAGAAACTTCCCAAAATGGTCCCTAGGGTTTAATTTACAACAGATGGTATTTATTAAACCCTACACTTTCAGATATTTTGATTTTCAGTCCTTGTGTTTACTAGTTTATCAAAACAAGTTTCATAAGTTATGGTTTTAGTCCTTAAGTTTCATAAATTGTCATTTTAATCCAAAAAGTTTATATAAGTTATATTTTATTATAAAAACTTTTATTTTAACATTTAAACATTATATGAGCTCATTAAATGGGCTAAACATCTAATGGGCAATCTAGTGGGCCTAAATATATCTCAAGTCCACTAATTTATTTAAATGGGCCTTTAAATCATTTATTGGGCTTAAATACATTTATAAGTCCTTTAATTAGTTAAATGGGCCTAAGTTTAATCTTATATCTATTAAGATACAAAGATTTATCAAATGGGCTTATTGGGTTCATTAAGTCTTAGATTGACATTGCATGGGCTTATATAGTCCATTTACACTACTTTATATTTTAAGTAAGTATTAACTTAGGATATTCTTATAAGCTTATTATTCGCTTATTCATATTTAGTTTTAAATCTTAATTAAAGAATAAAACTAATAGTTGGTTTTATGTGATGTTCCAAATTAGATCTAGGTGTGTTACAAGGTTGCATGCAAGTCATAAGCCCTAATAGGAGCTTATATCTCACGGCTATAATTTGCTATAGCTTATTAAGATGAGTTAAACTTGTTTTAAGGTTGCATGTACTTATATGTGTCCAAATTAAGATCTAGATATGTCCAAGTCAATAAAACAAGTCACAAGTCCAAAAATGAGATCTAAACTATGTCTAGACCTAAAAATCAATCATAGATCCATGTACACCCATATATAGCCCACGGCTATATTTCTAAATCTTGGTGTATCCAAGATGAACACTTTAGCTAGTTTTATGTATTGTAAATATTTACAAAAATACATCATGATTATCTAGGTTACATGCATGTTCCCAATGTTACTATTATTCCAAGAAGACTACATATAGCCCACGGCTATATTGTCTTCTCCCAAGGTTCCCATGAGATTTTTATAAGCTTGTTTTATGTTTATTATACTCAAGTTAACTCTATCATTAGATATATGGTTTATATAAGCATGCATGTACATCTAACCCATTTTAGGTCATATGTAACCCACGGCTACATTTATACACATAAGTTATATTTGTGATTTTTAGTATTCCATTTCACATGTAATAATACATTTCCCATTATTAAAACTTGGTACATAACTCCTAGTTAATCCACTTAATATGCCGTGACCTTCTAGGTCATTGTTTTTCATGGTTTTTGAGTTACACATGTTTACTCATGAGATCTATGATTATTAGTTAACCAATATCCCAAAAGTAAGATTTGTAACCCATGCAAAATTTTAATCTCATAAAATGGTTCATATGATTTTTAATCAATGTTAATAACATAGAGTACAAGCCTTAGGTTTCTTTATAAAAAAAAATTTTAACCATAACTATGGTGATCTAAAATATGCCGTGACCTAGGATGGCCATGGCTTTACCAAATCTTGATTTTAACAAGTTATTTACATGTGTTTATAGATATATGATGATTCATGCAAGTGAAGAAATGAAAGAGCACAAGGAGTATACCTTTCTTGCTTAAAAGTACCAAAGATGATCTAGATGAACAAGGAGATTAGAGATCTAATCTAGTTGATGAAGAAAATCCTAATATAAACGAAGTTGTGGCCTTAAAGATTAGGCTAGGGCTTGTTTATAGTGATTCCAAAAGAAATGATGCTACCAAATGATTTGCAATTAAGATGGGATAAAATTTAGCTGATTTAATGAAAACCTTTGGATTTTTATGGCTTATAGCCGAAATGTTGAGAGAGAGAGATGAAGAGAGAAGGGAGATTTCATGTATGTGAAATGGGAATGTGTGTGTGTTTCGGCTTAAAGAGGAGAGAGGGAAAGGGAATGCAAAAGGCGTGTATGCCTTGGTAAGAACACTTGTGCCAAGTGTAGGCCTTTGTGTTTCCCGTGCATCTCTTCTCCTTCAACATACACCTTGGTACCGTGTAACATTCACCAAAGGGGGAAAGATGGGCTTTGGTCATGGGCTTATGTTGGGCTTAATATAGTAGACAAGATCTTGGGCTAGTCCAAGAAAGGTTAAGCAAGCCCATAGTGTCATACATAGCTACATATGTGTAATGTGGTATATTTTCAAATTTTGTTAAAGTGTGGTACACACATTTGTAGTTATAACTTCATTACTTGTTTTTCCTAGTTTTAAGTACAAGGTTTAAGCTATGTAACTTATTTACAACCAATATGGATGTAAAGGTATAAGTACATAATGGACAAGTTCACACACAACTTATATAAGTATAACACATGAGTATGTGTTCTAGGATTAATGGGTGAAACTTTATTTCATAAAATCATGGTAAAATCATGGATTTTACAGTACAACTTCTTTAGATAAAGATACATTTTATCAGAAATGGCATGAATAGAATACTTAAACTTGTGAGATTCCAACATGACTAAATCTCGAAATACACCATATTTTGGAAACCACAAACGACCTTTTAACACTTAACGCCATCGGCTCCCATCTCTAATGGTTCTCATTAGCCGCGAAACCCTTCATCATCTATATTATCCTTCTTAAAAGCATCGGCTATTTCTAAATTTCTCGGGCAAATTATTTTGCACGGTCATTATTAAGGAACACATCCTAATTGGTTCTTTCTCCTTTCTACATAATGCGTCAGCAACTACATTCACCTTCCCCGGTGAAATAAATATCATGACCATAATCACTCAGAATTTTTTTATTTTTTCATATTTTCTAAATTTTATTTTCGTCTCACCTATTATCTTTATTAGTTTTGCCCAGTCTGAAGTTTAAAGTGTCGATAAATATTACAAGTAATTAAATAATAAATATTTAATATGAAACGTAAACGTAAAAAATTTTAAATTTCTTAGTTCGTCCAATTATAGACAAAAGTTCAAAATAAATTTGAATTTAGTTAACACGATCTTTGTTGATTTATCGAAAATAATTAGCAAGATCCGTAAATGTTCGAAAAATCTTTGTTTAAACTTTGGTCAAAATTTTCTTAGTTGAAGAGCAAAAACTGTCGCTCCAAATTCCAAGTAATGGGTTATATGGTTCCCTAATTCCTCCTAGGTTTTCTTGAGGTATACACAAACATCTACTCCTAAGGGAGTTTAGTTAAATGATCTGGGTATGAGGGAATAATTCCTTAATAATCCTTCGATAATATTTGTCAAAACCTCTTCGTACTTCCTTTTATGTATAACCCAAAGCCTCAATGGCTCCGATCTTTGAAGAGTCAACATAGATTCCACTACCATTGATCACACGGTCAAAGAATGTAAGGGATCAAGCCTAACATCCCACTTTGAATATTTAATGCACAATGTTTCACATCTCAGCTAGATCAAGGTAGTCTACAAATTATTATTAAGCTCCTTCTTAATCTTGAAAATAACCAGATGGTCCTTAATGATCACAAGCATGAACTTATCAAAATACAGCTTACACACGCGATTCATCAAATTCATGAATGATATATGTGCATTGGTCAATCCAAACGACATCACATGAAACTCATAATGTTCATTAGGAGTTCTGGATGTAGTGGTTGGAATAGATAATCTTCTTCGGACGCGAACTTGATGATAACCATGTCGTAGATCAAGTTTTTGAAATATACGCTAGAACCTTGTAAATGATCGAACAAATATTTCATCTTGGGTAATGCATTCAATTTTGATCGTCAGTTTATTCAGTTCACGGTAATCAATGAATATATGGAATGATAATACCATAGTTCTTCATGATGACGAGCTTGATAGAATAAAAGCTTTTTCCGACAACTCTCTCAGTTGCACGGTAAATCTTTTGATTCAGATGGTGCTGACGTATGGTGCACATGCCACAGGTGCAGCGCCCGGAATATAATCAATACCAAATTCAACTTGCCGTAATGGCTGAGGTCTAGGTAATTCATCAACAAATACCTTTGAAAGTCTCAGATAACAGGAACATTTTCTTATTTAATTCACCTTAGGTTCTTTCTAGATTGCTAGATCTATGACTAGTTCACAATCATTCATGGTAAAATTTCATGCCTGAATGCAGGATACGATTACCCATCAGGAATTATTTAGATCACCGTTGTTAATCAACGTCTTATCTTTTAGGGGAATTCTACTTTTGTTCCCATCAATTAAGACAATGACATCATGTCATAATCAACCAATCCATCCTAATGGCACCACCAACTTTCCAGTTTCATTACCATTGATAAGACGAGAACTTCTCAAAAGACTAAGAATAACTCGTAACCCTTCACAAATCAAGGATATCTGGAGACATAGCTAACATTAAAAGATTAAGGTCAACGCATGATTTACGCGAGAGAATTTCAAATCAGATAAAGACGAAAACATTAACGAATATGGATATATCCTGTGTTTTCATGATTTGTGTATGCATCCGAAAACACTTTGGGTCGTTACCCATGCCATTCAAATGGAATCAAATCAAAAGAAATGATAGGAACATCGATACGCCCAGTCAGGTATCAACACTCGATAATTAGAAAAGTTCCCAAACAATCTTAGCACGAGAGAATTGAACAAGAAGGAGATGTCAATTGTCAAATAAGACAATATCCATAGATAATTAAATTCGATTCGGATAAATGGTACGGGCACATATGTAGGTGTTCCTAACAATATGTCCCTATTTTTCACTTCTTGAAGATATCATAAAATTTAATCTTTCACAATTATAAAGAAAAATGTAGTGTTTATTAACAATTTCATGGTGACTACTAAACAGCCTTGCATGGTCCCTTCCAAATTGTACGTAGGCGCGCTTCTATGTACAACTTAGGATTAACGATGCAATACTCAGTTCGTCAAAATTTTGTCATCATGTTTAAAATATATATTCATGTTTAAATATGAAATAAAAATAAAATTCATTTTACCGGAATGTTCATCATTATGAAAGCATTTCCATTTACAAGATGTTTAACAAAAACTTTTTTCGATAGTAATTACTTAATAGTACCGATTTAAATAACTCATATGAAAATAAGAATTTCATATTTTCCCTAGATGGTATTGTATTACTTATAAAAACAATGAGTGATCTGCAAAAGAGTGATGAAGAGTTGTTCACTAAGAACTAATTACGATAGGATAGGAAATGAGCTTAGCAAAATAATCATGAGGTTCATGACATCGATGGCACTAAGGAATACGAAAGAATAATCCACAACGCAACTCAAATCGAGATGAGTACTTGTTCAATGGTTGCATCACTAATGCGAACATTAGGAAGAAGCAAGAAAAGATAGATAACATCGATACATGTATAGTTTAGCAATCGAATATAGTCTTTTCATTAATCACAAACAAGTCAAAAGTTGTATCGTCACACATTACATGTCATCATGTAATGTTATACAATTCCAAGGACTCGTCCTACCAACTGATATCGCAGCTAAGTTAGTGATTTTAAAAGATACTACAATGAATACTAATCTAAAAAAGTCATTAGGTGTTCCACATGTCCCGGAAGATCCATCGGTCCCAATTTAGAAGAAGATTTCTTCAATTTATTTCTTGGACACTAGGCTTCCTCGTCTTTGGACAATGGCCTAGGAACAACCCTTAACAGGAACCAACTATTATTTAAAACCTTATAATCCAACCACAGGACTTAACGACTTCCCTTTAACAATCTGGTATTCCATACGAGTTAAATTTGACTTTATTCAAGTTTCATCCAACTTATACTCAATGCGACATCCTACCTCATTCTCCAATACTTTCAACCTTATTCTTCGGCTTTGGAAGGGCAATAAAAGCTCGACATGAACAACACTTAATTTCCAATTCTATAATTCTTATAACAATAATTATCAAATGAGTCACGAGTAGGAAATGACTCACACATTCAATTAGACTTCTCGGAAAGGTACAAGTGACATGAGGGTTTTGGGTAAGGGTTCCAATGACATCCTCAAGTGCAACCTTTACCTTTTCAATTTCAAATTTAAGAATTGGGTGACACCGAATCAGATGACACATTTCTAGGTGGTGAGGTTTTGTCAAACTCTACTCTATAAGGAAAGATCGTCATGACATCAGTATCATATTTAATCTCGAAAATTCATCTTCAATATCAGAATCAACTAATATCAACATTTCTTGGAATATCAACCATTTCGTTGGGATTATGAACATCCACAACTTGGTTTAGATCTAGAATAGCTAGATTTCCTACAAGAATAGCTTCGATTGACTCACTATAAGAGTTAGGGTTTCTTGTGACAATCTACGTCGTATAAATACCTCATATAAGTATTAAAATAATCATCAAACAATCATGTAATCAAATTACAACATATATATAATCCAAGTTATATATATTAAAATAACACTTCTCAGTCTGGCCGTGTCGGTAACTCGGGAATTCTTCGGCACCGTTATAGTCAAAAGATTTTTATACATTTTTACACAAAATATTTATATAAAAATATTTATAGTTAAAAGGTTTGTGAAATGTTTTATTCAAAACCTTGGTTTTTAAAAATCTTTCGTTCTCTATAACGAGAGCTCTGGTACCAAACTGTAACACCCCCAAATATTCACATTTCGAACCAGCGGAAGAGTCTTTGGTGTTACGGGATAGCACATTACTCAAATGATAAACAACGCTTAAAATTCGGGTCGTTTAATAACAAATCATTTTCCATTCATAAATATCAAATTACATAGGTCCTCAGGTCAAAGTATGTCTTACAAATTTACAAAACATTTGAATGGAAATTTTTATTTAAATGCGGGCCATAAACTCTTCTCGTCTTCCCGAGAATTACCTTCAAGTACCAGAGATAAAACATGTTAAAAGTCAGCGTAACGTTGAGCGAGTCCATAGAGTTTAATAATAACCATTAACATAAAACCGGTATATAATCATCACCGAAAAACTCTTTTGTACAATTCTTTGTCATAGACCATAACATAGGCCAAAAACATTTTATACGAATCATTGTTGTAAATCATAACATAGGCTTTAAGCATTTGATACGAATCATTTTCGTAAATCATAACTCAGGCTAAAAACATTTTATACGAATCATTGTCGTAACAGCACCATTCAATACGTTTTATAACGTTTTTTATAGTATAATAAAAACTGTTATACAAAACAGTTATGTAAAACCAGAACACATGTATATTAATAAATAATAGCCCATATTGTTAGTCAGGCAATATATTGTAATTCAAATCATATATCATACACTATTCCTGAGACCGCAGCCTCAGTGTTACCATTATCATTATTATTATCGTATTTCTATAAGCCGCATGAGATTGTTACCTTTCTATAATATATATCGGGTAGCTAGCCCGGAACTCATTTGCCCATTTAAAACAGCGTGTCGTCACAAAAATCACGCTAAATATATCCCTCTCATACATAAATTCGCTTGTCAATCAATGTGACACAATGGAGATCAACCGTCAAGATGCGAACTGGGGTGATCTTCCCCAAATAGTACTATTATATGCATAAACGTCTACCTACTCCTGGTAGGTCACAGTTCATGCTAATGGGACTTATAGTGACATAACCTAACTTTTAATAATCCATTTCAATTATTCATTAGGTCATACAATCAATCAGGTCCATATCAATAAGCATACAATCAGGACCACTTGTGTTCTATTTTTATTAAAACTAGCATGTTATCTCCCTCGCGGGTTTAAAAAACACTTCATAAAACATTTAAAAGGGTGTGAGGCTATGAACTCACGTTGGTAGGGAATGGCGGGTTATCGACAATTAGGATGTACGGTACGTGCCTCGATCACGGGAAACCTAAACAAATAATATTCGATCATAGACTATGTTGAATAATATTTATAAAAAGTTGTTATGTATATGTAATGATGTCATAAGCATGATGATAAAGTGGGATTTTAACACCTTATACAATATTATTAGTTGTTAAGTATTTAGTTACTTAGTCTTATTATACTAGTTTTAGCCCATGTATATGTTAAGGCCCAATAGGCCCATTAAGAGTCCAACATCTTTTTATTAGTCCATTTATTCATTTAAGACCAGGCCTATACTCATATGTTGGGCCCAAGTGGGTTAAGCCCATGAGCAATGATAGTTGTAGAATTAGATACTTGCTTTAGGAAAAACAAGCAACTAAAATAGGGGTAAGCGTGCACGACGATTTAGGAAAACCGTGTGTGAATGACCCTAAAAGTGAGTTCGTTCTCTCGAGGAGGCACGTGTGTTGTGAGATGAATGATTGATTTATGTTTTTGATTATTAATGAGAAGAAAAGAAGAGGAAATGACGAAGACGAAAAAAAAATAGAAAAATAAGGCGAAAACACTACTAGAAAGTTACGACGTAGAACGTAAAAAAGTGCAAAATTTAAAATTTTAATCTAAAAATTCCTAAAAATTACTAAAAATCCACAATAAAATTCTAAGAGTTTACAAAAAATCCAAACTTGCCAAAACCTTTTAATGAATTTAATAATGACTTTTTAATGCTAATTAAAGCCCTAAAAATCACTTTTAAATATTAAAAAGCCCCAAACAAGGTTTTCAAGTTTGTAAACCTCAAAAATGACCTAATTAAACTAAAAACTATTTTTAGTAATTTTAAAACCAAATTAAACTATTTTTAAACTCCTAAAAACTATTAAAATCTATTAAATCTTAAATTAATTCTAAAAATTAATTGAAAAGCCGAAAAAATTAATTGGAAAGTGACAAAGGTCCTATTTTAATGTCTAGAATCTAGGAAAAATGAAAAAAAGTTAAAAATAAAACTTTGAATTTTAATGAATAAAATAATAATAAAATATTCCAAAAAATAAAAAGTTCTCAAATAAATTCTAAAAAATTCTCAAAAATCCTAAATATTCTAACTAAGAAGAACATGCAAATTAAAATTCCTAAAACCTTTTAATTAATTTTATATTAATTTTTAAAGTTGTCTAAAAACCCTAAAATTAAATAAAATTAAAAATTAAAGTTTTTGAAATCTTTTTGATATGTAAACCTCAAAAATACAAATTAAAACCTAAAAACTATTTTTTTGTATTTTTTTATTACTGTTCACTATTTTTTAATGACTTTCTAAATTTAAAACTAGAAATAATCCTAAAAATTAATTAAATAATGTGAAAAATAAAACTTTTAAACAAAAAAATCTAAAAACCTAATCAAAACCTAGGAAAAATAAAAATAAGCAAAACCTATGAGCCAATAAGCCAGGAATGGCTTGTTAAGTCACGGCTTATTTAAATTAGCTCAAAGTAAAAAGGGGTTAAAATGGTAATGAAATGAAAGGATAGCGTAAAAAGCTATCTAGATCAACGGTAGAACACGTTACTCCTCCAGCGAGAGGTCGCGTGTTCGAGCCCGTTGCGGGTATGCTTTTTATAAAAAAATTCTTTTTTTTATTTTTTACTTTTTTCCATCCAAACTGACAACTTGTTACCCTTTTAAACTCAATCCAATTTCACGTTTTAGCTAGATTTAAGCAAAATGAAGATCAAAAACGTGGCCAGGTTCAACTGCTCAAGAACACAAGTTCTTTTTGGTATTTCTTTCACTTGTGAATAAAGGATCCAAGAGGACTTGGATGTGGTGTTTGTGGTGATTTCTTGGGACAAAGGGCACCCCTACACTCTTTCTGAGTGTAGGGAGTCACAAGCAAACGAAATTCAACACAACTAGCACAAAGATTCACAATTAAGTCCACACCAATCAAATTTAGGTTGATGATGTAAATCCTAGGGCCTGGTGGGTGTTTTGCTTAACAGATTGCACATAAACTGGTTTCACACTCCAAACTTATGCACACAACTTCACAAAATGGTACACTAGCAGCCTGCAAGCCTAAAACTTCCTAAGTCTAACAGGTTTACAAGATCTTGGAACAATTTTCAACCAAAAAGAAGAAAAAAGTGATGAGCAGATTTCTTGCTATCCTATTTAACTTTTTATCACACAAATTGTTTCAAAACTTGTTCTAATCTAAGCTAACACTATCATGCAACCCTAATCACCCCTATTTAAACTGTCTAACACTTTTTAAAACACAAATCAAGATTTTAACCACTGCTAAAACCCGAATCCAAACAGTCCTTTAAATCTTGAACTTCAACTTTTTTCAAAGCAACTCACTTTAAAAATCAATCAAACTGATTGTTCTCTAATCTAGCATGCATAATAACACAAATGACTCAAAATCCAACAATAAAAACAACAATTTAAACACCTTTCATACAACTTCACATAAAGTGTATTTTTAAACAGAAAAATTGAAAAAGTAATGATTTCTTACCAAAGAACCTCACATCCAAGGTTCTTTGTGACTGCCAAGTCACCTCCTACCAACTGGGGTTGGTGCTGATCCTTTAACAAATCAACAACTCACAACCTGCTTAAAAAATCAAAGAAAAAAAAGATAATATCCAATATTCTGTCTTTCTTTCTTTCTTTCTTAAAAACTTTCACAAAACCTTCCACAAACTCTTAAAAACTTTAACACCACGTTTCAAAAACTTTTTCACTTTCAGAAAATCTAAGTTCTCAGTCCACTTTCACTTTCCAAGAAACTCCACTTTCTGAAAATAGAAAACTTTTAAAACCTTTTTGAAAACTTGAATCAAACACAAATTTTTGAAATTGGAACACAGCTTTAGCAATCAATCACAACACCAACTTTTCATAAAGATTAAAAGGAATTACTCTTGCATTTTCACAAATACCAACTTTAATTAAATAAAAAAGGGATTACAAGTCTTTTGATGCTAAAACTGGAACAAGTGAATGAACATGTCTCATTCTACTTTTATACTGCTAAATGGACTATTCTAGAAACAGGAATTAAAAATACAAGCTGAAAACCCTAATTCTAGAAATCTCAAAAATGCCCCTTTTGACGAATTTGGTCAAAAACTGATACATGTGATGCCAGCTGTGGAATATTGATCTTTGGACGTTCTAATTGCCTTGGAGGCCAAGGAGTATGATCTCCTACGTTGGTTGTGTCGGGTTTTGGTTTTGGGGTGAAAAGGACTTGGCAGGGAGTGCTTGGGTGAGGACCACAGGACACGTGGAGAGGTTTGGTGAGGTGGGAAAGGTTGAGGGGAATCTTAATTAGCGATATGCACAGTTTGGGGGGATAACCCCTTGGTTTGAGTGTTAATTAATCTGGGGATTAATTAGGGTTCTAGGGGATTAGGGGGGGTTTAGATCTGTTTTGGGTTAATTCGTTTTTAAATTTTTGTTTAGGAGGGAATGGGGGGGGGGGGGGGGTAAGTGGGATTTGACCGGTTGACCAATTTAAATAATAAACCGGGTATAAAAGGGATTGGGCTTTTGGGGGTATTGGGCTAAAGTTGGGGTTTTCATTACCAGTCCCTTCTAACACTGACACTTGTTAAATCCTTTTCATCCTTAGTCCAAATGCCAACAGCTTGTTAACTTTCTTTCACCATCAGTCCAAATGAATTTCAAAGTTAGTCCTTTTATGGATTTTGACTAACTTTTGCACTCTTAATCAATTTCCAAGGGCTTTTCTTGTGCAATCTTCAAACTTCAAGGATCACACTTGTACAATTAACATTTTTGAGGGTTAATTATGACAAGTTCTTCAAAGATGAGGGGCCATTCTTGACAATTCTTCAAACTTGAGGGGTCTTTTTGCAAATTTCCAAACTTGGGTCCGGTTCATTGTGCGACTTCATTTCCCGTGTTCGTTTTTGAATGATTCTTGTGATCTTTTGCCAATTCCTCAATATCCGTACCTAAAAATACACAAGTAACAAACACGAGCATATATTTGGCATATTTTATGATATTTTATGCAATTTAAGACCGATTTGGATGAAGAGACCATGTATAAAAGCAGTCTCATCACTCCCCCATACTAAACCATTGCCGTGCCCTCACGCAATGCTAGAATAAAGTATCAAAGCATCTCCAAAATTTAATTTTATTCACTTTTATTGAAATGATAACTTAGCTACATACTATGATTACTTCAACTTGCGTTTTAGACATAATGTATGATTCTCATCGCAAAATGGGACGTTTAGGTTCATAGAATAAGAACACGTGAATGCTTCGTTAGAAATAATTTCATCGTCCTCGATTTTCACCTTAATTCCATGCCAAGCGTGCAACGAGATCATTGTCATTATAAGTTAGTAATGCTAACACTACTCATATGCCCTAATCACGTACTTATTCTCCCATTATTCCTAAGTTGTATCTCTTATATTTTATTATGTCTTAATGATCACGAGGATACATTGTTGACTTATGCGATAATAGAGATTTAGGTCTAAAAATAGAGTCCTAACGGTGTAACTAAGACCATCAAATCAATAACCCCTCCTAATAGACAACGATGTTAAAAAATTAAGTTGACAAGAAGAATCGATAAACACGGTTTTATAACGGTTTTGAACATGAGACTTATTACCAAGACTTTTATACGCCCCTAACGGAAGGGCCTTATTATCTTTGGTTTACCTCCATCTTTTATTCAACTTCGCCATGAAGCTTTTATTATGACTTCGGTCTTGCCTTGCCTTTTATTATCCGCCATCATCGGTGGTTTTATTAGCCAAAGACGTATATCCTCACGCTAAAGCGAATTTTGGATCTTTAAAGCTTCGAAGATTAAGGCTTGATTCACTTTCAATTTTGCATAGATTTTAGGCCTTGTGGGGCTTCAAATTGTTTGCTAGATTTAGGTGAGCACTTGAAATCTTATTATTGGGTGAAGCTTTCGATTATTGGGGTGCCAATACTTCAAAACCGTGACGCTGGCGATACCTTAATGTCTTCCCAATTTAATTACACGGAAGCTACTAGAAAAGACTAGAAACCCAACAATCCTAACTAAACCGCTAAGTCAATATTTATTAAGCAAAAAAATATTTACATGCGAAGGGAGAATAAGCAAACAACGAGAACACATGAGTTTTTGAAAGAATACGAGTACTCTACGTTTAGCATAGTAACTTATAATTAACTCTATCATTTCTCGTCCTCATTTAAGAGACTTAGCCTAATGTGTAGTTAAGGAATCAAAGCTAAGTGCTCAACACGCACGGTCGAGTCAAAAATTACTCTTATTCTCGCCATCGAAAAATCTACATTCGTGTCTTCAATCACTTATGAAACATGAGAAATTTTTTAAAATTTGGCCATTTTTAGCCTTATTTTGCAAGAAAACGATAAACAAAACGATAAACTTTGGAAAGCGTGAAGGTTTGGCAAGGCAAGTATCTATTCACCCCCCCCATACTAAAGTTAAACATTGTCCTCAATGTTTCGAGTCTAGGGGTGCAAACACCCCCATAATAGAGACGTAGTCGAATGCCTAATCTAGCATGGAAAGGGTGTAACCAATAAGTAATAGCCGTTTATGAAGTGTGCTAATAACCTAAGGTTAGAACATAAAAGGATATATCATGATGTGGATATTGGGAAAGGCTTCCAAAGCAAACGATCGAGTGCTCCCATAAACGAACACGAGAGGCTCCAATCGTGAAGATGATGATCTAAAAGACACAATGCACAAACAACCACGGAACAAAGGTTGGAAGGGCACAAATCCCCTCACATTACACTAATTAGAAAGCAATAATATGTACATGGATAAGCATGGGTCTCCCCCACGAGGCACCTTGTTTTTGATAACCGAGTCAAAAGCTCGACTCGAATCCCCATAAATGTGATCATTTAGGGATAATCATGGTATGGTCAATTTTTGGTGGGGCTTACATGATAAACAAGGCCCAAAAGCACGTGGAGTACTTTAAAAACCCGATAAACGTATACCGGGGTCAAAGATAGCGTCCTCGTTTTCGGATGAAAGACGAGACAACACAACTCCAACACAAATCCCAATGGGATAGAAGAAAATAGGAGAGAAGAAATAGAAGGGTGGGACAATGGGTAAGTCAAAACATTGAGCTACTCGAGGTAGACTCGCACCAATCAAATGAAATGATTTTCCATTTATTGCATCAGTGGAAGACCGAGATTTCCCTATATAAGCAATTCCAGGATCAAATATCTCGTCCTCGGTGGAGAAAGGGGAGGGAACATAAGGGGCTTCCCCCATACTAAGTCCACACAAAGCATCGTCAAAAGGAGAAGACGAGCTTGTAGTACTCAATACACGCGGTGATGACGGAGTTAGAGTTGTAGAAAAATCTTTTAAATTAAATTCAAAATCTTTTCCTTTTTCATCTTTAACACTCTCCTTGTGAAAACCCGATTTAATTATGTCAAAAATATTTGGTGTATCTAAAACAATGTTAGTCACACTAAAAATTCTCACATTTTGAAAGCGTTTTGGTTTAGGTGGTGGCAAGTTTTCAAATCTTTTGTCAACAAAGAAAACCTCCCCATCGGGATCAACGTATTCATCATCCGAAGAATCACTCGAGATTGGAATCATAGGCTTAACACTCTTAACCTCCATCGGCGGAGGGGACGGAACTTCATTTTTATCAACAACTCCTAAAACTCTATTGGAAATCTTTTGACAAATGTTTTTGATGGGATTGACATTGTACAAAGATGTGATAGAATAAACATGAGAAAGAGTGGAGTTTTGGGTTGCATTAATGACGAGTTCTTCCTCATTGAAACGAAGAGTGATTTTTCTTGCATGCACATCGATAAGTGCTCTCGAGGTATCCAAAAAAGATCGACCTAAAATTAACAGAACTTTAGGATCGATGGGAATATCAACAACAATGAAGTCCACGGGATAATAGAATTTCCCAACTTTCACAAAGACGTCCTCGGCAACTCCACAAGCTAGAATCGTAGAATGATCGGCCATTTCGATTGACATTCTTGAAGGAGTGAGATTTGGAAGATTGAGCGATTTAAAAATCTCAAGAGGCATCAAATTAATACTAGCACCAAGATCGGCCAAGGCGTAGCATTCTTCCATGTCTTGGATAGCACATGGGATTAAAAACTTTCCAGGATCACCGACTTTTTGAGGTATGCGGCTTAGAAAAACCGAAGAACAACTAGACGATTTCTGCAATTTTTCTTTGTTATTCAACATACTTTTGAAGTTCGCGGAAAATCGAGGCATCATGACTAAGGCGTCGGCAAAACTTATATTAAAATGCAAGTCACGAAACATTTTTATAAAAAGTTCAAATTGATAATTATTTCATTCTTGTGCCTTTTCCTTGTTTCGTCTTGATGGGTAGGGTAAAGGTGGTGTGGGTTGGGGCAAATTAGGCATAGGCATCGGCCTTAGAATCTCGGGTTCCATTATGGGTATTGGTTCAACCGTAGGTGTGGTTTGAGCGGTACTTCGTGGGCTTGTAATGTGCTCCTTTTCAACCACAACCTCGGGTTCTTTCTCTTTTTCCTTCTCCATAGAAGTACTTGGACGAGAAATGGGTTCTTTGAAAGTTTTACCACTACGAGTAGTAATAACCTTCAATTCTCCTTTCGGGTTCACGATGGTATCACTAGGAAGACCACCCGAAGAAGAGGGCTTACACATGATAGCTTCAAACATTTTAGCCATTCGATCTTCAAACTTAGATTGCCTAGCATCCGCTTTTAACAATTCTTGCTTAATCTCATGTTGTCCTTGCTCCATTTTTTGTTGATTTTGTTGGAGTCGTGTGACATTTCCTTCCATTTTATTAGCATGAGTTTTAAGTTCATTAGCAAGTTCGTTTTTAAGCTCGTTTTTCAACTCGGATCTTAAGCTAATCATCTCACGTTGCATGTTGTCAAACTTAGCATCATTAGCCTTAGCATAATCTAAAAATTCTCCTTGCAAATTTTTAGTGTGAGCATTTTGAAAACCTTGAGTAGGAGTTTGAAAATCACGGTTTTGGTTTTGGTTTGAAATTTACCCATTTCCACTTTGGTAATTACCTTTGTTATAATTCCTTTGATTTCCTTGGTAATTTCCACCTTGATTGTTGTTTCGATAGTTATTAGCATTTTGATTTTGTGGAGCTTGATTTTGGCGGGAACCTTGACCGATTTGGTTATAAGTTCCCGTGGCTACATAAGCATTCGAAGTGTTACCATCCGCGGTAATGCACTCAGAAAAATCATGAGCTCCACCACATGAAATACAACTCTTAGCAACCGCTTTAACTGAAGCGGAATTTGAAGCTTCTTGAGCTTTCCAATGAGACATAAGAGTCGAAAACCTATCGAAAAACCGATTCTCCTCATTTGCTTCATCTTGCAATGCATTAATGGAACGAGATGATGACGAGCCCAAATTGGCAACACTTGGTGTGTTACGAGGGCTATAGACCTTAGACCTATTTTCTATGATTTTCAAAGCCTCATTGGTCGTTTTGCACAAAAAATTACCACCCGCGGAGGCATTTAAATAATCTCGTTCATGTTCATTAAGCCCATTATAAAAAGTGTCAATTTGATGCAATTCGGAAAAATCATGGTGTGGACATTCATGTAACATTTCTTTAAACCTTTCCCAAGCCATTGAAAAACTTTCATTTGGTCTTTGTGTAAAACGTGAAATCTCGTTTTTCAAATGTGTTGTCTTAGATGGTGGAAAAAATTGATTCACAAATTTAGACACGAGATCGGCCCATGTCAAAATCGAATTCGGCGGTTCTTTCTCAAGCCATATCTTGGCGGGTCCATCTAACGAGTAAGGAAACAACATCATCTTAATGGCATCGTGTGGTACATCCTTAAACTTGCTTGTCGCGGTGAGACGATTAAATTGCCTAATGTGATAATGTGGGTTGTCTTTTTCGTGACCGTGAAACTTGTTTGCTTGAAGCATAGACATTAAACCCGTCTTGATCTCAAAGTTCTCCGCAAGGATGGCGGGAATCACAATGGCCTCTCCAAAACCCTCGGTGGGTGCTTGAAGCAACTCCATCATAGTACGATTAGCCATGATAGCTTCTTGTTCTACAATAGGTTCCTCACTTCGAGACTCCTCACTAGAATGAGTTTTAGTAGGAGTTTTGTTCTTGCGTCTACGTGCACGTTTTGCTTGATTACGAGTGAGCATAAACGTCACGTACAACGTGGAGACGAGCAAAGAAGATTTTTTTTGGTATTTTGTGTTTTTTCAATTTTTTTTGTGGTTTTTGATTGTATTAACTTTTTTTGGAAATTGGTGAATGTATTAAGTAGACAATGAGTCCACAAATCTCCTCACTAATCAAATCTCTTGATTAAAAAGGCCTCAAGGAATGAAAACGATCACGTGGAGTGAACGCCTTCGATGACTTTAGAACGATGGTGGAACACCAAATCGTTCAAGAGGGTTTAATCAAATGGAAACCAAGAAAATATATATGATATGTAATAATACTTTGGGCGGCAAAACCCTCGATTCACTCTCAAAATCAAATACGCACAAGCAAGCGGAGGAAACGAGGCGGCGCGAAGCACTTAAGAGCCTTTTTCCTTTAGGTTGTGAAATACAACCGCCTTATACCCACCTTATAGTTTGTATTATCAAGATTAAGCTTCACGAAAGTATTTATCTATTTTTGCCTTTTTCTTTGGTTTGAGATTCGAATACAATGATCGAGTGATGAAATCCCGAATCAAGGTTGTGATTGCTCACGTATTTGGAGTACTTGTGTATTTATTGTTCTACGTATACAATATAGTAATAATATTCACACAAAAACCGAAAAACGATAATACGTATTAATAGAGTGCTATTAATACAAATACTATTATGGTTAGTATAAAAAAACAACAATGGTTCAATCAAAACACAACACGCCTCCCCGGCAGCGGTGCCATTTTGATAGTTGTAGAATTAGATACTTGCTTTAGGAAAAACAAGCAACTAAAATAGGGGTAAGCGTGCACGACGATTTAGGAAAACCGTGTGTGAATGACCCTAAAAGTGAGTTCGTTCTCTCGAGGAGGCACGTGTGTTGTGAGATGAATGATTGATTTATGTTTTTGATTATTAATGAGAAGAAAAGAAGAGGAAATGACGAAGACGAAAAAAAAATAGAAAAATAAGGCGAAAACACTACTAGAAAGTTACGACGTAGAACGTAAAAAAGTGCAAAATTTAAAATTTTAATCTAAAAATTCCTAAAAATTACTTAAAATCCACAATAAAATTCTAAGAGTTTTCAAAAAATCCAAACTTGCCAAAACCTTTTAATTAATTTAATAATGACTTTTTAATGCTAATTAAAGCCCTAAAAATCACTTTTAAATATTAAAAAGCCCCAAACAAGGTTTCAAAGTTTGTAAACCTCAGAAATGACCTAATTAAACTAAAAACTATTTTTAGTAATTTTAAAACCAAATTAAACTATTTTTAAACTCCTAAAAACTATTAAAATCTATTAAATCTTAAATTAATTCTAAAAATTAATTGAAAAGCCTAAAAATTAATTGGAAAGTGACAAAGGTCCTATTTTAATGTCTAGAATCTAGGAAAAATGAAAAAAAGTTAAAAATAAAACTTTGAATTTTAATGAATAAAATAATAATAAAATATTCCAAAAAATAAAAAGTTCTCAAATAAATTCTAAAAAATTCTCAAAAATCCTAAATATTCTAACTAAGAAGAAAATGCAAATTAAAATTCCTAAAACCTTTTAATTAATTTTATATTAATTTTTAAAAGTTGTCTAAAAACCCTAAAATTAAATAAAATTAAA
Source organism: Glebionis coronaria (assembly GCA_025667525.1). NCBI lineage: Eukaryota > Viridiplantae > Streptophyta > Magnoliopsida > Asterales > Asteraceae > Glebionis > Glebionis coronaria. The sequence goes on along the minus strand of CM046877.1, from coordinate 512,643,612 downwards.
AATTAAAGTTTTTGAAATCTTTTTGATATGTAAACCTCAAAAATACAAATTAAAACCTAAAAACTATTTTTTTGTATTTTTTTATTACTGTTCACTATTTTTTAATGACTTTCTAAATTTAAAACTAGAAGTAATCCTAAAAATTAATTAAATAATGTGAAAAATAAAACTTTTAAACAGAAAAATCTAAAAACCTAATCAAAACCTAGGAAAAATAAAAATAAGCAAAACCTATGAGCCAATAAGCCAGGAATGGCTTGTTAAGTCATGGCTTATTTAAATTAGCTCAAAGTAAAAAGGGGTTAAAATGGTAATGAAATGAAAGGATAGCGTAAAAAGCTATCTAGATCAACGGTAGAACACGTTACTCCTCCAGCGAGAGGTCGCGTGTTCGAGCCCGTTGCGGGTATGCTTTTTATAAAAAATTTCTTTTTTTTATTTTTTACTTTTTTCCATCCAAACTGACAACTTGTTACCCTTTTAAACTCAATCCAATTTCACTTTTTAGCTATATTTAAGCAAAATGAAGATCAAAAACGTGGCCAGGTTCAACTGCTCAAGAACACAAGTTCTTTTTGGTATTTCTTTCACTTGTGAATAAAGGATCCAAGAGGACTTGGATGTGGTGTTTGTGGTGATTTCTTGGGACAAAGGGCACCCCTACACTCTTTCTGAGTGTAGGGAGTCACAAGCAAACGAAATTCAACACAACTAGCACAAAGATTCACAATTAAGTCCACACCAATCAAATTTAGGTTGCTGATGTAAATCCTAGGGCCTGGTGGGTGTTTTGCTTAACAGATTGCACATAAACTGGTTTCACACTCCAAACTTATGCACACAACTTCACAAAATGGTACACTAGCAGCCTGCAAGCCTAAAACTTCCTAAGTCTAACAGGTTTACAAGATCTTGGAACAATTTTCAACCAAAAAGAAGAAAAAAGTGATGAGCAGATTTCTTGCTATCCTATTTAACTTTTTATCACACAATTTGTTTCAAAACTTGTTCTAATCTAAGCTAACACTATCATGCAACCCTAATCACCCCTATTTAAACTGTCTAACACTTTTTAAAACACAAATCAAGATTTTAACCACTGCTAAAACCCGAATCCAAACAGTCCTTTAAATCTTGAACTTCAACTTTTTTCAAAGCAACTCGCTTTAAAAATCAATCAAACTGATTGTTCTCTAATCTAGCATGCATAATAACACAAATGACTCAAAATCCAACAATAAAAACAACAATTTAAACACCTTTCATACAACTTCACATAAACTGTATTTTTAAACAGAAAAATTGAAAAAGTAATGATTTCTTACCAAAGAACCTCACATCCAAGGTTCTTTGTGACTGCCAAGTCACCTCCTACCAACTGGGGTTGGTGCTGATCCTTTAACAAATCAACAACTCACAACCTGCTTAAAAAATCAAAGAAAAAAAAGATAATATCCAATATTCTGTCTTTCTTTCTTTCTTTCTTAAAAGCTTTCACAAAACCTTCCACAAACTCTTAAAAACTTTAACACCACGTTTCAAAAACTTTTTCACTTTCAGAAAATCTAAGTTCTCAGTCCACTTTCACTTTCCAAGAAACTCCACTTTCTGAAAATAGAAAACTTTTAAAACCTTTTTGAAAACTTGAATCAAACACAAATTTTTGAAATTGGAACACAGCTTTAGCAATCAATCACAACACCAACTTTTCATAAAGATTAAAAGGAATTACTCTTGCATTTTCACAAATACCAACTTTAATTAAATAAAAAAGGGATTACAAGTCTTTTGATGCTAAAACTGGAACAAGTGAATGAACATGTCTCATTCTACTTTTATACTGTTAAATGGACTATTCTAGAAACAGGAATTAAAAATACAAGCTGAAAACCCTAATTTTAGAAATCTCAAAAATGCCCCTTTTGACGAATTTGGTCAAAAACTGATACATGTGATGCGAGCTGTGGAATATTGATCTTTGGACGTTCAAATTGCCTTGGAGGCCAAGGAGTATGATCTCCTACGTTGGTTGTGTCGGGTTTTGGTTTTGGGGTGAAAAGGACTTGGCAGGGGAGTGCTTGGGTGAGGACCACAGGACACGTGGAGAGGTTTGGTGAGGTGGGAAAGGTTGAGGGGAATCTTAATTAGCGATCTGCAAAGTTTGGGGGGATAACCCCTTGGTTTGAGTGTTAATTAATCTGGGGATTAATTAGGGTTCTAGGGGATTGGGGGGGGGGGGGGGTTTAGATCTGTTTTGGGTTAATTCGTTTTTAAATTTTTGTTTAGGAGGGAATGGGGGGGGGGGTAAGTGGGATTTGACCGGTTGACCAATTTAAATAATAAACCGGGTATAAAAGGGATTAGGCTTTTGGGGGTATTGGGCTAAAGTTGGGGTTTTCATTACCAGTCCCTTCTAACACTAACACTTGTTAAATCCTTTTCATCCTTAGTCCAAATGCCAACAGCTTGTTAACTTTCTTTCACCATCAGTCCAAATGAATTTCAAAGTTAGTCCTTTTATGGATTTTGACTAACTTTTGCACTCTTAATCAATTTCCAAGGGCTTTTCTTGTGCAATCTTCAAACTTCAAGGATCACACTTGTACAATTAACATTTTTGAGGGTTAATTATGACAAGTTCTTCAAAGATGAGGGGCCATTCTTGACAATTCTTCAAACTTGAGGGGTCTTTTTGCAAATTTCCAAACTTGGGTCCGGTTCATTGTGCGACTTCATTTCCCGTGTTCGTTTTTGAATGATTCTTGTGATCTTTTGCCAATTCCTCAATATCCGTACCTAAAAATACACAAGTAACAAACACGAGCATATATTTGGCATATTTTATGATATTTTATGCAATTTAAGACCGATTTGGACGATGAGACCATGTATAAAAGCAGTCTCATCAAGCAAGTCCAATAGTGCTAAGCCAAACTAGTTGGGCCTAGTGGTTCAACAAGGCTAATTTTGGTCCATTATGTGTCCATATGTTACATAGCTCGGGTTTGTCGGTTTTTACTTGTTAAATGTGTTTATAAATCAATAGATGTTTTATAAAAATATTGCATTAGATGGGTCCGACCATCTCAGTTTTATTAGGTGAAACTGTCATTCTTTCGGTTTTAGCCGAAAAGACGTAAAAGTTATATATACTTGGTAGTTTAGAAAACTAGTTGAGTTTTATTTTTATAAAATGTAATACGTATTCATTATAGTGTATAAACAAATTTTATAATAGTTATGTCATTTATTTACTTATACATACTTGTTTTATATAATATTTTACTTCAAGTGGCCTTTTAATATTATATAGTGTATTCAGAAATCTGATGTCAAATGTCAAGTCCATTATTTTTACCAAATCTTGAGTTCTACAAGGAGTTGGAACCCCAAATTTTTACTGTATAAACTACATGATATGCTCTATAAATAACTCTACTATGGTTCCTTCTCAAACAGTCTCTAAATATTAGTTTTAATTCGTCCAAACAGACCAGTCAGATTAGTACCACAAAAGTGTTTTGGGCATATCTTGCTCATTTTTAACATTCCATTGTGTGGAGAATTCACCACTTATGTAAAAATCATTTATCCATCAGTATATCTAATAATCTCATCCATTTAATCAAGTAAAAATATTGAAACCTATTGTTTTAAACAGCCTACTAATCTAGTCAATATTTTAACAACTTTTACTTGTAGTGTTAGCCTTTTTAACCTAATCTAGTGACTCAAAATCCCCATGCAATATATTGATCATCATTTATCACCATCATACATATACATTTTTGAAGAAAATAGATGAATACATTTACAAAATTAATAGGATGATAGAAAGAAACAATCTTTATACCAACCAATATGATGAAAAAGATGAGATTTTTGGATGAACAAGGCTTGATCTTGTCACCAAATCTTTAATTTAGCAAATGAACTTTCTGAAATCATCAAATGCATGAACACCTTCTTGAAAATCAGCCCTAGTACTCCATGAAAACTTCTTTTTACAAGTAGCAATCACCTCCAAACAACCTCCTTTTAAGTAACTATCAACATATGTTGATTATAGCTTAAGTTTATGGTTGAAAAGTTGATGAAGATGGTGGTGTGATGGTTGTTTTGGACGGAAACAAGAGAGTGAGAAGAGAGGGTCGGATAAATTTTTGATTTAAACTTGCATGTGTGTGTGAGTGTGTGAAAGAATTTTGGTGGTTTTGGCCTTAAGCTTCCATGAGAGATGTGTCTCATGTATAGCTAAATTTTGGACAACAATGGGTATAGAGTCCTTGTTGTATCCGCCCATAGTGGGGGGTGGGACAAGTGTAAACTTGTTTCATCCCCTATTAACTTACGGGGACTCCTCGATTCTAGTTTCCTCGATTTACGTGCCCTCGGGTCGATTTACGAAAAACTTTTTTATAAATTATGAATCTCCGGCACAAAACGCCTCTAATAAAAATTGTCTCATCAAAAACGGATTTCAAAAGCGTAAATACGTAAACCTAGGGTTTCAGGTTTAATCGTAAAAGACGCTAAATTATGCACGTAAGTCCTAATTTCTTCTCGTAAATTTGTGAGTTTATGAACCAACACAAACTAAAATTTCAAAATAATATACGAGGATAAATTTACTACTTGAAATGTCGGACTGTCACTAACACGGAGTATGTAAACGTAAACACGTAATGTAGAGCTCTCCGGTTTAGACATAGACGATGTTAATTTAAGTCGTAAACCCAAATTTCTTCCCAAAAGTGAGTGAGTACATAATCTATCAATAAAATAATAATTATAAGTAATCCTTGAGAATAAAATAATGACCTCAAATTGACGGATTGTCACACAGCTGCTTCTGACGAAGAATCTTCAAGACTGTACGAAGGTGTTCCTCATGTTCCTTCTTGGATTTGGAGAAAATCAGGATGTCATCAATGAACATGATAACGAAATTGTCTAAAAACTCATGGAAGACACGGTTCAACAAATCCATGAAAACTGCTGGTGCATTTGTGAGTCCGAATGGCATGACTACGAACTCGTAGTGCCCATAACGTGTACAGAAAACAGTTTTAGAGATATCCTGCTCTTTAACTCGTAACTGATGATAACCGGACCTCAGATCGATCTTGGAGAAATAATTGGCTCTCTGAAGTTGATCGAAAAGGTCATCAATTCACGGCAAAGGATAATAATTCCTGATCGTGATCTTGTTCAGCTCATGATAGTCTATACACAAACACATGCTGACGTCTTTCTTCTTCACGAACAGTACTGGTGCACCCCATGGCGATGCACTGGGACGGATGAAACCTCGTTCTAGAAGTTCTTGCAGCTTATCTTTTAGTTCCTTAAGCTCTATAAGATCCATGCGATAAGGAGCTTTGTAAATTGGCTCTGCACCTAGGATTAGCTCAATTCCAAACTCGACTTTACGAACAGGTGGTATGCCCGGAAGTTCGTCAAGAAAAACGTCAAGAAATTCCGACACAATAGGCTGATCTTGTACCGATGGAGACTCGGCAGTAATGTCATGAATATTGGCTATAAAGCCCTGACAGTCGTGCGTTAGTAATGCACACGCCTCCATGAAGGAAATAATTTGTACTGACCTCCCTGGTAGAAAACCACGGTGTATGTACTCTAGAGATTTAACATCACCGAAGATAACCCGATAAGTGTGGAAGTCAATCGTAGCCTGGTGTTTGGATAACCAGTCCATGCCCAAAATCAAGTCAAAATCGCACATGTCCAAAGGAAGTGTGTCAACTCTGCGGATCTTATCATCAAATTCTATGGGAAGATCTCTGTACACCTGAGTGATTCATACAGAGTCCCTAAGTGGCGTGGAAATGAATAAATCATTATCAAATGGCATAGGGGAAATCTTAACACGTATAGCAAAAGTGGTGGATATGACTGAATGAGTCGCTCCACTATCGAATAAAACACATGCTGCCAAACCATTCATAAAATATATTTCTGGTGATGGTACTTGAAGTCTTGTTCGCCTGGTCTCTAGTAGTAGTGAACACGTGACCAGAAGTAGGAGGTGGCTTGGAGTCGGCATGTCCATAGGTGCCTTCTATCTCACCCTGGCGACAATCCTTCTACTGATGGCCTTGTTGGCCACACTTAAAACAACCACCAGTACCTCGGCGAGAAACACCAGAATGTCTGCGCAAACAAGTAAGAAAGATAGGATGCGTGAATCCTCCAGCAGGCGTCCTAGCTAGCTGAGAGCCTGTTTCAGGATTACATGCATGAGACATGATCATTGAACATAAACATGAACACATAGAAGGTTTAAAATTACCAGATGAGGTAGAACGGTTAGGTTGTGAACCTCTATGGTCCTGATCCCTACCGTTGTTGTTGTTCCTAAAATAAAATCGTTGGAGTGTCAGAATACCATAACATAAGATAGTTTAACAGGAAAGAAGGTTAATATAGGGACCTGCTGTTGTTCGAGTTATTAGCGTTGTTACGGTAATTATCATTACCGCCACGCTTATCTGAACCAGAACGGTCGTTGTTTTGACCGTTTCCCTTGGATGCATGCTGCTGAACGACCACAGACTTACGGTCGTCAGTATTTTGCCTGAAATATAAAGTTGAACAGAGGATGATATGAAAATGAAAATACTGATGGAATTGAGTGGATTACAATTGGTGATTGAATATACCTCTTCAATTACGAGCTGCATCGGCCACCTATGCTACTGTAGTGAACGTAGCACAAACCAAACTGTTGGCAACCGAAGTGCGAAGAGCCTAGTGAAACTTCTCATCTTTCTCCTCAGTTTTACCAGCTGCTGCACCCAAGAAACCAGCAAAACGGAGAAACCTCTTCATGAATTCGTTGCTATTCTCCCAGCAACCTGTCGGATATTATGATAATCCCGCTTAAGCTTCTCCTGTTCAGCCTGTGGAAAGTACTGATTAAGGAAGAGCTCCTTAAACTGGTACCAAGTCAAAAGTGCAACCCAATTATCACCACCATTGGACTGCTTGACAGACTTCCACCACCGCAGCACATCACCTTCAAACTTATAGCAAGCCAGTCTTGCCTTGAAGACACCGTCACAACCCATCGCATTGAATATCTTCTCGATGTGAGAAATCCAAGCCTCGGCCTCATTAGGGTTGTCAGTCTGCTCAAACGAACGGGGTCGCTGTTTGTTGAATCGCTCCAACTAATTCATAAGAGTCACAGGTAATGGTGGTGGAGGATTGTTGTCTTGTAGTGGTTTTCAGGATGAGGGCCAAATTGAACGCCATGAGCTTGAATTTCAGCATGAACTTCGTCCCTGATTTCATTGCGAAGTTGGGTAAGGATGGCTTGCAGAGTTGCATTGACAGCTGCAACCAACTCTTGAGCATTGCGTGTGTTCAGTATCTGGCAGTTTAAAACAAAACGCAACATAAATAATAAGTCTAAAATAAGATGAACATAAAAATGCATGAACAATGTATAAATCAATGAAGAAGTTTATAATGATTGAAAAAGTGTCGAATGCATGATGCAGTTTATAAAAACTTTTATATGCGCGACGGTAAACGCCTATGGTCAGTTCACCCAAAACAAAAGACATAGCGGGGAACGTCTATGGGTCGTTCCCAAAGTTAAAAGTTTCGATAAAAGAACATGCGACTAAATAGGGCGAGTCTTGTTACAACCATTACTTAGTCATAAACCTGCGACAATGATATGAATGCATGTAATAAAATGAAAATGAATGAATGCATGAAAACCAACTGTCAGTTTTAGGAAGACGCTGGTGACTACCCATAAGTCACATGTCATGTTTTACAGAGTTACAGGTCAAAACCTTGGCTCTTATACCATAATTGTAACACCCCATTTGTTAAGATGGAATGCTACAGTAAAATATGGCGTGTCATCAAAGCATGCAAGGTAAATTTCTAAACATTCATGACCATAAATAGAAATACCGAAATCAAACATCGGTAGTCTAAGTAACTCACACACAAGCAATATTAAGTACTGTAAATGAAAGGACTAAAATTTTCAAATGAAGTAAAGTATGAGAAAGTAGGAATAAACGCAAAAGGTAAAAGAGGCTGGATAGCTTCCATCCGAATGCACATACTCTGGAGATCCTGCTTGCGTCCTTCGGTACCTGCCGTTTGGGAACATGGAAAATGGGAAACGACTGAGCATGACGCTCAGTTCACGGATATATAGCATAACATAAAGACATAAAGGAATGAAAGCATATAAAGCATGTAGAGCATGAATTGTAGCAGAAATAAATAAGTCCTAGGAAACCTAGTTGTATGTCATGTTTACTGTTTTAGTTCTGAAAACATAGCCTATGTTACTTATGAAAATGTGTATTAGTTTGATATACCAAAAGCCAATATAAGTCAAGAGGTCAACAACGTGCATGAATACTTGTAGGGGTGACCTCGTCATGTAAATTAGAGGGGATGCCTCTAATTAAATGGTAATGGGTAGGAGGGATCAGCTCCTTGTGAAGGATGCAAGGCACATACCACATTCACCATGAAATCCCGACTGAAACTGAACCTAGGATACACCCATAGGCCCCACATGATAATAACAATATAATAATGGCTAAATAACTGAAAGGGACGCCACGAGCTATCACTCCGCCATGGTGAAGTCATAACACTGGTGCTTCCAGTGTTCTGGTTATGGTACCTCCATAACTAGGTGAAACTGGTCATGCATGTATATGGCTAAAGTAACTAATAAAACATAATCATTTAATCTGTAACTATTGGGGAAAACAGTTAGCTGCATACGTGAAATCCTAATAAAGGAAGAGATTGTCCTTACTGAAGGACGGGAAATCCATACCTTGTGTCCAGTATAAGCTAACGGAAACACTAAAGAACCTACTTCGCCTTGACGGATAATACTACATAAGAATGGGAACGTGTATGAGTTATTACATGTGTTTTACTAGTTCTGTGTGTTATTAGCTTGTTATACTTATTATGTCATGTTTTATTGTTTTACTGTGTTATCTGTAGTTATACTGATGTTATGTTGTTTATTATTCATGTAGTATGGTATTATAATACTTGTATTGTAGTACTAAGTAACTTTTTAAAAATAGCAGGTTTCCATAAATAATAACTTTCTAAAAACAGTAAGTTTCCATAACTAGAAATAAGCTGGATTAATAATAATAAGTTAATTAGTATAATACAAGTCATGGTTTAAAGATTATAGCTTATTAGTTAAATAACTTGGTTAATTAATTAAACCATATATTATAAGAATTTAATTAAAATACATGTTTTAATTAAATTGAGCTAAGTAAAATACTTTAGGTTATACATGAAATATTAATTTTAATATTTAACCTAAGTCATGAATTTAATTAAATTAAATAGTTTAGGAAATAATTTAATTAAACATATTTTCTGCTTTTAATATTTTCCCGAGACCCGAACCCGTGTTTTAAAATATTAACCCGAGCCCGAACCCGTGGTCAGATATAAGTCGAGCCAAACAGCCCTACCAGTGGCTCGACCGGCTAGCCGGTTGCCACTGGTGGCTCTCGGTTCCCAGTGCCGAGCCACGACAGCCACTGTCGAGCCCTGTTCACACCGGTTGTTGTCGGTTCCCACCGGTTCAACACCGGTTCCCCCTGTTTGGTTGTTCGGTGTTGGAAACTCACTTTATGTGACGACATTTAAGAATTCCCATTAGTTATCATAGTCACACGCATTTAGACTAGACTAGGTTCGTTGTAAAGTTTAGGTTGTATGTGTGACTATATATACCCCTCCTTAGCTTCCAAGGAGGGGTGTTGATTGTCATTTGTTCATTTTCTAATACATTTTCATTTTACTTTCAACCACTCTTCTCTCTCTCTAAATCAACAATGGCTTCCACCACCATCTACCACCACATTAGACCACCGGATCCGATTTAGCTTTTCTACATTTGGCATCAGAGCCTCGGTTCCATCCTTGGATCGTGTTTGTATATTCGATTTGGTGGTATATTTTTTTTCTTATGTCTCGTTATATCATTTTCCGTCCATTTTGTCACAAACTTTTTGTCACGTCTTATTTTTTTGTCCAATCTGTCCAAACAGTCAGATGTTTTGGGTCTCAACTTATTATTTTACTCTCTCGGTTTAATCATTATCATGGTCAAAGTCATACAAATCTGGTCACTGTTTATGGGTTTCTGTATTTCTTGTTTATGTAGATAGATAAGGACAAAAGTGTTTAGATCTACCATTTTCGGTCCTTCAAAACCCTTTTCAGATTGGGTTTCTGACAGCCTTTCCGATTGGATATTCAGATTGAACATTCAGATTGAACATTCAGATTGAACATTCAGATTGGTTATTCCGATGGGGCGTATGTTTGATTCCGATGAGACCATATTCACAAAAACATTCCGATAACACCATATTCACAATCATTCCGATGATGACTTAAAAAACATTCCGATGGACTATTTTGAAAAATATTCCGATGGGATTGTCTTTTGACATTCCGATGGACTCTGTTTTTAAAAAAAAAATCTTGTGAACCAAAAATGTAACCAAAAATTCATCACAACCGAGTCAACTCGGTAATAACCGAGTTGACCCAGTTAACTCACTGAGTCGGCCATATCTCAACCATCCTTATACCTCCACAACACCAAATCTACCTATCCCATCGTCACCTAACCCGTCTAATCTCGACTGTTTCAAATCAATACAAAAACATACTTAATCATATTCTCAGATTCGTTGAGTATATTACAGATCTTTATAGATCTTGTATGTTTGAACGAAAATCATCACTGAATCACAAATATCAAGGCTCACACCTTTATTAATATACGAATCTTTAAGAACGAATCATAACAAACTTGTTAGATTCAATCTTTGATTCGTTTTAATTAAACAAATGAGACATGCAATCAATTATTTCACCTACCCGAGACCTTCATTCGAATATCTTGAAGCCAACTTGGTTTCTCTATCTTCGTGGGTTTCGTATCATCTTAGGATTGAGATTCGTTTGTTTAGATGTGAGATTGATTTTTTGGTTGACTGGGGACGGAGGATACGAGATGAAAGATGAAGTGATGTATGCTAGGACGGATTTAACGAGGATGGTGATGGAACAGATGTAGTTTGGATCAGTGTTATTGTTTTATTTCTGTTTTGATGGGAGATCAAGGGGAGACGGAGGTTACAAGAATTGGTGGGTGAAGAGATGGAGTTTGGTGAGAGCGATGGTTACTAGGTGAAGTTAGGTGTGAGTGTATTTGGTATGTGACGGATGTATTTATGTGTGATTTTAGGGTTGATTGACTAAGTTATAACCGTGTGATGTTGGACCGGGTAATCCCTAAGTAATGTTTGGGTTCGAAATTTTCTTGGGCCACATTCTTTTGATAATCTATATCGGGCCGACTTGGGCATTGAAAACATTGATCACAAATTTGCTGCAAAGTATTTACATTGTGAAAATGTTTTTATAAAATTGTTTTTTCAAAATATCACTAATCATTTTTTTAATGATGTTATTTTGATTAATGGTTTTAAAATGTGACGAGAAACAAGTGACGTGACAAAAAGACGAGAAATGTGACGCGACAAAATGACGTGACGATTGTGAAGAGAATTTATTTTGACGAGACCAAGAAAAAATGGGCGATTTTTTAGTGACTACAGATTTTTCTGGATCGAGTATTAATTACGTGACGTTGAAGACGGATTTTTCGAAGGCGTGTATTTATTTTATCTTTTAATAGATAACTTGCTCGTGCTTAATCCTAGAATGAAGACTTAGTTATCTGGTTTCCGGGTTCGGGGTGGATGGTTGATGACTCGGATAACTATCACTTAAAGGGGTTACATTGTTGTACTCAGTGTCACGCGCTTAGTCGACGTGGATAATTTCAAGAGGTGTTGTGCTTATAGACTTCTTCAGTGATGCATTGAGTACTTAGAGATTTCTCCACCGTTCTTCATTCAACAATAGTGCAAGCTTAAGTCACAAGATCGAAGGATTTTTATTCAGCTTCACGTTTGATGTATCCGGTTCATTCTTTCAGTGGTCACTTCAAATTGCTTTCACGTGGGATGGTAAAGGTGGCCATGGAGAGTTTATTAGAAGAGATTTTCGATCAACAGCTGATTCTCACAAAATATATAGTTCAGCTTCTTTATTATTCTCACGAGCTTTCAGGTTCATGTGCGTACAATTTATTGATGGTTTCGAGTTTCGAAACCATCAAGGGGGAAGAAGAAGACACATTGAACGCACAACGAGTACACGTGATGAACTTCATACCTTCTTTTGATTTGAAGATATTCTGGGATGACATTTGTCATAGCCGTAGAGAAAATCAATGTTTTAACTCGTGTCGTTATCAATATCCAAATGGTACACTACTGATTCGAGGTTTAATTGTTTTATTGTTGCAATTAAACATCATCATTATCCTATATGCATTCCCGGGACTTAATTGACTCTGGTGCATCTCCGGAAGAAGACATGTGCATTTCCGGGACTTAATTGACTCTGGTGTTACGATGTCAACTTCATGTATGGGATAAAGTGTCCACTTCAGTATTTGAGCTTCATAATTGGGATTGATTTACCTTCTTCAACTATGTGGGGGAATAAGTGTCTTGATTCTTTCTGGTATGCATAACTTGAACTCTCAGGGGGAAGAAAAATTCAGAAGAATTATTCAAGCGTGAGATGAAAAGTTGTTGATCTACTTGGTGTGCCCCAAACTTTCAATCCCTCTTAGCAACATTATCATGTTATATGATGGGATTTGCTAGTTAGATTCCGTTGTGCGCTTAATCATTCTAAGCTTTATTGAAAGCTTTGAAGTTGCTTACGAGGATTGTCGATTTAGGGGGAAGCTATTTAAAAAACTTCTACATCAAGTTTATGTGGCATGAATTAGGGGGAAGCTAATTCAGAAGCTTCTCCTTAACCAGAAGTGTATGGGTTACTTAGCTCGTCCCGTTACAGTATTTCTTCTACAAGTTACTTTAAAGATGAGTCGTTTTGAAGACGAAGGCCTCAGAAGACTTCATCAGCATTGGATGCTTCATGAAAGCTCTTGTTCTTAATCATTTTATACTTGTTAGGAAGAATATTGTAAGGAATTCTACACGTCGTCCCATGGGGGAAGATTGTTGGAAACTCACTTTATGTGATGACATTTAAGAATTCCCATTAGTTATCATAGTCACACGCATTTAGACTAGACTAGGTTCGTTGTAAAGTTAGGTTGTGTGTGTGACTATATATACCCCTCATTAGCTTCCAAGGAGGGGTGTTGATTGTCATTTGTTCATTTGGGAATACATTCACAATTTCACTTTCAACCTCTCTTCTCTCTCTCTAAACCAACAATGGCTTCCACCACCATCTACCACCATGTTAGACCACCTGATCTGATTTAGCATTTCTACATTCGGTACCCACTGTTAGCACAAAAGCCCCACCGAGACCCTATTAGTCTCGGTTGGCACTCTATCAAAGCCCAAAACCATACCCCGACCTTGAGTCGGTGTCCCTTGCCTTCGTCCGAGCATAAACCAACCAAGCCGAGACCCCTTGTGGTCTCGGTGGTGGTGATGACAACAAGCCGAGAGCCCCTTGGCTCTCCGTGGTGTCTCGGTCGAACCAAAACCCGAACCAAACACCCCCTTTTTCATGTTTTTTATTAATCCCACATGTTTCTTGATTTATTTCTGTCGACGTATAGTTGGTATTCGGCCCGACCCAACAGGCCCGCGGCCCACACACACCTAACTTATCCTTCAAGAAACCCTAGCACTATATAAACAAGGCCATGCGTCTGATTTTACATCAGGTTCTCTCTCTCTTAACCACACTTCTTATACAATATATCGATCAAATACTAACTTGACCGTCGGAGGTGGACCCCGGGGCTCCGGCTTCGGGTCCACGTCTAACCGGTTTACCTTTGTTTGCAGCATTACCCAGGACCCGGGAAGACGATGAACGGCCCAGGAGAGTCGTCAGACTGGCCTAGCGAAACTATGCTCAAACAAGTTGGCGCCATCCGTGGGATCCTGACTAAACTATGTTTCGTGGTCTCATATTACTAAAAAGCAAAGATTAATCCGAAAATTGGTAACCCTAATACTTTCATATTTTTGTTTTTCTTATACGTCGTGCCACGCGTACAACTTGATTTACCCAGTAAATTTAAGAATCGTATAATTTTAAATATTATCCCAAAGAGGTTTTCCAAATTATGAATCTAGCATAAAAACAAAACACTATCTGACTTATATGTGTTCTATTTTTGCCTTTGTAAAACGTATGCGCTATAAGCAGATATTCATTATGAATAGGAGGTCACAAAACCAAAAATCTAAAAGTTGATGGCTATACTGACTCTATGTGATTATCATATAATGATACCACTAATTATCATGTGATAACGTAAATCTTATACGTACTTTAGCATATGATTTAACTATGATGTGAGCGACACATCTGCTCCAGAAGCGGACTGTTTTAATTATATTCAAAGATTATGGATAAGTATAAATAATATACGAATCTTCTTTTTTATATGTGAGATATTCATTGAGTTTAGAAACGATTCAAATATTTATGGTATCTAAATATGCAACGTATGAAGATGATTTATTCATTAACCTTTTTTTTATTTTTGGCAAATATTGACAAAAAAAAATTACCAACGACAATTTACGATTATAAAAACGAATGTTATATTTTTTATTTATTTTTTTACTCGCGGTTATGGTCCGTCTTTCCATGTTCGTCCGCACGTTCGGATTTATTTTATTTTTATTCGTGGCCATGGTATGTCCAGCCACCCTCGCCCGCACGTTTAGGCATATTTTATTTTTTAACTGCGGTCATGAGCCGCGCCCATTCTCGCTATTCCACATGGTTGTTCATATTACTAAATGATATTACGCATATCTTTTAACTTAATAAGAAGATATGATATGTCTTTTAAAATTGGTAACAATATCCTCTTATATTCTTTTTAAAGGGATAGTATATTCTCCATATCTTTTAAATAGGTAGTACGATATTACCTATAATTTCACAGTGATAAAAGATATTACCTATATCTTTTGAATTCAAAGAATCTTATTGATATGTTTCATATTAATAAAAGATATTATTTCTTTTTTAAATTTAGTAAGGATATATTCTAATATTTTATTAAGTTGTAAAGTATTACACATATTTATTTCTAACATGGTAACAAGATATTACCTAATTTTTTTTATATTAATAAAAGATATTCCGTATATCTCTTAACATGGTAACAAGATCTAATATATCTTTTAGCTTTGTGTGAATTTCTTTTATTTTGATAAATATTCACATCTTTTACTACATATCTAGATAGATACTTTCATGTCCAGGATTAAGTGATTACTTATTATACATATATATATATATGCTAGTCCGTACACTCGGATATCTTCTGCCCACGGGCGTACGCGTACACATCGTTTCCACGTGAAGTAAGAGGAATGAGTTTAACCTACTAATTAAACTTGTCGTGTAAGAGGGATGCAACCCCAACGACCATGGATCATGTATCCTTGTTAGACACCTTGCTATCAAGACGTTGTAGTAAGTTACGCAAACCACATGACTTATGATGGACTTGCAAAAGACACACTGTGCATGTCTAACAAAATTTTGTCATACATTTGAACGTTCTTATGGTAGTAGCGGTACGCCGCACGTAATGGCATAGCTCATCCCATAAGTTAGTTAAGATACGTCTTATACTATGTGACAATTCGCGGTTGAGGCAGGACCCGTACCGAACCCAATTTCCATCTTTTGTACGCGGCTATGGTACGTCCATTCGCGCTGGTCTACGTGATCGTAATATTTTGAATACTTGATTAAGTTTAATACTACTAATCGAGTGTAGCACCATTAAACTTGGGGGGCTACTAGGGTATAATAATACCACTATTTATGTGCACATCACACAAATATCTTTGGATATATTTCTTTGCCACAGAAGTCCGCCTTCTTTCGGGTTATTCCTTTGCCATGGAAGTATCTCTTCCATTGGCTTATTCCTTCGCCGCGGAAGTACTCCTTCCACGTGCTTGTTTTTGCGCCATGAAAGTATCTCTTCCATTGGCTTATTCCTTCGCCGCGGAAGTACTCCTTCCGCGCGCGTCTTCCTTTGCTATGGAAGTATCTCTTCTATTGGCTTATTCCTTCGCCGCGGAAGTACTCCTTCCGCGCGTGTCTTCCTTTGCCATGGAAGTATCTCTTCCATTGGCTTATTCCTTCGCCGCGGAAGTACTCGTTCCGCGCGCTTATTTTTGCGCCATGAAAGTATCTCTTCCATTGGTTTATTCCTTCGCCGCGGAAGTACTTCCGCGCGCGTCTTCCTTTGCAATGGAAGTATCTCTTCCATTGGCTTATTCCTTCGCCGCGGAAGTACTCCTTCTGCGCGCGTCTTCCTTTGCCATGGAAGTATCGCTTCCATTGGCTTATTCCTTCACCGCGGAAGTACTCCTTCCGCGCGCGTCTTCCTTTGCCATGGAAGTATCTCCTCCATTGGCTTATTTCTTCGCCGCGGAAGTACTCCTTCCGCGCACGTATTTTTGCGCCATGGAAGTATTTATTCCATGTGCTTATGCCTTCGCCATGGAAGTATCTCTTCCGTTGGCTTATTCATGCGTCGTGGTAGTATTCTTCCACGTGCTCATTATTTTCTCCGTGGAAGTGTCTCTTCCACGTGCTCATTATCTTCTCCGTGGAAGTATTCTTCCACGTGCTTCTTATCTTCACCATGGAAGTATCTCTTCCACGTGCTTATTATCTTCGCCGTGGAAGTATCTCTTCCACGTGCTCATTACGTTTGCCGTGGAAGTATCTCTTCCACGTGCTCATTATCCTTCGCCGTGGAAGTATCTCTTCCACGTGCTTATTGTCTTCACCATGGAAGTACTCCTTCCACTGGCTTATTATCTTCGCTGTGGAAGTATTCCTTCCACGTGCTTATTATCTTCGTCGTGGAAGTAATTCTTCCACTGACGTATTATCTTCGCCGTGGAAGTATCTCTTTCACGTGCTCATTATCTTTGCTGTGGAAGTATCTCTTCCACGTGCTCATTATCCTTTGCCTTGGAAGTATCTCTTCCACGTGCTTATTGTCTTCGCCATGGAAGTACTCCTTCCACTGGCTCATTATCCTTCGCCGTAGACGTATCTCTTCCACGTGATTATTATCCTCGTCGTGGAAGTATCTCTTCCACGTGCTCATTATTTTCGCCGTGGAAGTATCTCTTCCGCGTGCTCATTATTTTCTCCGTGGAAGTGTCTCTTCCACGTGCTCATTATCTTCGCCGTGGAAGTATTCTTCCACGTGCTTCTTATCTTCACCGTGGAAGTATCTCTTCCACGTGCTCATTATCTTCGCCGTGGAAGTATTTTTCCACGTGCTTCTTATCTTCGACGTGGAAGTATCTCTTCCACGTGCTTATTGTCTTCGCCGTGGA
The DNA here is from genome assembly GCA_025667525.1 of Glebionis coronaria. Taxonomy (NCBI): domain Eukaryota; kingdom Viridiplantae; phylum Streptophyta; class Magnoliopsida; order Asterales; family Asteraceae; genus Glebionis; species Glebionis coronaria. The sequence continues at coordinate 512,626,087 of CM046877.1, read as the reverse complement.
CGTATCTCTTCCACGTGCTTATCATCCTCGCCGTGGAAGTATCTCTTCCACGTGCTCATTATTTTCGCCGTGGAAGTATCTCTTCCACGTGCTCATTATGTTCGCCGTGGAAGTATCTCTTCCACGTGCTCATTATCTTCGCCGTGGAAGTATTCTTCCAAGTGCTTCTTATCGTCGCCGTGGAAGTATCTCTTACACGTGCTTATTATTATCTTCGTCGTGGAAGTATTCTTCCACGTGCTTCTTATCTTCGCCGTGGAAGTATCTCTTCCACGTGCTTATTATCTTCGCCGTGGAAGTATCTCTTTCACGTGCTCATTACCTTTTTCGTGGAAGTATCTCTTCCACGTGCTCATTATCCTTCGCCGTGGAAGTATCTCTTCCACGTGCTTATTGTCTTCACCGTGGAAGTACTCCTTCCACTGGCTTATTATCTTCGCCGTGGAAGTATTCCTTCCACGTGCTTATTATCTTCGCCGTGGAAGTAATTCTTCCACTGGCGTATTATCTTCGTCGTGGAAGTATCTCTTCCACTTGCTCATTATCTTTGCTTTGGAAGTATCTCTTCCACGTGCTCATTATCCTTTGCCGTGGAAGTATCTCTTCCACGTGCTTATTGTCTTCGCCGTGGACGTATCTCTTCCACTAGCGTATTATCTTCGCCGTGGAAGTATCTCTTCCACGTGCTCATTATCTTTGTTGTGGAAGTATCTCTTCCACGTGCTCATTATGTTCGCCGTGGAAGTATCTCTTCCACGTGCTCATTATCTTCGCCGTGGAAGTATTCTTCCAAGTGCTTCTTATCTTCGCCGTGGAAGTATCTCTTCCACGTGCTTATTATTATCTTCGCCGTGGAAGTATTCTTCCACGTGCTTCTTATCTTCGCCGTGGAAGTATCTCTTCCATGTGCTTATTATCTTCTCCGTGGAAGTGTCTCTTCCACGTGCTCATTATATTCGCCGTGGAAGTATTCTTCCACGTGCTTCTTATCTTCGTCGTGGAAGTATCTCTTCCACGTGCTCATTATCTTCTCCGTGGAAGTATTTTTCCACGTGCTTCTTATCTTCGCCGTGGAAGTATCTCTTCCACGTGCTTATTGTCTTCGCCGTGGACGTATCTCTTCCACGTGCTTATCATCCTCGCCGTGGAAGTATCTCTTCCACGTGCTCATTATTTTCGCCATGGAAGTATCTCTTCCACGTGCTCATTATATTCGTCGTGGAAGTATCTCTTCCACGTGCTTATTATCCTCACCGTGGATGTATCTCTTCCACGTGCTCATTATTTTCGCCATGGAAGTATCTCTTCCACGTGCTCATTATTTTCTCCGTGGAAGTGTCTCTTCCACGTGCTTATTATCTTCGCCGTGGAAGTATCTCTTCCGCGTGCTTATTATCCTCGCCGTGGAAGTATCTCTTCCACGTGCTTATTATTTTCGCCGTGGAAGTATCTCTTCCACGTGCTCATTATTTTCTCCGTGGAAGTGTCTCTTCCACGTGCTCATTATCTTCGCCGTGGAAGTATTCTTCCACGTGCTTCTTATCTTCGCCGTGAAAGTATCTCTTCCACGTGCTCATTATCTTCGCCGTGGAAGTATTTTTCCACGTGCTCATTATTTTCGCCGTGGAAGTATCTCTTCCACGTGCTCATTATGTTCGCCGTGGAAGTATCTCTTCCACGTGCTCATTATCTTCGCCGTGGAAGTATTCTTCAAAGTGCTTCTTATCTTCGCCGTGGAAGTATCTCTTCCACGTGCTTATTATTATCTTCGCCGTGGAAGTATTCTTCCACGTGATTCTTATCTTCGCCGTGGAAGTATCTCTTCCACGTGCTTATTATCTTCGCCGTGGAAGTATCTCTTCCACGTGCTCATTACCTTTGCCGTGGAAGTATCTCTTCAACGTGCTCATTATCCTTCGCCGTGGAAGTATCTCTTCCATGTGCTTATTGTCTTCACCGTGGAAGTACTCCTTCCAATGGCTTATTATCTTCGCCGTGGAAGTATTCCTTCCACGTGCTTATTATCTTCGCCGTGGAAGTAATTCTTCCACTGGCGTATTATCTTCGCCGTGGAAGTATCTCTTCCACGTGCTCATTATCTTTGCTGCGGAAGTATCTCTTCCACGTGCTCATTATCCTTTGTCGTGGAACTATCTCTTCCACGTGCTTATTGTCTTCGCCGTGGACGTATCTCTTCCACGTGCTCATTATGTTCGCCGTGGAAGTATGTCTTCCACGTGCTTCTTATCTTCGCCGTGGAAGTATCTCTTCCACGTGCTCATTATCTTCGCCGTGGAAGTATTTTTCCACGTGCTTCTTATCTTCGCCGTGGAAGTATCTTTTCCACGTGCTTATTGTCTTCGCCGTGGACGTATCTCTTCCACGTGCTTATCATCCTCGTCGTGGAAGTATCTCTTCCACGTGCTCATTATTTTTGCCGTGGAAGTATCTCTTCCACGTGATTCTTATCTTCGCCGTGGAAGTATCTCTTCCACGTGCTCATTATCTTCGCCGTGGAAGTATTCTTCCAAGTTCTTCTTATCTTCGCCGTGGAAGTATCTCTTCCACGTGCTTATTATTATCTTCGCCGTGGAAGTATTCTTCCACGTGCTTCTTATCTTCGCCGTGGAAGTATCTCTTCCACGTGCTCATTATTTTCGCCGTGGAAGTATCTCTTCCACGTGCTCATTATGTTCGCCGTGGAAGTATCTCTTCCACGTGCTAATTGTCTTCGCCGTGGACGTATCTCTTCCACTGACGTATTATCTTCGCCGTGGAAGTATCTCTTCCACGTGCTCATTATCTTTGCTGTGGAAGTATCTCTTCCACGTGCTCATTATGTTCGCCGTGGAAGTATCTCTTCCACGTGCTCATTATCTTCGCTGTGGAAGTATTCTTCCAAGTGCTTCTTATCTTCGCCGTGGAAGTATCTCTTCCAAGTGCTTATTATTATCTTCGCCGTGGAAGTATTATTCCACGTGCTTCTTATCTTCGCCGTGGAAGTATCTCTTCCATGTGCTTATTATCTTCTCCGTGGAAGTGTCTCTTCCACGTGCTCATTATCTTCGCCGTGGAAGTATTCTTCCACGTGCTTCTTATCTTCGCCGTGGAAGTATCTCTTCCACGTGCTCATTATCTTCGCCGTGGAAGTATTTTTCCACGTGCTTCTTATCTTCGCCGTGGAAGTATCTCTTCCACGTGCTTATTGTCTTCGCCGTGGACATATCTCTTCCACGTGCTTATCATCCTCGCCGTGGAAGTATCTCTTCCACGTGCTCATTATTTTCGCCGTGGAAGTATCTCTTCCACGTGCTCATTATGTTCGCCGTGGAAGTATCTCTTCCACGTGCTTATTATCCTCTCCGTGGAAGTATCTCTTCCACGTGCTCATTATTTTCGCCGTGGAAGTATCTCTTCCACGTGCTCATTATTTTCTCCGTGGAAGTGTCTCATCCACGTGCTCATTATCTTCGCTGTGGAAGTACTCTTCCACGTGCTTCTTATCTTCGCCGTGGAAGTATCTCTTCCACGTGCTCATTATCTTCGCCGTGGAAGTATTTTTTCACGTTCTCATTATTTTCGCCGTGGAAGTATCTCTTCTACGTGTTCATTATGTTCGCCGTGGAAGTATCTCTTCCACGTGCTCATTATCTTCGCCGTGGAAGTATTCTTCCAAGTGCTTCTTATCTTCGCCGTGGAAATATCTCTTCCACATGCTTATTATTATCTTCGCCGTGGAAGTATTCTTCCACGTGCTTCTTATCTTCGCCGTGGAAGTATCTCTTCCACGTGCTTATTATCTTCGCCGTGGAAGTATCTCTTCCACGTGCTCATTACCTTTGCCGTGGAAGTATCTCTTCAACGTGCTCATTATCCTTCGCCGTGGAAGTATCTCTTCCACGTGCTTATTGTCTTCACCGTGGAAGTACTCCTCCCTCTGGCTTATTATCTTCGCCGTGGAAGTATTCCTTCCACATGCTTATTATCTTCGCCGTGGAAGTAATTCTTCCACTGGCGTATTATCTTCGCCGTGGAAGTATCTCTTCCACGTGCTCTTTATCTTTGCTGCGGAAGTATCTCTTCCACGTGCTCATTATGTTCGCCGTGGAAGTATCTCTTCCACATGCTCATTATCTTCGCCGTGGAAGTATTCTTCCAAGTGCTTCTTATCTTCGCCGTGGAAGTATTTCTTCCACGTGCTTATTATTATCTTCGTCATGGAAGTATTCTTCCACGTGCTTCTTATCTTCGTCGTGGAAGTATCTCTTCCACGTGCTTATTATCTTCTCCGTGGAAGTGTCTCTTCCACGTGCTTATTATCTTCGCCGTGGAAGTATTCTTCAACGTGCTTCTTATCTTCGCCGTGGAAGTATCTCTTCCACGTGCTCATTATCTTCGCCGTGGAAGTATTTTTCCACGTGCTTCTTATCTTCGCCGTGGAAGTATCTTTTCCACGTGCTTATTGTCTTCGCCGTGGACGTATCTCTTCCACGTGCTTATCATCCTCGTCGTGGAAGTATCTCTTCCATGTGCTCATTATTTTTGCCGTGGAAGTATCTCTTCCACGTGCCCATTATGTTCGCCGTGGAAGTATCTCTTCCACGTGCTCATTATCTTCGCCGTGGAAGTATTCTTCAAAGTTATTCTTATCTTCGCCGTGGAAGTATCTCTTCCACGTGCTTATTATTTTCTTCTCCGTGGAAGTATTCTTCCACGTGCTTCTTATCTTCGCCGTGGAAGTATCTCTTCCACGTGCTCATTATCTTCGCCGTGGAAGTATCTCTTCCACGTGCTCATTATTTTCTCCGTGCAAGTGTCTCTTCCACGTGCTCATTATCTTCGCCGTGGAAGTATTCTTCCACGTGCTTCTTATCTTCGCCGTGGAAGTATCTCTTCCACGTGCTCATTATCTTCGCCGTGGAAGTATTTTTCCACGTGCTCATTATTTTCGCCATGGAAGTATCTCTTCCACGTGCTCATTATGTTCGCCGTGGAAGTATCTCTTCCACGTGCTCATTATCTTCGCCGTGGAAGTATTCTTCCAAGTGCTTCTTATCTTCGCCGTGGAAGTATCTCTTCCACATGCTTATTATTATCTTCGCCGTGGAAGTATTCTTCCACGTGCTTCTTATCTTCGCCGTGGAAGTATCTCTTCCACGTGCTTATTATCTTTGCCGTGGAAGTATCTCTTCCACGTGCTCATTACCTTTGCCGTGGAAGTATCTCTTTAACGTGCTCATTATCCTTCGTCGTGGAAGTATCTCTTCCACGTGCTTATTGTCTTCACCGTGGAAGAACTCCTTCCACTGGCTTATTATCTTCGCCGTGGAAGTATTCCTTCAACATGCTTATTATCTTCGCCGTGGAAGTAATTCTTCCACTGGCGTATTATCTTCGCCGTGGAAGTATCTCTTCCACGTGCTCATTATCTTTGCTGCAGAAGTATCTCTTCCACGTGCTCATTATCCTTTGCCGTGGAAGTATCTCTTCCACGTGCTTATTGTCTTCTCCGTGGACGTATCTCTTCCACTGGCGTATTATCTTCGCCGTGGAAGTATCTCTTCCATGTGCTCATTATCTTTGCTGTGGAAGTATCTCTTCCACGTGCTCATTATGTTCATCGTAGAAGTATCTCTTCCACGTGCTCATTATCTTCGCCGTCGAAGTATTCTTCCAAGTGCTTCTTATCTTCGCCGTGGAAGTATCTCTTCCACGTTCTTATTATTATATTCGCCGTGGAAGTATTCTTCCACGTGCTTCTTATCTTCGCCGTGGAAATATCTCTTCCACGTGCTTATTATCTTCTCCGTGGAAGTGTCTCTTCCACGTGCTCATTATCTTCGCCGTGGAAGTATTCTTCCACGTGCTTCTTATCTTCGCCGTGGAAGTATCTCTTCCACGTGCTCATTATCTTCGCCGTGGAAGTATTTTTCCACGTGCTTCTTATCTTCGCTGTGGAAGTATCTTTTCCACGTGCTTATTGTCTTCGTCGTGGACGTATCTCTTCCACGTGCTTATCATCCTCGCCGTTGTAGTATCTCTTCCACGTGCTCATTATTTTCGCCGTGGAAGTATCTCTTCCACGTGCTCATTATGTTCGCCGTGGAAGTATCTCTTCCACGTGCTCATTATCTTCGCCGTGGAAGTATTCTTCCAAGTTCTTCTTATCTTCGCCGTGGAAGTATCTCTTCCACGTGCTTATTATTATCTTCGCCGTGGAAGTATTCTTTCACGTGCTTCTTATCTTCGCCGTGGAAGTATCTCTTCAACGTGCTTATTATCTTCGCCGTGGAAGTATCTCTTCCACGTGCTCATTACCTTTGTCGTGGAAGTATCTCTTCCACGTGCTCATTATCCTTCGCCGTGGAAGTATATCTTCCACGTGCTTATTGTCTTCACCGTGGAAGTACTCCTTCCACTGGCTTATTATCTTCGCCGTGGAAGTATTCCTTCCACGTGCTTATTATCTTCGCCGTGGATGTAATTCTTCCACTAGCGTATTATCTTCGCTGTGGAAGTATCTCTTCCACGTGCTCATTCTCTTTACGGTGGAAGTATCTCTTCCACGTGCTCATTATCTTTTGCCGTGGGAGTATCTCTTCCACGTGCTTATAATCTTCGCCGTGGAAGTAATCCTTCCACGTGCTTATTATCTTCACCGTGGAAGTAATTCTTCCACTGGCGTATTATCTTCGCCGTGGAAGTATCTCTTCCACGTGCTCATTATCTTTGTTGTGGAAGTATCTCTTCCACGTGCTCATTATCCTTTGCCGTGGAAGTATCTCTTCCACGTGCTTATTATCTTTGCTGTTGAAGTAATTCTTCCACTGGCGTATTATCTTGGCCGTGGAAGTATCTCTTCCACGTGCTCATTATCTTTGTTGTGGAAGTATCTCTTCCACGTGCTCATTATCCTTTGCCGTGGAAGTATCTCTTCCACGTGCTTATTGTCTTCGCCGTGGAAGTACTCCTTCCACTGGCTCATTATCCTTCGCCGTAGAAGTATCTCTTCCACGTACTTATTGTCTTCGCCGTGGAAGTACTCCTTCCACTGGCTTATTGTCTTCGCCGTGGAAGTACTTCTTCCACTGGCGCATTATCTTGGCCATGGAAGTACTCCTTCCATTGGCTCATTATCATTCGTCGCGGAAGTACTCCTTCTGTTGGCTCGCTGTATTCGCCGCGTAAGTACGTCTTTTGCCGGCTCGTTATTCATGTCACGGAAGTACGTCTTCCGTTGGCTCATATATTTGCTGTGGAAGTACGCCTTCCGCGACGAATTTCTTTTCCCGACAATTTGAGTGATTTTTCCAAAGTTGATATTGTTTGACCGTAATTAGACGGAGTCTGATCAACTACGTTTTTTAGTTCGGGAAAAGACGTTTGGAAAATCATTGTCAAATTCGTGGCCGTAAGACGGATATAATATCCGCATAAACATGCCACGGAAGTACGTCTTTTGTTGGCCTTAAGACGAATGAAATATTCGCGCTATGCTGCATCATTAGTGGGTATAAGAAGTACGCCTTCAAATGTTCAGGATGCAGCATACGGGTTCCACCTCCACCTTCACAAAACCTTCTTATCATCCTCATGTTAGAGATGAATAAGAATGATACCTTGCCAATGCCAGTGTTACCCTGGCTATAGAACGCGTTTTTTTCTTACGGGGTCTTTACCGTCAAGTAACGGGAAACCAAGCATTCGAGCACAACCACCCGTCTTATGTATACGTGTTTTCCCATTTCTTTCGACGTGGATATGCTTACAGGTAGCGGATATGGTGTGAAGTCTAGAAACCTCGGTGACAACCTCGCATACTAGACTGGGGGGACATGATGACGTATAGGGCTAGGTTCACTATTCGTTACCCCAAACCATCATCTTTTCGCTAAAAGTAGCCCATTACGAGTGGATCCATATGTTACGGACAACCCACTAGGATGTCCTAGCAGCAAGCCGCACGCGGTTGTTTAGTGAGCATGATACACGAATGAGTCTAGCATAACATGATCATGGACCATATCATACTAGACTGGGGGACATGTCGACGTATAGTTGGTATTCGGCCCGGCCCAACAGGCCCGCGGCCCACACACACCTAACTTATCCTTCAAGAAACCCTAGCACTATATAAACAAGGCCAGGGGTCTCATTCTACATCAGGTTCTCTCTCTCTTAACCACACCTCTTATACAATATATTGATCAAATACTAACTTGACCGTCGGAGGTGGACCCCGGGGCTCCGGCTTCGGGTCCACGTCTAACTGGTTTACCTTTGTTTGCAGCATTACCCAGGACCCGGGAAGACGACGAACAGCCCAGGAGATTCGTTAGACCAGCCTAGCGAAACTATGCTCCAACAATTTCTAAGATTAATTAAATAATAATCATGAATTCATAAAATAATTAAAAAGAAAAGGATTGATTGGTTATACCGAACACGTGTAGGAAAAAGGTTATGAGATCATGATCTCGTACACAGGAAAATTAAGTAGCAAAAATCTTCCGGTTGTTCTTGGTGGTGCCCTATAGCCGGCGGCAAGGAAGGAGGAAGGGAGGCAAGGAGAACTTTTCTGTAACCTAAATATGATGAAACTTTCTTGGAGTTTTGTTTATCATGGGTTTAATTTGGGTCATGGGCCAAGCCCATCTTACTCCTTTCTCTTGTCTTAGCCGCGGCCTAAAGGGAGCCCACGGGGAAAACCCGTAGCTTTTCCCGAGTTATAATTTACGTGATCCTTCATGTTTAATTATTGTGGATTTTATACGTCATGGACTTAACACATTTATAATATATACGTAATTACATGTTATTAAATATCATGACAGGTGAATTATATTATAAATGGAATGTTTTAATTTTACCGTATTTTTGTATGTTCACTGTTCATATGTACTGTTCATGGTATTTTAATGCGGGTTTTACACTCCTTCTAGATCAAGTCATTGTTTTCCTACTATGTATATGTAGAAGATCCAAGTTGTGGGTACACTTGGATGTGGGTAGTGATGAGACTGCTTTTATAGATGGTCTCATCGTCCAAAACGAGCTTAAAACGGTGAAAATATCATTAAAAGTGCCATATATGTGCTTGTGCTTGTTCAATGTGTATTTTAGGTACGAATATCGAGAAAATGACAAAAGATCACAAGAATCAAGCAAAAACGAACATGGGAAACAAAACCGCACAATGAACCTGACCCGAGTGTTGAAATTTCCCAAAATACCCTTGAAGTATTGAAGATTGTCAAGATTAGTTCCTCGTCTTTGAAGAATTGACACTTTATACCCTTGTAAATCTCAAAAATACAAGTTCGGTCCCTAAAGTTTGTCAATAATACAAGAGAAGTCCTCCAACTATTAAAGAAACTACATAATTAATCCTTGTTACAAAGATTGTTAAAAGGACTTGTGGTGAAAGTGTAAAAAGATTAATGTTGCAAAGGAAAAGGACCAACTGTGAAATTGGGAAAGGATTGTTTTTGCAAATCTTATCAAAAGAGGAGTGTTAACATAAGGGGCATAGTTGCCAATTCAGCAAACTTCTTTAACTTTGGAACCCATTAAAAACCTAACAATCCATTATAAACCCACCCAACCCAAACTGGGTAGCCACATCATCCCAAACCACCATTCACATAATGCCACATCAGCAAACCCACCCAAACCCGGATCCATACCCACTACCTACCCACAACCCGACCTGGCCCAACCCTAAACTACTAACCACGTATAATATATTATTTAACTTTTTAAATTGGTTATAATAATGTATAATGTGGCGGTTAACAACAAATCCCCACTCTTATCATATCAAAACCCCCAACTGTTTGCCATTCATTCTCCCCCTAACCTTAATCCTATAATCCTTCTAAACCAAAGGGGGATTGATTGAGCAACTCCATAACCCTAATTCACCTCTCAAACAATACTTTCTCGTCCTAAACAAACAACCCTCGTGACTGTGGACCCCCACCACGTCCTCCCCTGCACCCCTTTGAGACGAAGACAAAAAATGGCAGAGTTTTGAACATCCCGTATCATATGGTGTAACCCCCATACCAAGAAGAACTGCCTGGACATTTTTCACAGCTGTACAACCCCGCAACATCACAAGGAGTACAAAGAGAAAATTAAAAATGGTATATTCATATCAATCCAAGAATATACAAGGGGCACTTTTGGAATTTGACACATTAGGGTTAACTAGTTGATATGAGCTATTTTACTCATATCAATTATATCAAATAACAATAAATAAGTGCATAAAATGTCCAAATATTGCCTTGTATATGCTTGTTTCTTGTTTGTATGTGTGTAGGTACCAAGTTCGCAAAAATCGGCAAAAACCAGCACGAGTTTGAAGAAACAGATTGAAGAAGCCAAAATCGAGCTTGTCCTTAGCGAATTTAATTTTATATGGAGTTATTGGGCTTATGGGTCCCACAATTGGGTATTTGGGCCCAAAAGCCCATTTAGAAAGATGACATATCTATTTGAGTGGATCAAAGTCCATTTGGGGCCTAAAATGGTGAAGTTTAAAACGGATGGGAAATTTAACATTGGGCCAAAAATCCCAAAGACCTCAAATAAGAAAACGGTGGACATTTCATGGGCTTTAGGGTTTTGAATTACAAACGATTTATGAAAGTCTATTAACCTAAAGCAATCAACCAACAATGGGTATTCACTCGTTTTTCACCACACGTTAAATACAACCCCACTCATACACATTACCAAATAAATAAAACCCATTTACACCACACGTTTCATTTTTCCACTCACACACTTTTTCACACAATAGATAAAAAAAACCCTCGATAATTTCTATGTAACACCTTCTTCCCCATCCTCAAAATAACCAGCTGCAATTGTTACTGTTTCATAAAACCCTAATTCACCCAAAGGTAAAAATAAATTGGGGCTTTATGATGCACAGTTGATTCAAGTGTGTGGGATATTAATTCCCCAAGGATTAAGGAAGAGAATGATGGAGAGGCTATGATACGTGGCAGTTTTTCACTGGCCAAAACACCTCATCCTCCTAAATCAACCAATCAAGAGGCTTCAAAGAAACACAACTAGCACACACGGATGCCACGTTGGCAATCCGCGTGCAAGTTGTGAATTTACAACCATCTGATTAAAACAAATAGGAGAGAGAGACGATCCAAGGGCTTATATGAAGAAGGAATATTCTTGAGAAGATGCGGATATTCTCCCTCAACAAGCCCTTTGGGATGGCTATAAAAACCCCCTCATTTTACTTGTAATCTTGATCCCTTTTTTATTTTTCAATGTTATAATGTTGAATTAGTTTTAGATTTAATTTTGTATTTTCTTTCTTTAAAAGTATTGTAAGAATTTCTTGTTGATGAATATAAAGTGAATTTTATTTTATACATCGTGCCTTTTATGCTTAAATCTTATACTCGCACTGTTTAATTTTAAAACTGAATTTGATATATATAACTTGGTAAGGTTAATTGATAAAACTGTTTAATAGTTTTATTCAGTTAATTAGAAATAAATTTGGGAATTAATTTTTCCCTACTGGAAAGAATAAGATAATCTAATTCGAGATATGATGATGGTGGTTCGTTGGATTCGTTTGATTGAGATGGTGGTGTAGAATCGGTTCATTAAGGTAGCACAACGCTATCCTTCTGCCCAATGGTTTTCTACATAAGGTGCTCGTCCATTTAATTATCATGTTATTTTAAAGTTATATTGATTTGATTTAACTGATTTGGTGATTTTAACTGATTTATGTTTGTAAGTGCAATTTTTGGTATGCTTTTATTCGATTGATATGTGTTGTTTGATTATCTGGAGTTTCATTTGGTCTATTTAACTGAGTTTATTGTCTAAATGTTAAGAATGTGAATTGTTTTAGATTCCTTGTTTAACTGCTTAGTTATATTGTTACTTTTTATTGTGAGTATGATTTTACTGATTTCATAGAAATAATATTTAGATTTGGTAGGGTTTAATATTTACTGTCTTGAGTATGAACTTTGATAAGATGAATATGTTTTACTTAATTCATTGAGTGGATAAGATTAGTTTTTTATTTACTGTAATGAGATTAGCTTTTTATATAGAATGATTTGTGTTTATTTGAGCTGATATAGTATGTGCGAGTTCCTAGTTACTGTTTTTATTTCATCTACTTATATTCGATTGCTATCAAAGTTTTTTATGTGATCATGTTAGTAATCTGGGAGTGCTAACGTTTTGCTGTAATACTACCTGTTTTGGGTTATTTTTACTACTAAATCAGTTTTGGTTACTTAAGGTTGCTCGTTTATTTACTTGAATTGCTTATTTTTAGCTGTTATCTGCAACTTGGCTATTTGATTTGAATTTGCTAATTTCAAGTGATCAGATTCTACTGATCTGACTCACTCAAGAGGCTGATATCCTTATCAGTTTTATTACAAAAGATTTGTGTTTAGTTAAGTCACTCCTGTGACTCCTTTACAATTTATCTGTTCAAAAAAGAAATTAATCACAAAATATGTCCCCATCAGGACTCGAACCTGTGACCTCCTGGTCACAGGCCTAGCTTGTTAGCCAACTGGGCTACATGCTATTTTGATTCTTATATCAGTAATTTGATTAATATAGTAAACTTGTGTTAGGCAGATTTGGTCTTAAATTCATTTTAATTAGATATACGATTTTAATTTTTTAAGTTTTATTAATATTTTAATTAAAGTAAAATTTGAGTTTTTAAAAAAAAGAATAATAATTAGTTTCAAAAGAATAATAATTTAAGTTTTATTTGGGTATTAAATAAATTCAATCGATATAATCGCTTGCATTTGCTCTTGTCGTGTCCAAACATATTGTTTTTTTCATTTTTCAACAAAATTTTAAATTTTTAGTGTTATTTTTAAGTTTTAATAAATAAAATAAGTGCTTTTGACACGAATGTAGGCTTTCCGTTGGTGAAAATAAGAATAGCTTTTGACTCGACTCGGTTTTTAACATTAGCTTTTCCTTAATGTATTTGAATTAAGTTTTGCTAGGCTTTTATATAGGGAGCTTTAAAACGCAAAGGTCTTAATTCATACGAGTTAAGAACAAGAACTTTTCGCAAGTTCCTATAATTGATCCTATAAAGTCGTTTATTAAGGGAACTTTAAAACGCAAATTCTAAAACTTGAAAAAGTATAAGAAGATGCAAGATCCTATAGATGACTTGAAACCCAAAACTTTGATTTAATAGGCTAAGTATCCATTGATTTCACATTTTTGAAATTTTACAATAAGGAGAACAAGTGATGATAGAGTTCAATCATAAGTTTCTAAGGTTAAATTCTTCTTTGTGCAAGTATTTTTGTGTTTGATTTAATCTCCTCGTACTTACTTTCCTCACTTGAATAATAATTGCTTAATAAATGAAGTTTTTAGCGGTTTAGGCTTGATATCTTAACTCGTAACTCCTTCTTTTTCTTCCATTGTAATTAAAGTGAGAACACATTAAGGGTGTCAGCGTCATGGACTTTTGATCATGGGATTGCGGAAATTTGGCTTACTATAAATATCATATTAATAAAGAAGAATAAATAAAAACATGTTCTCTAGGAGCCTTCGGGTGGGAGTCATGTAGCACTAACCTTGTCATTAGAGCCTTAGGGTGTATGTCAAGGGGCGTGTTGAATAAAAATTGCTTCATCATATGATCCGTAAGGTGGGATGGTGTTGTCAATTCCCTTATTTTTGTCCAAGGAGCCTTAGGGTGTGGATTTTAAATAAGGAGCACAATTGCATCTTAAAGAGCCAAAAGGTGTTATGATGTAGTTGTTGCTAACTCCATTAATAAGGTCATAATTGACTTTGGAGGTTTTATTGTTGCTTTTAACTAGCCATATTACCCAAATTTCGGGTCCGGGATTTATCCCTAAATCGTGTTAAGTTATCCTTGATGTGGGCTTTCTTTAGTGACAACGGTTTTTGAAGTCGAGGTTAGGTTTTGAGTGTTGAGTTTACACCGTTCTTGCCTTCATTTTTGGACTAATAACTATCAAATTAAGTCAAATGAGCCTTTCAGTGAATGACAAATAAAATCTAGATATACAATTAGGAATAATGGGAGATTGAGTTTAACACAAATTACTTGTATGAGTTGGTTTAATTTTGGGGCTTATGATTGACAATGATCTTGTTTTTGCACTTGGCATGGAAAAGTGAAAAGTCGGGGACGATGAATCTATTTGAGTTTTATGATCCTTAAAATTATTTTTCAAATAATGAAAGCAATACATTATGTCTTTGCAAAATAAAATTCAAAAGTTGAATAATGGTGTAGTTAGTGTTTCATTTTATCATTTCGTGAGGACACGGCAATTGCTTAGCAAGGGGGAGTTTGATATGAGCTATTTTACTCATATCAATTATATCAAATATCAATGAATAAGTGCATAAAATGTCCAAATATTCCCTTGTATATGCTTGTTTCTTGTTTGTATGTGTGTAGGTACCAAGTTCGCAAAAATCGGCAAAAACCGGCACGAGTTTGAAGAAAAAGAATGAAGAAGCCAAAATCGAGCTTGTCCTTAGCGGATTTAATTTTATGTGGAGTTATTGGGCTTGTGGGTCCCACAATTGGGTATTTGGGCCCAAAAGCCCATTTAGAAAGATGACATATCTATTTGAGTGGATCAAAGTCCATTTGGGGCCTAAAATGGTGATGTTTAAAACGGATGGGAAATTTAACATTGGGCCAAAAAGCCCAAAGACCTCAAATAAGAAAACGGTGGACATTTAATGGGCTTTAGGGTTTAGAATTACAAACGATTTGTGAAAGTCTATTAACCTAAAGCAGTCAACCAACACTGGGTATTCACTCGTTTTTCACCACACGTTAAATACAACCCCACCCATACACGTTACCAAATAAATAAAACCCATTTACACCACACGTTTCATTTTCGACTCATGCACTTTTTCACACAATGAATAAAAAAACCCTCGATACTTTCTATGTAACACCTTCTTCCCCATCCCCAAAATAACCAGCTGCAATTGTTACTGTTTCATAAAACCCTAATTCACCCAAAGGTAAAAATAAATTGGGGCTTTATGGTGCACGGTTGATTCAAGTGTGTGGGATATTAACTCCCCAAGGATTAAGGAAGAGAATGATGGAGAGGCTATGATACGTGGCAGTTTTTCACTGGCCAAAACACCTCATCCTCCTAAATCAACCAATCAAGAGGCTTCAAAGAAACACAACTAGCACACACAGATGCCACGTTGGCAATCCGTGTGCTAGTTGTGAATTTACAACCATCCGATTAGAACAAACAGGAGAGAGAGACGATCCAAGGGCTTATATGAAGAAGGAATATTCTTGAGAAGATGCCGATATTCTCCCTCAGCAAGCCCTTTGGGATGGCTATAAAAAACCTCCTCATTTTACTTGTAATCTTGATCCCTTTTTTATTTTTCAATGTTATAATGTTGAATTAGTTTTAGATTTAATTTTTTATTTTCTTTCTTTAAAAGTATTGTAAGAATTTCTTGTTGATGAATATAAAGTGAATTTTATTTTATACATCGTGCCTTTTATGCTTAAATCTTATACTCGCACTGTTTAATTTTAAAACTGAATTTGATATATATAACTTGGTAAGGTTAATTGATAAAACTGTTTAATAGTTTTATTCAGTTAATTAGAAATAAATTTGGGAATTAATTTTTCCCTACTGGAAAGATTAAGATAATCTAATTCGAGATATGATGATGGTGGTTCGTTGGATTCGTTTGATTGAGATGGTGGTGTAGAATCGGTTCATTAAGGTAGCACAGCGCTATCCTTCTGCCCAATGGTTTTCTACATAAGGTGCTCGTCCATTTAGTTTTCATTTTATTTTAAAGTTATGTTGATTTGATTTAACTGATTTGGTGATTTTAACTAATTTATGTTTGTAAGTGCAATTTTTGGTATTCTTTTATTCGATTGATATGTGTTGTTTGATTATCTGGAGTTTCATTTGGTCTATTTAACTGAGTTTATTGTCTAAATGTTAAGAATGTGAATTGTTTTAGATTCTTTGTTTAACTGCTTAGTTATATTGTTACTTTTTATTGTGAGTATGATTTTACTGATTTCATAGAAATAATATTTAGATTTGGTAGGTTTTAATATTTACTGTCTTGAGTATAAAATTTGATAAGATGAATCTGTTTTACTTAATTCATTGAGCGGATGAGATTAGTTTTTTATTTACTATAATGAGATTAGCTTTTTATATAGAATGATTTGTGTTTATTTGAGCTGATATAGTATGTGCGAGTTGCTAGTTACTATTTTTATTTCATCTACTTATATTCGGATTGCTGTCAAAGTTTTTTATGTGATCATGTTAGTAATCTGGGAGTGCTAACGTTTTGCTGTAATACTACCTGTTTTGGGAATTATTTTTACTGCTAAATCAGTTTTGGTTACTTAAGGTTGCTGGTTTATTTACTTGAATTGTTTATTTTAGCTGTTATCTGCAACTTGGCTATTTGATTTGAATTTGCTAATTTCAAGTGATCAGATTCTACTGATATGACTCACTCAAGAGGCTGATATCCTTATCAGGTTTATTACAAAAGATTTGTGTTTAGTTAAGTCACTCCTGTGACTCCTTTACAATTTATCTGTTCAAAAAAGAAATTAATCACAAAATATGTCCCCATCAGGACTCGAACCTGTGACCTCCTGGTCACAGGCCTAGCATGTTAGCCAACTGGGCTACATGCTATTTTGATTCTTATATCAGTAATTTGATTAATTTAGTAAACTTGTGTTAGGCAGATTTGGTCTTAAATTCATTTTAATTAGATATACGATTTTAATTTTTTAAGTTTTATTAATATTTTAATTAAAGTAAAATTTGAGTTTAAAAAAAAGAATAATAATTAGTTTCAAAATAAAATAAAATTAAATAAAATAAAAATGTTTTTATTAATTTTAAAAAGTTTAAATAATTTTTAATTAATTAGATTTTCATTATTTTAGATTTAAATATAAATAGTTTTTAAATAGATTTGTTTTAAGTAAATTTTAATAAAGTTTTATTAGTTTAAAAGTTAGATAGATTTCTTAAAATAGATTAAAAGTTATTTTTATTAAATAGAATCAGTTTCATAGATTATTAAATGGATTAAATTTTTAATAGTTTTAAATTTTACGTAATTGTTTTAGATTTAAATATAGCGGGGTTTACGATTCATGCACTTTAGGATAATTTTAAATAGTTTAAAATTGGTAGAATTAATTTCTAGTTTAAACACCGAAAACCAATTCAAATCGATTGTCCAAATCAAAACAAAAACTTCTCAAATTCACTTGATCTTCGTGTACAACGAACTTGGTTCATCACGTGTTTAATTGAATTCGTTATTGGTAATATTAGTTTATTACTTTTTCCTAAAGGTAATTTTCTAATTTACCCTATAACGTAATCTTAATTATCACTATACTATCACGATCACATCAAATATTTTGGCGCCGCTACCGGGGATCTTGTGTACGATTCGTCTTTGTGGAGATTTGTTGATCGTTGATTTGAAGACCCTTTCCGTCCTCGGAAAGTTTGTTATTTTTCTATTATATAGTATGTATCGTTTTACTCGTCTTTTGTGAATAATATATTGTATTACGTAGAACAATAAATTTACATACTTATCAAATAAAGCCTTAGTTGGGATTTCATCACCTAGCTATTGTAGTCGAATCCAAAACAAAAATAAAAGGCAAAATAGATAAATACTAATAAGAAGTTTGACCGATTTATACAAACTATAAGGTGGGTATAAGGCGACGTGCTATAAAAGGCCGTCTAAGGAAAAAGGTTTTTAAGTGCTTTGTGCCACCTCGTTTCCCCGCTTGCTTGTGCGTATATTGAGAGGGACAACCTATTATTGGATTGCCGAATCAAGTAGTAATAAATCTTATTTTTTTGTTGTTTACTTATTGAACCTCGAGACGTTTATGTTTTCACCTATCGTTTCAAAGTCGACCGAGGGTAATTTACTTCCATAGTAGTTATCCTTATTCCTTGTTTTTTTATCGATCATTATTGATTCAGCAATACCAAATAAAATACAAAAAATAATCTTCTTCTTGTCTAATTTCTTTTCTTCAATCCTCTAAATTCTCGTCTTTGTAGTGTATGCAATTACGTTCTTCTCGTCTTGTGATTGATTTTAATAGGCTTGAAAATATTCCTCGTAGAAATATAAATCGTCAACAACGAATAGTGGAACCCGAGCTTCCACCTATTGTTGTAGAGATGGCCGATAACCGAACAATGTAGGAATTGCTCCGTGCACCCACCGAAGGGTATGGGGAAGCAATCGTTGTGCCGGCTATTTTGGCGGATCATTTTGAGATTAAGACGGGTCTTTTATCGCTCATTCGTGCCGACCAATTTCATGGCAATGAGACCAATAGCCCGCATTCTCACATACATAATTTTCATCGAATTACCTCGACTCTCAAGTTTAGAGATGTGCCGAATGACGTGATTAAGCTCATGCTTTTTCCTTACTCGCTCGAGGGTAATGCTAAGCTTCGGTATAAGAAAGAACCACCGGGTTCGATCTTAACATGGGATGATTTAGTGTCTAAGTTTATGGATTACTTCTTTCCACCATCTAAGACAACACACTTTAAGAACGAAATCACCAAATTTGAACAAAAAGTGCATGAATCGTTTGGGGTTGCTTGGGAAAGATTTAAAGATTTGTTGAGAAAATGTCCACACCATGGTTTCTCGGAATTGCATCAAATAAATACTTTTTATAATGGGCTTATGATTGAACAAGATTCTTTAAATGCCGTCGCGGGTGGTAATCTTTTAAGAAAAACTCTGAGAGACGCGTGGAGAATAATTGAGGATAAGTCTAGAGCACAATATTCACGAAACAAACCGAGTGTTTCCAATGTGAATTCATTAAATCCCGAGATTGCTAGATTGGACTCTAAGATTGATAGTGGATTCACGACTTTGTTGATTGAGATTAGGAAGAATCCTCAAGGATCCATTAATATGGTTGAGAATGTTTGTGTATCATGTGGTGGAGCACATCCTAATTATGCTTGTTCAACCACGGGGTTTGATCAAGCTAGTGCTTTTGCCGCAACGGGCACTTATGGCTCTAACGGTCAAGTTCCTCGTCAAAATCATGTTGCTCCACCGGGGTTTCCACCGGTTCAAAATAGGTACAACAATGGAAACAATGGGAATAATTTTAACCGTGGTAACCAAGGGAACTATAATCAAGGAAATGGGTTTAATGCTAATCAAAACAATCAAGGTTTTCACAATAATCAAAATGAGTTGTCAAGCTATATCAAGTCAAATGAGGCAAATATGAAAGCTTTTCAAAACAACATTCAAAGGCAAATTAATACATTGAGACTCAATTTTCAAAATACGATTAAAGGGTAAAATAACAAGATTGAGCTTAATCAACAAAGGTTAGAACAAAGTCAAAATTGTATGCACCAAAGTTTGGAACAAAGTCAAAATAAATTGCTTTTGATGTTTGAGGGATTTATGTCTAAACCGTCATCTTCTTTGGGTTGTTTACCAAGTAATACCATACCGAACCCGAAGGGAGAGCTTAAGGCCATAACCGTTTATGATGATTGTAAGAATTTAGATGAAGTTGAAGTGATTGAGTTTAAGCCTCCACATAAGGAAACTTTTCTAGAAGTCACTAAGGCTACTTTGAATGTGATTAGTACCTCGGTTTTCTTTGATTTCTTTCCCGAGATGTATAAAGATCCGGGTCAATTCTTGATACCTTGTGTTTTCAATGAGCTTGGGGTTTGCAAAGGCCTAGCCGATCTAGGAGCTAGCATTAACATAATGCCCCTAGCCCTTTGGAAAACCATTGACTATGCACCACTTAGTACCACTCGTATGATCATTGAGCTTGCTAATGGTACCACCACTCGACCGGTTGGTATAGCGAAAAATGTCATTATGAAAGTGGGGAATTTCTTATACTTAGCCGATTTTGCTATAGTTGATTATGAGACCAATCCTCGTGTGCCAATTATTTTAGGACGACCATTTTTGTGCACGGCTCAAATTCAAGTTGATATGAGGAAAGAGGAAATTAAATTGTTTTATGGAGATAAAAGCATTGTTTTTAAACCGGAAAAGATTCCAAGATTTGCTCCTAAGAAAGTTGAAAGTGTTAAACTTGTTGAAAAAATTGAAAGTAATAAGAAAGCTTTTTTTTATAAAGGTGTTTTTCCAGTTTTGGAAACTCCATTTTGTGAAAGTAAAAAGTTAAAATCAAATGAAGAAGCTTGCTTTGTTGAAACATGTTGTAATCTTTCCTCATCTACACTCACTCCACACAAGGATGATAAGATTGAAAAGCAAATTGATGATTACTTAAGTGAGCCATTTGATGCTAGTGAGTTTGTTAGTGAGAACTTTGATCCCGAGAGTGATATTGCTTTAATTGAACAATCTTTGAAAATGGACTCATTTTCACTTCCTTCTAAGGATCATGTTGATGTTCCTAAGGCATAATCTTCCGTTGAAGAGCCTTTGATTCCTAACTTCACACCGAGTGAGGTTAGTTACTATTCATGTGATAAGTTCGTCGATGAACTTTTTGCTATCATTGATCCACTTCCATAGGGAAGTGAAGACGTTTCCTATCTCGAGATCGAGCGTGATTCTTGTGTTTTACCTACCATTCTCAAGGAGTTCACCGATGAATTGCCTTTAAATGAGAATGATGATCTTGTATCCGAGTGTGACACACTCGATACTTTGTCGGATATCTCTTGTGATGACAAGATTGATGACACTTTCGTGACCTACTCAAATCCTCTCTTTAAAGCTTCATTGAACAATAATCCATTGTTTCAGGAGGATTTTGAGAGCATCATACCTCCTACATCTCACAACCTTTGTGATGACGAGCTTCTTATGAAGGAGGTTGATGAGTTTCTTTATATAGACATTCCTTCGGAATTTGAGGAAGATTCTAATGACGATGATGAAGATTCTTCGTTTGATCACCCGATTTATGATGATGATAATGTTGACCCGGAGGGAGAAATTACTTTTGCTCCAATTATCCTTCCCACTCGCTTTGATCTTAATGTGTGGGTTTTTCATGCGACTCATTTTGAGTACCATGACCCCTTTATTCACATCCCTAAGAGTGATAAGGTCAACAAAGTCATGCAAGTTGTAACCATTAGTGTTGAGACTTTTACCACACCTTTACCATGTGCTTCATATGATTTAGGATTAGCATGGGGGGACGACACCTTGTTGTCTATTCCTTTCTCCACCGAGGACGAGGTATTCGACCGCGGAATCGTTGATTTAGGGAAATCTCGGCCTTTCACCGATGCAATAATTGAAAGACTTTTTAATCATCTTGGTGCGAGTTTATCTCGGGGAGCATGCTACATCCATACCGTTATTTGTGACTACTATCTCTTGTTAGAGATTTGTGTTAGAGTTTTATCCTTTCGTTTGTCATCTGACAACGAGGATGTAATCTTTGACCCCGGCATCGTGCTTTATATTGGATTTTATTTCAATATGCCGGTTTTTCACCTCTTTCCCTAAGGACCAATGAATGCGGGGATCGAGTCGAGCTCATGACTCGGTGAACAAAAGCGAGGTGCCTTGTGGGGGAGTCCCATACATTCTTTCTTCTTTCTATTTTCTAACACTAATAAGGCTTGATCTTTCAAGCTCGTGCTCGTGTTTTGTTGTGTTGTGAATCTTAGGTATGACCGTAATATTTGAAGACTCTCGTGTTCGGTTTTTACCGTTCCCCTTGATCTTCCATTCTTTGAATGCCAAAAAGGGGAAAACTTTCTATCCCTTGATTTTTATCGACTAATGTTTAATCTTGAGGCATAATTCATAAACGGCTTATAGATTTGCGTGCTCTTTCCATGCTAGGATTTTGCATTAGACTCTTCGTGTTTTAGCAAGGGGGTGTTACTCTTGAGCTAAGAAACATTGAGGACAATGTTTGGTTTTAACATGGGGGAGTCAATCGATATAATCGCTTGCATTTGCTCTTGTCGTGTCCAAACGTATTGTTTTACTCATTTTTCAATAAAATTTTAAATTTTTAGTGTTATTTTTAAGTTTTTATAAATAAAATAAGTGCTTTTGACATGAATGTAGGCTCTCCGTTGGTGAAAATAAGAATAGTTTTTGACTCGACACGGTTTTTAACCTTAACTTTTCCTTAACGTATTTGAATTAAGTTTTGCTAGGATTTTATATTGGGAGCTTTAAAACGCGAAGGTCTTAATTCATACGAGTTAAGAACAAGAACTTTTCGCAAGTTCCTATAATTGATCCTAGAAAGCCGTTTATTAAGGGAACTTTAAAACGCAAATTCTAAAACTTGAAAAAGTATAAGAAGATGCAAGATCCTATAGATGACTTGAAAACCCAAAACATTGATTTAATAGGCTAAGTATCCATTGATTTCACATTTTTGAAATTTTACAATATGGAGAACAAGAGATGATAGAGTTCAATCATAAGTTTCTAAGGTTAAATTCTTCTTTGTGCAAGTATTTTTGTGTTTGATTTATTCTCCTCGTACTTACTTTCCTCACTTGAATAATAATTGCTTAATAAATGAAGTTTTTAGCGGTTTAGGCTTGATATCTTAACTCGTAAATCCTTCTTTTTCTTCCCTTGTAATTAAAGTGAGAACACATTAAGGGTGTCAGCGTCATGGACTTTTAATCATGGGATTGTGGAAATTTGTCTTACTATAAATATCATATTAATAAAGAAGAATAAATAAAAACATGTTCTCTATGAGCCTTCGGGTGGGAGTCATGTAGCACTAACCTTGTCATTAGAGCCTTAGGGTATATGTCAAGGGGCGTGTTGAATAAAAATTGCTTCATCATCATGATCCGTGAGGTGGGATGGTGTTGTCAATTCCCTTATTTTTGTTCAAGGAGCCTTAGGGTGTGGATTTTAAATAAGGAGCACAATTGCATCTTAAAGAGCCAAAAGGTGTTATGATGTAGTTGTTTCTAACTCCATTAATAAGGTCATAATTGACTTTGGAGGTTTTATTGTTGCTTTTAGGTAGCCATATTAGCCAAATTTCGGGTTCGGGATTTATCCCTAAATCGTGTTAAGTTATCCTTGATGTGGGCTTTCTTTAGTGACAACGGTTTTTGAAGTCGAGGTGAGGTTTTGAGTGTTGAGTTTACACCGTTCTTGCCTTCATTTTTGGACTAATAATTATCAAATAAAGTCAAATGAGCCTTTGGGTGAATGAAAAATAAAATCTAGAGATACAATTAGGAATACTAGGAGATTGAGTTTAACACAAATTACTTGTATGAGTTGGTTTAATTTTGGTGCTTATGATTGACAATGATCTTGTTTTTGCACTTGGCATGGAAAAGTGAAAAGTTAGGGATTATGAATCTATTTGAAGTTTATGATCCTTAAAGTTATTTTTCAAATAATGAAAGCAATACATTATGTCTTTGCAAAATAAAATTCAAAAGTCGAATAATGGTGTAGTTAGTGTTTCATTTTATCATTGCGTGAGGACACGACAATTGCTTAGCAAGGGGGAGTTTGATATGAGCTATTTTACTCATATCAATTATATCAAATAACAATGAATAAGTGCATAAAATGTCCAAATATTGCCTTGTATATGCTTGTTTCTTGTTTGTATGTGTGTAGGTACCAAGTTCGCAAAAATCGGCAAAAACCGGCAAGAGTTTGAAGAAAAAGATTGAAGAAGCCAAAATCGAGCTTGTCCTTAGCGGATTTAATTTTATATGGAGTTATTGGGCTTGTGGGTCCCATAATTGGGTATTTGGGCCCAAAAGCCCATTTAGAAAGATGACATATCTATTTGAGTGGATCAAAGTCCATTTGGGGCCTAAAATGGTGAAGTTTAAAACGGATGGGAAATTTAACATTGGGCCAAAAAGCCCAAAGACCTCAAATAAGAAAACGGTGGACATTTCATGGGCTTTAGAGTTTTGAATTACAAACGATTTGTGAAAGTCTATTAACCTAAAGCAGTCAACCAACAATGGGTATTCACTCGTTTTTCACCACACGTTAAATACAACCCCACCCATACACGTTATCAAATAAATAAATCCCATTTACACCACACGTTTCATTTTTCCACTCACACACTTTTTCACACAATGAATAAAAAACCCTCGATACTTTCTATGTAACACCTTCTTCCCCATCCCTAAAATAACCAGCTGCAATTGTTACTGTTTCATAAAACCCTAATTCACCCAAAGGTAAAAAAAAATTGGGGCTTTACGGTGCACGGTTGATTCAATTGTGTGGGATATTAATTCCCCAAGGATTAAGGAAGAGAATGATGGAGAGGCTATGATACGTGGCAGTTTTTACTGGCCAAAACACCTCATCCTCCTAAATCAACCAATCAAGAGGATTCAAAGAAACACAACTAGCACACACGGATGCCACGTTGGCAATCCGTGTGCTAGTTGTGAATTTACAACCATCCGATTAGAACAAACAGGAGAGAGAGACGATCCAAGGGCTTATATGAAGAAGGAATATTATTGAGAAGATGCGGATATTCTCCCTTAGCAAGCCCTTTGGGATGGCTATAAAAACCCCCTCATTTTACTTTTAATCTTGATCCCTTTTTTATTTTTCAATGTTATAATGTTGAATTAGTTTTAAATTTAATTTTGTATTTTCTTTCTTTAAAAGTATTGTAATAATTTCTTGTTGATGAATATAAAGTGAACTTTATTTTATACATCGTGCCTTCTATGCTTAAATCTTATACTCGCACTGTTTAATTTTAAAACTGAATTTGATATATATAACTTGGTAAGGTTAATTGATAAAACTGTTTAATAGTTTTATTCAGTTAATTAGAAATAAATTTGGGAATTAATTTTTCCCTACTGGAAAGATTAAGATAATCTAATTCGAGATATGATGATGGTGGTTCGTTGGATTCGTTTGATTGAGATGGTGGTGTAGAATCGGTTCATTAAGGTAGCACAGCGCTATCCTTCTGCCCAATGGTTTTCTACATAAGGTGCTCGTCCATTTAATTTTCATGTTATTTTAAAGTTATGTTGATTTGATTTAACTGATTTGGTGATTTTAACTAATTTATGTTTGTAAGTGCAATTTTTGGTATACTTTTATTCGATTGGTATGTGTTGTTTGATTATCTGGAGTTTCATTTGGTCTATTTAACTGAGTTTATTGTCTAAATGTTAAGAATGTGAATTGTTTTAGATTCTTTGTTTAACTGCTTAGTTATATTGTTACTTTTTATTGTGAGTATGATTTTACTGATTTCATAGAAATAATATTTAGATTTGGTAGGGTTTAATATTTACTTTCTTGAGTATAAACTTTGATAAGATGAATCTGTTTTACTTAATTCATTGAGTGGATGAGATTAGTTTTTTATTTACTATAATGAGATTAGCTTTTTATATAGAATGATTTATGTTTATTTGAGCTGATATAGTATGTGCGAGTTGCTAGTTACTATTTTTATTTCATTTACTTATATTCGATTGTTGTCAAAGTTTTTTATGTGATCATGTTTGTAATCTGGGAGTGCTAACGTTTTGCTGTAATACTACCTGTTTTGGGAATTATTTTTACTGCTAAATCAGTTTTGGTTACTTAAGGTTGCTGGTTTATTTACTTGAATTGCTTATTTTTAGCTGTTATCTGTAACTTGGCTATTTGATTTGAATTTGCTAATTTCAAGTGATCAGAATCTACTGATCTGACTCACTCAAGAGGCTGATATCCTTATCAGTTTTATTACAAAAGATTTGTGTTTAGTTAAGTCACTCTTGTGACTCCTTTACAATATATCTGTTCAAAAAAGAAATTAATCACAAAATATGTCCCCATCAGGACTCGAACCTGTGACCTCCTGGTCACAGGCCTAGCGTGTTAGCCAACTGGGCTACATGTTATTTTGATTCTTATATCAGTAATTTGATTAATATAGTAAACTTGTGTTAGGCAGATTTGGTCTTAAATTCATTTTAATTAGATATACGATTTTAATTTTTTAAGTTTTATTAATATTTTAATTAAAGTAAAATTTGAGTTTAAAAAAAAAGAATAATAATTAGTTTCAAAATAAAATAAAATTAAATAAAATAAAAATGTTTTTATTAATTTTAAAAAGTTTAAATAATTTTTAATTAATTAGATTTATATTATTTTAGATTTAAATATAAATAGTTTTTAAATAGATTTGTTTTAAGTAAATTTTAATAAAGTTTTATTAGTTTAAAAAGTTAGATAGATTTCTTAAAATAGATTAAAAGTTATTTTTATTAAATAGAATTATTTTCATAGATTATTAAATGGATTAAATTTTAAATAGTTTTAAATTTTACGTAATTGTTTTAGATTTAAATATAGCGGGGTTTACGATTCATGCACTTTAGGATAATTTTAAATAGTTTAAAATTGGTAGAATTAATTTCTAGTTTAAAAACCGAAAACCAATTCAAATCGATTGTCCAAATCAAAATAAAAACGTCTCAAATTCACTCGATCTTCGTGTACAACGAACTTGGTTCATCACGTGTTTAATTGAATTCTTCATTGGTAATATTAGTCTATTACTTTTTCCTAAAGGTAATTTTCTAATTAACCCTATAACGTAATCTTAATTATCACTATACTATCACGATCACATCAATAGTCTTTCATTTTTCTATATACTTCTTGTAAGCCTATATAAGGCCATATAGTTAGCAGCTTTTGGTTCTTGTTCTTAGTTTGAATTCACCAAAAGTATTTTGTAACTCCTTTTCTTTTATTAATTAAGAAAGATGTTTTAATTCGTGTGATTATTGAGTTCCTGTTACTTGTTATTGTTCTTGAATCACCATTGTTATTTGAGTAAAAAAAATATTCTAAGTTTTCTTTTAATATTCACTAAGTTTTAATGAAAGGCTGTTTCTTTTTGCTAAGAAGTTTTTCACCCAAGTGTTTTGGCTTGATCATGTATACATGACATTCTAGTTGAATATCAAGTATAAGTGAAAGGTAAAGCACTTGTTGTTTTGCTGAAGTAATTCAAAAAAATTGCTTTGACTAGTTATTCAGTTTTCCTCCATTTATCTTTACTGTTCACCACACGTATGTTGAATCTTAGCAGGGCTATTGGATGTTTGTACTTGTTTAAGCTAGTACATAAGCTCAAGCATTCGAGGGTATGGACGTATATCCTTGAGGTTTGTTCACTTTTTTCCTTTTTTAATTTTTGTCCAAAAATGTTCATGTGACTTTGTGTGATATTGGTTATCTTGCATGTTTAGATGTTTGATTGATAGTGCTTTTATGATTGTTACATGAACTGTTAAGTAAGATTTTATGAAAATTGATGTTAGTTAAGAATGTTTGTTAAAAAAAAGGGGTGTTTGGATCTGCTAGTTTAGAAGGGTGAGAGACAAGCTTGACTAATCAAATAGGCCCAAGCATGCTCCATTAACTTAGGATTAAAAGATTGTTGCATTAGTTTGGAATTTGTAGGATATAAGAGAAAGATTACAGTCTTGGTAAAAAAATTGCATGATTATAATCAGTAGGTTCTAATTAGGGATTTTAATGTGTTGTTGATGAGACTATAATTATACATAGTCTCATCGTTTAAATCGGGCTTAAAACGCTTAAAATATTATCAAAATACCCAAATATATGCTTGTGTTTGTTCATTGTGCATTTTAGGTACGGATATCGTGAAATCAACAAAAGGTCACAAGAATCAAGCAAAAACGAACACAGGAAACGAAGCCGCAAAAAGAACCGGACCCGAATCATGATTTCCCTATGAAGTCCTTGAAGTTTTGAAGATTTTCAAGATTGTTCCTTCAACTTTTGAAGACTTGTCATATTATACCCTTACAAATATCCAAAATTGCATTGGGGTCCTTAATATTTCAAGATTTGACATGAATAGCCCTTGAATATTGCATTTATTGCAACACTAGTCCTTATTCAAAGTTGGAAAATATGTTGTGCCAAATTCAACAAGTGCATCAAAGTTGTTAACAAAGGAAAATGGGGTTTAAGCTGAAAAACTTTAAATGCCAAATCTTTGGGAATGAAGGGACTTGTTTTATCCAGACAACAAACCTCCATCACCCAACCACAAGCTGCCATGGTCAACACCACATCACCCCCTCCACGTAGACAACCACTAATGAGATTTATATACTTAATTTTTGAAAAAGTATAATTAATTTTTTCCCTCTAAACATTTAATCCCCCCCAAATCCGGATCAAAACACACACTAAAAAACACACTTATGAACTAGAACCCTAAATCCTAATCACCCTATAATCATAGGGGTTTTGGCTGATACTTTCCAGAACCCTAATTAATCTAACCCTAATCCAAACCCACTCACTAACAACTTCACCCGTGACCTCTAATGGCCCCCACCATGTCCCCTGCTCCTTCATTTTTGGCAAGAAAGGACTTTTCAGCAGAGAATCAAAGGACCACAACAATTTCTTTGTCCCTAAGGCTCATTTAACGACAAAGATGCATCCAACACAGCTTTGAACAACTGGCACATCACCATCATTCATGTGAAGGCTTTGAAGACCACTTTTCAAATTTGTTGACCAAGGGTATTATGGACAGATCATGTAGTAGGGTTTTCAAATTCTAGAAAGTACTCATAGTTGTATAAAATGGGACGGATTGTGTCCCATTTTCCTTGTTCCAACTTTTCCTTTGTAATATTTTTTATCAATGAAATAGATAAAGCATTTTAAAAAATCTTTCAAGTTCAAGCTGAGTTCCATATTTACTATTTTATGTTAGTGTAACCATTTAATTTATTTGCAAAAAAAATAGTTTAAGTTTTATCAACTGAAATCCGTTTTCAAAAATTCTTGGAGGTAGTTTTTTTATTCAGAATGAATCATTCAATAGGTTCAAGTGAAAGTGGAAATCTATTGAGTGTATGCAGGCTAGTGTTGGCAACAAGTTTTTAGAACTAGTTTATCCCAAGGCTTGGTTGAAAAATCAGTTTCCCATTTTTTATTTGTTTATTTTTACTTACTATTATACAATCTCACCATAAGCTGCTAACAACAGCTTATGGTTAAGCTTATATACCTTGAACTCTTCCTTCTTGGTTTTGTGGTGTATGTGTAGGAATATAGAAGAAACTAATCATCTCCATTTCATTTCCATTTCTGAAATTTTTGAAGATATTTCTTTCTTTCTATACATCAACAGCTCTCAAAAGCTCTTAAGCACAAGCCCCAGCTTGTATGGAGAAGGCCTCAGCTGTCCTTTGCATGGTTGGATGTTAACCATACTAGGTAACGGGCTTGAACCCTCCTAGAAGTAGGAAATTGTTGCTTGTTGATTTGTGGGAAATCGTTGTTAGAAGCTAGTTAAAGGGTTGTTTCATGTTTGTTTAATGCTTATATGAATGCTAGGGTGACTTAGAATCAGTTTTAAGTGTTATTGCTAGACATTTGTTTGTTAATTTTCAATTTCAGAAAGTAAGGATTGTTTGGGTTAGGGGTTTAAAGTAAGAGGGTGATAAGCTTTTGGTTTAGAATCTGCCTAAATAGACTTCATTAAGTTATTATAGTTGTGTTAAGTGTTGAAATTTCAGTTTGGTAAGATTTTAATGAGATTTGCATGCTACACTCTTGGTTAAATTGGTATAAATACAGTAAGCCTTAATACTGCTATGTTTTAGTATTTATTTGGGTATATAATTTTGGAGTTTCTTAGGGTTTAGTATAATATAGGTTTGTAATCTGTTTGAATTGTTTTGGTTGAGTATATGTGAAGATTTGGTGAGCCAAAACTCACCCAATTGCCAACTGCATCAGCAAACACTCACAGACCCCTATTGTGCTTAATCAGTGACTTATTTGTGGCCTTTGTGTGAGATTCTTGTGAACAACTTGTGAGTTTTATTGCATAACTTGACTCCCTACACTCCAATGAGTGTAGGGGTGCCCTTGTTTCCAATTGAAACCCAACAACAAAAAAGTTACACGTCAAATAGTGCACATACCTCAAATTTTGTTAAGTCAGTGAGAAAAACCTTCCCACTGCTAGTGTTAAAGTTCCCACTCTTGGGGATAAGGACAAAACTGGACCAAGTGTCCCTTTCAGTTTTTTAGAGTTTTTGTCTTTAGTGACCTTTTTTAGGTCTTTTTTTAGTAATTTTAATTTTGTTATTTTTGTTAATTTATTTTTGAATTTTCCATTGAGTTTAATTTTATGTTACTGTTCATTTTCTAATTTTTAGATTTAAGTGCATTTTTAATTAGTTTTTATTAAACTGTTTTTTGTCTTTTAGTGCAAAAAGTTTACATTTTTCAGTTTTAAAAATTTTGTTAGTTTCAGAAAATTATTTTAAGATTTTTCGTTAAAAAAAAGTTTTACTGTTCACCTTTTTAAGTATTTTTTAGAATTAATCTTAGTTTAAATAGTTTTAAATTATTTCTGTTTTGTTTTTTAGTGAAAAAAATTATTTTTTCTAACTTTTTCATTTTTCTACTATTCAGTAATATAATTTAGGATTTTTAAACTAGTCAGATTAATTTAGCATTAATTTATTATTTTTAATCATTATTTTAGTTTAAAATTAGTTTTTAGTTTTTTAAAAATAGAAAAATAGTTTTAAAAATTTAGGAAAAATACTTTTTAGTCTTTAAATAATATAAGTGAGTTTTTAGTTTAATAAAATAATATTTTTGGCTTTTTCTTAATTATATTTAATTCTAGGGCTTTAATTAGCATTTAAAATTGAATATTTAATTAATAAAAGGTTTTAAAATTTATTTATTGGATTTTTATTCTTATTTAAATTATTTTAGACTTAGTTTTGATTTTTAATTAATTTTTAGGGTTAATTTTTAATTTTGTCACGTTTTACGTATTTATGTTCGCGTTTTATGTCAAATCGTCGTAGTGTAATCGTAGTCGTAGCTCGTCTTTACTTTTTCTCTCTTAAACAAAAAAGTCACTAATCTAAACTTTGATTTTATATAATTGGCACTCATAACACATACACCTCCTTCGAGAAGGAACCCGCATTTATTCGGTTTTACGTTTTTCCTAAAGCGTAAGACTTAATACTTACTGCTCATACGCGTTTTTTCCTAAAAACGTGTACGATATCCTACATCAACTTTTGGCACCGCTGTCGGGGAGGTGTTTTTGTGACAATCCGTCAATTTATGGTCGATATTTTATTCTCAAGTATTATTCAAAATCATTATTTTAATGTTATATTATGAACTCACTCATTT
This sequence comes from Glebionis coronaria, assembly GCA_025667525.1. Classification (NCBI taxonomy): domain Eukaryota; kingdom Viridiplantae; phylum Streptophyta; class Magnoliopsida; order Asterales; family Asteraceae; genus Glebionis; species Glebionis coronaria. Next base: position 512,594,738 of record CM046877.1, on the reverse strand, counting down.
TTGGGAATAAATTTGGATTTACGTCTTGAAGTAGCATAGACTACGTCTAAACCGGAGGACTCTACGTTACGTGCTTACGTTTACATACACCGTTTTTGGTGACACTCCGACATTTCAGGAAAATAAATTTATTCATGAATATTATTTTGGAATTTAAATTTGTGTTGGTTCATAAACTTACAAATTTACGAGAAGAGATTAGAACTTACGAGTATAATTTAACGTCCTTTACGATTAAACCGGAAACCCTAGGATTACGTATTTACGTTTTTGAACTCCGTTTTTGATGAGACAATTTTTATTAGATTCGTTTTGTGCCGTTGATTCATAATTTATAAAAACATTTTTCGTAAAACGACCCGAGGGTACGCAAATCGAGGAAACTAGAATCGAGGAATACCCGTAAATTAGTGGGATGAGACAAGTTTACACTTGCCTAACCCCACCATAGGATGGCTAAAGCTTAGCCAACACACTTGAGGTGTGTTAACTTTACATGAAAATACTAGGACACTTGTCCTAATCTTTACACCAAACTAGCAACCTAACAAAACCATTCAACATTAAACCACTTCCTCACTTTTCTACATGCAAAACAACTCAGAACTCTCTCTTGTTCTCTCCCTATGAACGTCCCATATCACCCAAAAACACCCCATTAGATCAAAAATTCAACCATAAATCATATGTATAATTTACATATGATGAAAACCCATTGAAGTTATGAAGATTTGAGGTGATTTTAACAACTAAAAAGGAGTTTAAATGGAGATCAAGGGCTGATTTTTGGAGGAGTCTACAAATACTTGGCGATCCTAGAAGTGGTGTTGATATCTCATAAGATTGGTTACCCAAAACCAAGTCTTCATCATCCAAAAACTCATCATTTCATCACTTTGGTGGTATAGAGATTGTTTCTTCCTATCCTCTTGTTATTTTGAATATTTAATCTTGTATTTTCTTTATTTATGTATATGTATATGATGATGAATGATGATTAAAAATATTATGTGGGGATTTGGTGTTGATAGATTTGATAAACATGGGTAAAAAGATGGAAAAACACATGTAAAATGGTTAAATCTTGCTTAATAAGATGGCTGTATAAAAACAGTAAGTAACCAAATGATAAACTGATAAAATGGCATAGTGGAATCAATTTATAGTAAGTATTAGGTGTAACACCCCCAAATTTATACAACTCAATACAGCGGAAGACTCGTTAGTGTTACGGGATAGCACATTACTCACATCATAGACAACGCATAAAAATCGCGTCGTTTAATAATAAAGCATTTCCATTTATAAATATCAAAGTTACATAGGTCCCAAGTCATATTATTTCATACAAAGTTTTACAAGGAATTTGAAAGAAAATTTATTGTTTAAGTGCGGGCCATGAATTCTTGTTGTCTTCCCGAGAATTACTTTCAAGTACCTGAGATAAAACATGTTAAAAGAAAAGGTCAGCGATAACGCCGAGTGAATTCATAGAGTTTAATAAAATACATCCATATAACATTGGTATAAAATTATTACCAAAAATCATTTTGTACAAATCATTGTAATAGGCCATAAAATAGCCAAAGTCATTTTTATACAAATCCTTATCGAAAATCATAATATAGGCATTTGCCTTAAAATCATTATACGAGCCAATGTCGTAAAAACATCATACAATACGTCTTATGACGTTGTATAAAGTTAAATAAAAACCGTTATATGAATATGGTTATGAAAAACCAAAACACGAACATAATATCAATAGTAAGACCCCATATTGCTAGTCAGGCAATATATCGTAATTCGGTGCATATAGCAGTATTTCGTTAATTGGATTATTATAAGCCGCATGACATTGTTACCTTACTACAACAAACAACGGGTAGCTAGCCCGAAACTCATTTGCCCATCTAAATTAGCGTGTCGTCACAAAGGTCACGCTATGTAAATCTTCTCATACATAAATTCGCTTACCAATCAATGTGGCACGACGGGGATGTAACACCCCCACAATTGGTATGCGCAGCGGAACTACAACAATGGGTGCTACACAGTATTCGTTGCACACAAGATATATCAAACGACGCTAAAAAGACGTCAACTTAAAACTTGAAATTTAAAATTGTTAGATGATACATGTCCACGGTTTTTCCAACCCCAAAAATAGTACACAGAGTTAAGCGTTTTCGGTCCCCATGAATCTCAACCCAAAAACTTCAGTTTTACAACCACATGACATTAAACTTAAAATGTTTAAGTAGAAAAAGGAGGGAAAAACAAGTGGACTCCAAGCCGTACACACAACATCCATCCCATGCATGCTCCATCCTACACCTCAGCGGTTACCTGAAACACATGCCAAAAATTTGGTCAACGAAAACGTTGAGTGGAATTCATAGGTTTTTCAATCAATTTGAACGTATATATAATAAAAAACCATTCGTGATCATTTATAGTCTTGTCGATCAAACAAACTATAATCAGGATACTGACAATTGTGTTTAAGCTCATGACACTAATCCGTTAACTCAATCACCCGCGTAAATATACCGGCATGATTCAGATGAAACCAGTGCCCCTTCTAAAGGCATCAGTTGCAATTATACCTTATTTCTCATACAAAATAATCTACCGCAGAACTTACTATAAGTACAGCTTCTCGGCTAGCATTGGGTCGTTAACCCCGTAGTACTACAAATTGCATAAGCGGCTATTTCCCCCTACTCGAGGGCAGGACAATAGTTAATAGTTCATGATTTTAGGGACTTTTGCAACTTTGGTACTCAACACAATTTCTAAGGCAACTTTCGGGTCTAACAATCATTCATGATATACGTTCCTTTTAAAAACTAGCATGCATTTCCCTCGCGGGTAAAACAATTTGAAATAGTATAAGCGAGGCTATAAATTCACACCTTAGATATTAAGTAGTCGGTAGTTCGAGGGATGATCACTGACGACGAAACGGATGCCCGGTTAAATCAACACCTATCACAAATTAACGCGTAATGAGTAATCTCATTTAAATACTTACGGTACTGTATAAAATACATATATACTAGTCACTTAGAACAAGTATAACTCACGCCAAAAACAAAAACAACAAGTATCACTCATTCTACACCATTCATTCTCATTACTTATGTTGTCCATTTTTATTCATTCACACCGGTACTCGACTAAAGTACGGGCTGTTTTACCTTGTTTAACCATGCTTATAAAATTTGACAAAATTTCCAAAAATCCTATATGACCTGTAGATAACATGTTTTTAAGCCCAATAAAAGTTTTTACTTTTACGACCCGTTACGCAACTCTTTTCCACGACTACATTTTACGGGCTGAAATTGCGCTTCGACCAATTTTGACCTCTTGACCTATATGAAAAATACCTTTGACTTCTTGGACAACTAAGTCAACATATAGACCCATTTACACAGGTTAGGGACCAAATTTTGACCCTTGACCATTTACCAATTTATACTTGTGACCCTCGGGATTTGACTAAAACTTTGCACAAATTCGGATTATGAAAGTCCTCGTCTCCCGGTACCCGATCTTTAAAATGTCATAACTTTTAGCTCGTTTTGAGTCACGGGCTCTACCTTATACCAAATTAAAGCTAGAAAAACCCTCTACAACTACATTTAGTTTTCAAGACCTGGAACAAAAATCATTTTTATAAAATGGACCAAATGTTTCTGCCTAAAAATGACCATACCAAAAACGCACTTAGACTCGATTCCAAGCCTTCAAACCAACACTAAACATCATCCTAAGCCTTCCCAAACATATCCTAACATCAAACTTCAATCCTACCCCTATTGATCAACCAATCTCAAAATCAAAACTTCCAAGAAATAACCATGCAACTAGTATACCCTATGTAAATCATCCTAAAACATCAAACCAAACACAAGAACAACATGCAAAATCAACAACCACCATGGCTCCCCAAACACCCCCTTTGCCGTGGGGTTTGGGTGACCCAATCACCACAACCAAATTAATTTTGGTGGGTTTTCTTGGTGTTTATACTTCCATAACACTTAAAATCAACATGCATTAGCTCATTTAGCCTCAAAAACGAATTTGGATCATATGGAAAAATCTTGAAATTTTTTTTATCAATGCATGTTGGATTTGAGCACATGAACATGTGGGGAATGACCAAACTAAGTGTGGTCTAACCTTAGATTTTTGAAAAATCAAGTGGAAGAAGATTTTTGGTGGATTTTTGATGGTGTTGGGGGTGTCCGTCGGCTTTAGAGAGAGAGGAGGGAGAGAGTTTGATTTTTTTGGTGCAAGTGTTGTGTGTGTTTGTGTTTATGAAAATTTTGGCCTTTTTGGTGGGTTGGGAGGGGCTTAAATGCAATTTTTAACTTCTTTTGGCCTTAAATGAAAAACGTCCTCAAAACTTTGCGGGTTTGACTCATTTGTCAATTTTGAAAATTTTACGGGAGTCGGAAATCTTCCCGAACGCTCCAAAATATTTTTGGGATACTTTAAATGTACTCGGAAGGCTATAAAACTCACCCGACTCAACTTAACACGAACCGTAAATAAAATTCCCGAAAAATTACGTTATCGATAAATCGTCAAAAATTATATAAAATTGGGCATCCCTCGGGATCGTAATCCTCATCGTCCTTCTTAAAACGTCAAACGTAAAAATTATAACCTCGAACATCGGCTCTAACCAAAATACTTATAATTATAGAAATTAAAATTTATTAAAAATTTCAAAAATTAGCGTAATTTAGGGTATCGTTAATGACCTCGATTCTAGGGTGTCACATCCACCCCTCCTTAAAGAGAGCGACGTCCCGGCGCTCGCCTCTTCTTGTACTCACATTTCGTCTTACTGGAACAGATGAGGATACCTTTCCTTGAAAAAGTCCTCACGTTCCCAGGTGTATTCCGGTCCACGCTTAGAATTCCATCGGACCTTCACAAGGGGAATCCTACTACGCTTCAACCGCTTGACCTCCCGGTCCATAATTTCCACAGGTTCTTCCACGAAGTGCATTTTGTCGTCTAGTCGAATCTCGTCCAAAGGAATCACCAATTCCTTGTCCGCCAAACTCTTCTTCAGGTTCGATACGTGAAACGTGTCATGAATAGCACTAAGCTCGGTCGGCAATTCTAACTTGTACGCTACCGGTCCAATTCGTTCAACGATCTTAAACGGTCCATTATACCTCGGACTCAACTTTCCTTTCTTCCCAAAACGAATTACACCCTTCCACGGCGATACCTTGAGCATAACCATATCTCCAACTTCAAACTCCAACGGTTTCCTTCGGTTATCGGCATAACTCTTCTGTCGGCTTCTCGCAGCAAGTAATCGGTTCTTGATCTGCACGATCTTCTCTGTCGTTTCTAATACCATTTCGGGTCCAGTCAATTGACTTTCCCCTACTTCACTCCAACACACAGGCGATCTACACTTCCTTCCATACAATGCTTCGAACGGTGCCGCTTTGATACTCGCATGATAACTATTATTGTACGAAAATTCCACCAGAGGCAAGTGGCGTTCCCAACTTCCTCCAAAATCAATCACGCATGCTCGGAGCATGTCCTCCATCGTTTGAATCGTTCGTTCACTCTGGCCGTCAGTTTCCGGGTGATAAGCCGTGCTTAAACTCAGTTCAGTGCCCATCGCACGTTGAAGCGATTTCCAAAATTCCGACGTAAATCTACTGTCGCGATCCGAAATGATCGATAACGGCACTCCATGTCTACAGACGATCTCCTTCACGTACACGCTGGCGAGTTTTTCCATGCTGTCCGTCTTCTTCATAGGTAAGAAATGAGCAGATTTCGTCAACCTATCCACAATTACCCATATCATATCGCATCCACTAGGAGTCCTAGGTAAACCCGTCACAAAATCCATTGCGATTTTCTCCCATTTCCATTCTGGGATCTCCGGTTGTACCAACAATCCAGATGGTTTCTTATGTTCTGCCTGAACCTTCGCGCAAGTCAAACACTTACTGATGTATCGAGCAATATCCGCCTTCATATTCGGCCACCAATAGACTTTCTTTAGGTCGTGGTACATTTTATCCGATCCAGGATGTATCGAATACTTCGACTTATGCGACTCATTCATAACCAATTCTCGAACTCCAGGCTTTCCTTCCTCAGATGAACACAATGGTAACCAAATTCGATTCTCAAAATATCTTAGTCCGTCTGACCTAATCACAAAAAGAGGTTTCAACATTCGTCCCAAATTCTCGGCTTCAACATTCCCTTTCATTAACCCTCTCTCCTGAGCCTTCAGTATGGTTTTGGTTAAGTCAACGCTCTCAGTCATCACTAAAGCTCTAACCCTCAAAGGTTTCTCCCGTTCCTTCCTACTTAATGCATCCGCTACAACATTCGCCTTCCCAGGGTGGTAGCGAATTTCGCAGTCATAATCACTCAATAGTTCAACCCATCGTCTTTGTCGCATATTCAACTCCTTTTGATCTAAAATGTGCTGCAAACTCTTGTGATCAGTGAATACAACACACTTTGTCCCATACAGATAGTGTCTCCACAGTTTCAACGCAAAAACTACCGCTCCTAATTCCAAATCGTGCGTCGTGTAGTTCTCCTCATTCTTCCTTAATTGCCTCGACGTGTAAGCTATCACCTTCTCACGTTGCATTAATACCGCTCCATAACCTTTACGAGACGCATCACAATACACTACGAAATCTTCGGTTCCTTCAGGCAATGATAAAATCGGCGCGGAACATAACTTATCCTTGAGCGTTTCGAAAGCAAGCTCTTCCTCAATTCCCCATTCATACACCCTATTCTTTTCGGTAAGCCGCGTCAATGGTTTCGCAATCAATGAAAATCCTTCAATAAACCTTCTATAATACCCAGCTAAACCCAAAAATTGTCGAACTTCAGTCGGCGTCGTTGGTGCTGACCATTCCCTGATCGCTTCGATCTTAGCAGGATCTACACGAACTCCCTCACTATCAATCACATGACCTAGAAACTGCACTGATTCCAACCAAAACTCACACTTAGAGAATTTTGCATACAGCTTCTCCTTCCTTAACAACTCCAAAATCTTTCTTAGGTGCTTCTCGTGCTCCTCCCTACTCTTAGAGTAAATAAGTATGTCGTCGATGAAAACAATAACAAACTTATCTAGATACGGCTTGCACACGCGATTCATAAGATCCATGAATACAGCAGGCGCGTTCGTCAACCCAAACGGCATCACTCGAAATTCAAAGTGTCTATACCGCGTACGAAAGGCGGTTACAGGAATATCCTCCTCTCTTACACGCAGTTGATGATACCCTGATCTTAAATCGATCTTTGAGTATACACTGGAACAGATCAATTGCAAGGTTCAATTAAGTCGATTTTAAAAGCGTAATTTCCTAACTTCAAGGTACACCCTTTCAGTATAGAATTCGTACTAACAATTTTTCCATCGGCTAATTCAACATTATAACTAGTCGTTAACAACACCGGTTCTCTATCGATATGACGACTAAATCTAACGTCTACAAAACTCTTGTCGGAGCCAGAATCAAATAAAATACTAGCATAACAAGCGTCTAGCAAAAACGTACCGGTAACCACATTGGGACCCTGTGGTTTATCAGCAGTTCCCACTTGATACACAGCAGCCGCATTATTACCTCCCCGCCTGTTTCCTGCCTTCGGGCAATTCGCTTGCACATGCCCTCATTCTCCACAACTATAACATCCTCTCATCCTGATAGCATTAGCCCCAGTGGCTACTCCTCCCGTTCGACAACTAGCTGTCCTATGACCTGCCTTTCCACACTTGCCGCATGCCGGCGGGCAATTTCCAACATGATACAAGTTGCACTTTCCACAATGGGGATTCACTTTCACACCTCTAGGGTTCGTCACTACCCTCATCCCTTCGTTCCTTCTCTGATTAAACTGCTGATTACGGTTCGGCCCATGGTTGTTTCGATTTCCACCTCGGTTCTGGCCTTGGGATTGATTGCCTTGTGCCGCTTCCCATTTCCTTTTGTTGCCCTCAGCAATGTAATTCTGCTTGTCCTGAAGCTTAACGTCCATCAAAGCGTGAGCCATTTGAACCGCTTCGTCAAACGTTCCAGGTTTCGACGAAGTTGTTTCACCTTTGATATTGCTAGATAAACCCTTAATATACTGCTTCATTTTCTTGGCATCATTGGCAAATATGTCCGGACACAAAAGACTTAACTCATTGAATCTCCTGGTGTAAGCAGCTATATCGTTGTTCTTCAAGGTCAAGTGCCTCAATTCGTCCTCCAATTGCCCCAATTCCTCCTCTGGGCAGAACTTCCTTGTCAACAAAGCTTTGGTCGCATTCCACGTCGTTGCATTCGCTACAGCCAATCCAACCGTAGCTACCTGGGTATTCCACCAACTTAACGCATCATCCAGAAACGTAGCTGCTGCAAACTTTACTTTATCTGCTTCTGCACAACCACTGATTTCAAACGTGCTTTCAACCTTTTCCAACCATCGTCTAAGTTCTAAAGCTCCACCCGTTCCACGGAACTGCGTGGGACCGCACTTCATAAAGCTAGAATAGGTACACACCCTCGGGGCTTGCTGTCTCCCCGCGTTCCTTCCCGGATCCTGATTTCTCCCAGCTCGGTCCGCTTCCAACGCATTTGCTATAGCTTCCTGAATCATGTTGTTAACACGATCGGCAGTCAACTTTGGAGGCATTGTGTTATCGAATATCTCTTTCTGCAAGACAAAGAAAATAGAAAAACAATGTAAGTATTCACATCAAGTTTCCCAGACATAAAATACATACAACGACACATCACTACGGAGTTACTAATATTCATCAATTCACACCACAAAAGATCAAATTTAAGACATATCACAGATCATGAAAGGTAACATGGATTGTATTGATAATTAACCAAAATCGTGACAAGTATTGCCACTACAATCGTTCACCACAAAACATCAAGTACTTGAGTTTCTCGTCATAATACCATCATACAAAGGTCTAAAATAGTTCTATTACAATGATCAAAGAAAAATACAAAACAAGTAACTAGGCATGTGGTGATCCACACGGCCTCTTGGATGGCGGCTCGTCGCCGTCTTCCTCGGTTTCCTCATCACTAACGTCCTCATCCACATCATCCACTTTTCCCTTTCCTTTCTCATCTGGCCCACATTCTGTTTCCTTTTTCGTCCCTGATGTGGATCCACACTCAATCGCTACCTGATTTCCCACCGAAATACAAGCACCTCTAGTAGGCGGTTGAACCATGAAGTCATTCGTCTCCATCTCCACATCGTCCACGAATCTCCAATCCGGGGGCAATGAATCCCTCACACGATGCTCCCAACTCTGCATCCTCGACAACCTCATCTGATCTTCCCTCACACGGTCAAGACTAGCACTTAAATTCGCAACCATTGATTTTAAACTGTTGATGGCACTTGTGTTCATCATCCCATCATACGCAATTCTTGAAGTCCTTTCCAACAGTCTTTGGTGTTCCCTTTCAGTCTTATCAAACTTCTTAATCACCCTAGTCTCAACTACAAACCGCTCATACATCAACCTTTCCATCCTCCCCAAACGACCTGCGGGATCCCAGTAGTGTCTCGGTCTCAGAAAGTAGACCCTTGAAATGTTCTCATGAATCGATGGCGACTTGCTGGACTCTCCACTGCTCCCATCACTTACTCTAACCAATCCTGGCACGGTTCTCAAATAATCCTTACAATTTTCCATTGGGCGATCAAAGGGTTGCTGCTCATAACGACCGGTCGGTGGTACCTCATAACCCTTCGGCGAATTCGGGGATTGAAACAAATCGGGTTCGGTCTGGCCTACGGCATCCTCGGGAATGCCATCATCCAATAGCTCCTCGGGCTCTTCTTCAGAATCCTCACTCTCGTCACTACTCATGCTGAGATTATCCACCTCACTTTCGTCATTGTCGTTTTCCGGCCCTATTTCGTCTTCTGGAGCGATCCATCCATTATTATTGTCCGGCGGGTTCGGAGGAAACGGTCCCCCTTCGTGACCTGCGACGTAATCGTTCCCATTATCGTTGGGCGGTACCTCGGCCATTCCTGCAATAACAGCGAATTTCGGAGGGTACATAAGTAATTATACAATAATTATAAATACATGCATGCAAATGCAATGCAAAGGTGGTACATATGCCCGAAATGTAATAATATGATGCTCATGCATGATTAATATGAAAATTACGATGTCGGATATTTCACGTAAAATTCAACGTCTACATATAGTAATTCCATACTTATATAATAATTACCCACATATATACTTTACTCAAAAGTATACGTCAAATGCCATAAATACAACAATAAATCTTACCGGAGCCATGCAGGATAGTTGTGTGTGCTTGGACCCTTTCTTACGACACCAAAAGTTATAGTTTAGGATTTTCAAAAACGACCTAGTTCTCTATAACTCGTGGCTCTGATACCAATCTGTAACACCCCCACAATTGGTATGCGCAGCGGAACTACAACAATGGGTGCTACACAGTATTCGTTGCACACAAGATATATCAAACGACGCTAAAAAGACGTCAACTTAAAACTTGAAATTTAAAATTGTTAGATGATACATGTCCACGGTTTTTCCAACCCCAAAAATAGTACACAGAGTTAAGCGTTTTCGGTCCCCATGAATCTCAACCCAAAAACTTCAGTTTTACAACCACATGACATTAAACTTAAAATGTTTAAGTAGAAAAAGGAGGGAAAAACAAGCGGACTCCAAGCCGTACACACAACATCCATCCCATGCATGCTCCATCCTACACCTCAGCGGTTACCTGAAACACATGCCAAAAATTTGGTCAACGAAAACGTTGAGTGGAATTCATAGGTTTTTCAATCAATTTGAACGTATATATAATAAAAAACCATTCGTGATCATTTATAGTCTTGTCGATCAAACAAACTATAATCAGGATACTGACAATTGTGTTTAAGCTCATGACACTAATCCGTTAACTCAATCACCCGCGTAAATATACCGGCATGATTCAGATGAAACCAGTGCCCCTTCTAAAGGCATCAGTTGCAATTATACCTTATTTCTCATACAAAATAATCTACCGCAGAACTTACTATAAGTACAGCTTCTCGGCTAGCATTGGGTCGTTAACCCCGTAGTACTACAAATTGCATAAGCGGCTATTTCCCCCTACTCGAGGGAAGGACAATAGTTAATAGTTCATGATTTTAGGGACTTTTGCAACTTTGGTACTCAACACAATTTCTAAGGCAACTTTCGGGTCTAACAATCATTCATGATATACGTTCCTTTTAAAAACTAGCATGCATTTCCCTCGCGGGTAAAACAATTTGAAATAGTATAAGCGAGGCTATAAATTCACACCTTAGATATTAAGTAGTCGGTAGTTCGAGGGATGATCACTGACGACGAAACGGATGCCCGGTTAAATCAACACCTATCACAAATTAACGCGTAATGAGTAATCTCATTTAAATACTTACGGTACTGTATAAAATACATATATACTAGTCACTTAGAACAAGTATAACTCACGCCAAAAACAAAAACAACAAGTATCACTCATTCTACACCATTCATTCTCATTACTTATGTTGTCCATTTTTATTCATTCACACCGGTACTCGACTAAAGTACGGGCTGTTTTACCTTGTTTAACCATGCTTATAAAATTTGACAAAATTTCCAAAAATCCTATATGACCTGTAGATAACATGTTTTTAAGCCCAATAAAAGTTTTTACTTTTACGACCCGTTACGCAACTCTTTTCCACGACTACATTTTACGGGCTGAAATTGCGCTTCGACCAATTTTGACCTCTTTGACCTATATGAAAAATACCTTTGACTTCTTGGACAACTAAGTCAACATATAGACCCATTTACACAGGTTAGGGACCACATTTTGACCCTTGACCATTTACCAATTTATACTTGTGACCCTCGGGATTTGACTAAAACTTTGCACAAATTCGGATTATGAAAGTCCTCGTCTCCCAGTACCCGATCTTTAAAATGTCATAACTTTTAGCTCGTTTTGAGTCACGGGCTCTACCTTATACCAAATTAAAGCTAGAAAAACCCTCTACAACTACATTTAGTTTTCAAGACCTGGAACAAAAATCATTTTTATAAAATGGACCAAATGTTTCTGCCTAAAAATGACCATACCAAAAACGCACTTAGACTCGATTCCAAGCCTTCAAACCAACACTAAACATCATCCTAAGCCTTCCCAAACATATCCTAACATCAAACTTCAATCCTACCCCTATTGATCAACCAATCTCAAAATCAAAACTTCCAAGAAATAACCATGCAACTAGTATACCCTATGTAAATCATCCTAAAACATCAAACCAAACACAAGAACAACATGCAAAATCAACAACCACCATGGCTCCCCAAACACCCCCTTTGCCGTGGGGTTTGGGTGACCCAATCACCACAACCAAATTAATTTTGGTGGGTTTTCTTGGTGTTTATACTTCCATAACACTTAAAATCAACATGCATTAGCTCATTTAGCCTCAAAAACGAATTTGGATCATATGGAAAAATCTTGAAATTTTTTTTATCAATTCATGTTGGATTTGAGCAAATGAACATGTGGGGAATGACCAAACTAAGTGTGGTCTAACCTTAGATTTTTGAAAAATCAAGTGGAAGAAGATTTTTGGTGGATTTTTGATGGTGTTGGGGGTGTCCGTCGGCTTTAGAGAGAGAGGAGGGAGAGAGTTTGATTTTTTTGGTGCAAGTGTTGTGTGTGTTTGTGTTTATGAAAATTTTGGCCTTTTTGGTGGGTTGGGAGGGGCTTAAATGCAATTTTTAACTTCTTTTGGCCTTAAATGAAAAACGTCCTCAAAACTTTGCGGGTTTGACTCATTTGTCAATTTTGAAAATTTTACGAGAGTCGGAAATCTTCCCGAACGCTCCAAAATATTTTTGGGATACTTTAAATGTACTCGGAAGGCTATAAAACTCACCCGACTCAACTTAACACGAACCGTAAATAAAATTCCCGAAAAATTACGTTATCGATAAATCGTCAAAAATTATATAAAATTGGGCATCCCTCGGGATCGTAATCGTCATCGTCCTTCTTAAAACGTCAAACGTAAAAATTATAACCTCGAACATCGGCTCTAACCAAAATACTTATAATTATAGAAATTAAAATTTATTAAAAATTTCAAAAATTAGCGTAATTTAGGGTATCGTTAATGACCTCGATTCTAGGGTGTCACAGGGGATCAACCGTCAAGGCGCGAACTGGGGTGATCGTCCCCAAATAGTACTATTATATGCATAAGCGTCTACCAAATCCCGGTAGTTCACAATTCATGCTAATGGGACTCTTAGTGACATAACCTAACTTTAATAATCCATTTTATTTCATCTATCGGGTCATTTAATCATTCATAGGGTCATACAATCATCCGGGTCCAAATCAATAAACAAACAATCGGGACAAATGATGTCCTATTTTATCAAAACTAACATGTTATCTCCCTCGCGGGTTTATAAAACATTTCATAAACACATTTAAAAGAGTGCGAGGCTGTGAACTCACGTTGATGTGGGAAGGCGGTTATCGGTGATTCGGATGTACGGTACGTGCTTCAATCACGGAAACCTAGACAAATAATACTCGTCTTAGACTCTTGTCCAATGACTTTATAAAAATAACAATTATGTATACATATGATGATTTTATATATATGATGATCAAGTGGGTTTACATATTCTCATTTACTTATTTTAGTGTTATGTGTTGATAACTTCTTACTAGTTTACTAGTTTTACCTATTTACGTGTTTTAGGTCCAATAAACTTATTATAAGTTCTTTAACTTGTATTAATCCATTTTATACTTGTATTATCAGTATTTACCCTTTACATGTTGGGCCTAAATGGGTTAAGCCCAATAAATAAGTTTATAAGTGTTTTAGCCCATTTTGTTGTATTATTAGTCCAATAACGTTAACTTAGTCCGTTAATGTCCGTATGTTATATAGTTTGGGTTTTATCGGTTTTTACTTGTTATATATGTTTATATATCAGTATATGAGTTTATAAAAGTTTACATTAGACGGGTCCAACCGTCTAAGTTTTATTTAGCAAAAACGTTAATTTTACGGTAATAGCCGAGAAAGTCATAAAAATCATGTTTATAGTTTTATAATTTATAAAACTTATCAAACTACCATTTTTATAAAATGTCCAATTATTTATCCTTATACATGTTTATATAAATGTATTATATAAGTTAGTGGGTTTTAATTCATATTTTATACTATTTTTATTTGAGTGCTTATATAATACTATTATACTTTAATATCTAAAATCTGATTTTTATTTTCATGTTCACCAAAACTGCCATATCTAGAGTTATATATGGATATAGAAGCTCAAATTTTTATTACATAAACTAAATGATATGTGCTCCATTTAACTCTACTATAGCTACTGTTGAATCAGCCTCTAAGTATTTTCTAAAAATCGTCCAAACAGTGAACTCAGATTTGTACTCTAAACTTGTTTTGATCATATCTCACTCATCCTAATGATTCCATTGCATGGCCAACTCTCACATGTGTACAAGACATATTACTTACTGTATATCCATTAATTTATGCCATTTTTATCAGTTCATCACATGGTTCTTTACTGTTTTATACAGCCAACAATTTAAACTAGATTTTAGCCTTGTTTCTTATAGTTTTTCATCTTTTTAACCATGTTTATCAACACCAAATCCCCACACAATATTTTTATCATCATATATCATCATACATATATACATTTAAGAATAAAATACATGATTACATAATCAAAAATTAACAAGAGGATGGGAAGAACTATCTTTATACCACCATGGTGATGTAGGTTGTGATCAAGACATGGATATTGATGGAGAAACTTGTGGTAAACCAAGACCATCTTCAAGACCACCATTCTTCAAGAACTCCTTGTGTAAAATCAGCCCCAAGACTCCATAGAAACTCCTCCTTGGATGTTATAATCACCACCAATCTATAGAGCTTCAAAAGGGCTTCAACTTATGTGTATATAACATAAGATTTCATGGTAAATTTTGATCAAAAGTGGTGTTTGATGGTGAAGTGGGACGACCCAAATGGGGAGAGTGAGAGAGTTTCTAGCTTGTTTTGCATGTTAGAAATGAGAGGAGTGGTTTCAATTAGATGGTTTTGAGGTAAGGTAGCTTAACTTGTAAGCTTAGCTTACAAGTGTAAGCATTAAGCTTGTAACTTGACACCTATTTGGTGTTGTGTCATATAGTGGCCGGTTATGAGTGGGGGTGGCGAAAGATTCATCTTGTCTCATCCCCATTTAATTACGGGTACTCCTCGATTCTCGTTTCCTCGATTTGCGTGCCCTCGGGTAGTTTTACGAAAAACGTTTTTATAAATTATGAATCAACGGCACAAAACGAATCTAATAAAAATTGTCTCATCAAAAACGGAGTTCGAAAACGTAAATACGTAATCCTAAGGTTTCCGGTTTAGTCGTAAAGGACGTTAAAATAAAATCGTAAGTCCTAATCTCTTCTCGTAAATTTGTGAGTTTATGAACCAACACAAATTTAAAATCTCAAAATAATATTCACGGATAAATTTATTTCCTGAAATGTCGGACTGTCACCAAAACGGTGTATGTAAACGTAAGCACGTAACGTAGAATCCTCCGGTTTAGACGTAGTCGATGCTACTTCAAGACGTAAATCAAAATTTCTTCCCAAAAATAAGTGAGTTCATATTATAACATTAAAATAATATTTTCAAATAAATATTGAGAATAATATATCAATTATAAATTGACGGATTGTCACAGCATTTACCCCTAAACATGATCTTTGTCCTCAAAGATCATCTTACCTTACTACTCGCTTCTTATAGAGTTAAAGCCATGTGGGTATTTCCTCCACATTCGGTCTTTTCTCACAAGTGCAATTCATTACAATCCGCGAGTTTCATCAAACATAACTACGGGAGTACGATCAGGCTTAATGTTGACTTACTTTCTCTATCCGTGATGTTCACGGGTTTTTGATGAATGCAACTTTTCGCCGATCTATACTAAGAAATGATCAGATTCTCACTTGATAGACATTTCATCAAGTTCGATATACAAAACATAATTCACGCAGCTCTTGAAGTCCTAGGGTAGATCCAGCTTATATGCCTTTCAAACCAACTTTTATATCATCTTAATGGTCCCATACAACGGGGACGTATATCCCATGATCTTTCAGATCATCAATTCATTTTTTTCCATGGTTAAATTTTTTGGCATAACTTCGCTACCCATCTGGCACTTCAAGATTCTACATTTCATATTCACATAACCTCCTGCCCACTACCGGCAGTCAATAATCAGATCCTAATTTCAACAATCATTTCAGGTCTCGCGGGTTGAGTATTTTGTAAGGTTAGGTTCGCCATCATAGGAAACCTTAAACCTAAAAGATATGTCTAACTCACAATGGGTGTATGTCGGGTGTCTTCATCTAAACTCCTGCTTACAGATGCTCTAATATATAAATCTTAACAAGATTCGATCTCGATCCTAACACGATAATTATCAATGATAATCTCTCCAAAGGAAAACGATTATACGGTCCATTACCAAAGGTCAATCATTCAAACATAAAACAAGACTTCTAGTGTTTTGTATTATTACTTTACCTCGTCCCTTCGATTTGGGGTGGTAAACAGTACTCTCATCAAGGTTCGTTCCCAATGACTTCTCAGCAAATCTCTAGAAATTCGATGCGAAGCGAGGATCTTGATATAGATGATCGATACAGGCACACCATGTTTACATAACTCCTTTAAATACCAAAAAGTCTATTTCTTCATCAAGAATTTATCATTAACGAGAATAATATTAGCAGATTTGGTCAGTCTGTCGACGATGACCCAAATCGAATCAAATTCAGATGATGACCTTTGCAATAGCTAGACGTTTACTAATGCATGAGGCGGTGTCTGCCTTCATATTTTTTCATTAGTACAACTTCTTCAGACAAAGATACATTTAGTCAAAAATATCATGAATAGAATACTTATACTTACGAGATTCCAACATGACTACATCTTAAAATCTCCATATTTAGGCAACCACAAGTGGCCTTTTATACATCTAACGCCATCGGATTCTCAATTCTAATGGTTCATATTTGCCGCGAACCCCTTTTATTATCTATATTATCCTTTTTATAAGTATCAGCTATTTTTATATTGTTCGGCAATTTATTTTGCACCTTCATTATTAAGGAACGTGTCCTAATTGGTTCTTTATCCTTTTTACGTAATGCGTCAGTATCTATATTCACCTTCCTTGATGAAATAAATATCATGACCGTATTTATTCAAAATTTCTTTCTTCATATCTTCTATGTTTTAGTTTCGTCTCAACTATTATTTTTATCTGTTTTACTCAATCTGACGTCTAAAGTGTCGAAAGTTATTATAGGTAATTAAATAACAAATATTCAATTTTTATGAAACGTAGACGTAAAAATTTTAAATTTTCTTAGTTGACAAGTAAAAATTGTCGTTTCAAATTTCAAGTCATGGTTTAAATGGTTTCCTCAATCCCTCTTAGGTTGTCTTGAGGTATACACAAACATTTACCCCTAAACAGGAGTTTAGTTAAATGTTTTGTGTATAAGGGAATAGTCCCTTAAAAATCCTTTGTTAAAACATTTGTCAAAAGATATTTGCACTTTTCGTTTTGGTAAAACCCAAAATCTTAAAAGGGCTCTTAATTTTTGAAGAGTCAATATAGATTCTATTATTTTTTAATCACACGGTCAAATAATATAAATGATTAAGTCTTAAATCACATGTTAAATATTCAAGGTACAGGTCTTCGTTGTTCGGCTAATTCAGGGCAATCTATAAATAATTATTAACTCCTTCCTATTCTTATAAACAAACAGATGGTCCTTCATGATACAAGCATGAATTTATCAAATTACAGCCTAGACACGTGATTCACCAAATGTATGGATGCTACATGTGTATTAGTTAATCCAAACGACATCACGTGAAACTCATAATGTTCATTACAAGTTCTGGATGTAGTAATTGGAATAGATAATCTTTTCCGCGGATGCGAAGTTGATGATAACCATGCCATGGATCACATCTTTAGAACATACGCTAGAACCCTGTAAATGATCGAACAAATCTTCCATTTCGAGTCATGGATATCGTTTTCGATTGTCAATTTACTCAGTTCACAGTAATCTATAAATATAAGGAATGATAACTCCATAGATCTTCATGATGACGAGCTCGATAGAATAAAATCTTTCTCCGACAACTCTCTCAGTTGTACGGTAATTCCTTTAATTCAGATGGTGCTGACGTACAGTGCACAAGCCACAGGTGCAGCACCGGAAATATAATCAATACCAATTTCAACTTGCCTTAATGGCGAAAGTCTAGGTAATTCACCAACAAATACCTTCTAAAATTTCATATAACAGAAACATCTTTTTAATAAATTCATATTAGGTTCTTCTAGATTACAATATCTATAACTAGTTCACAACCATTCATGGTATAATTTCAAGTCTAAATGCAGGATATGGTCATCATCACTTTTGATAATCAACATCTCATCTTTTAGGGGAATTCTATTCGAGTTCCCATCAATTAAGACAATGTCGTCATGTCATAATCAATCAATCTATTCTACTAGCACTATCAACTTTCTAGTTTCATTTCCGTCGATAAGATGTGAACTTCTCAAAAGACTAATAATAACTCATAACCCTTCACAAATTCAGGGATATATGGAGACACAACTACTATTAAAAGAGTAAGGTCAACGCATAATCTATGCGAGAGAATTTCAAATCGGATACAGACGAAAACATTTAACGAATATGAATATATCCCATGTTTTCATAATTTGAGTACGCATTCGAAAGCTCCTCGGATCGTTACCCAGGTCATTCAAATGAAATCAAATCATAAGAAATGATAAGAACGTCAATACATCCAGTCGGGTATCAACACTCGGTAATCAGATACTTTTCCAAAGAATCTCACCACGGGAGAATTGGACAAGAAGGTAATATCAATTGTCAATTAAGACAATATCTATAGATGAGTAAATTCGACTCAGAAGAATAAATAGTACGGGCACATATGTAGGTGTCCCTATCAATATGTCCATATTTTTCACTTCTTGCATATCTCATAAAATTTAATCTTTCACAACTTCAACGAAAATGTAGTGTTTATTAATCAATTTTATGGTGACTACTAATCAGTCTTGCATGGTCCCTTCTAAATTGTATGTAGGCGCACAACTATATACAATTTCAAGATTAACGATGCAATACTCAGTTCGTCAAAATTTTATCATCATGTTTATAATAAAAACATTTTCATGCTTAATTCTTAAATAAGAATCAAGAATAAATTTACAAAGATTTTCTTTATTATGAAAACAATTAAGTTTTCCAAGGTGTTTCGTAAACAACTTCATTTTGATAATGATTACTTATAAATCTCACTTTGAATAATCCCTATAGTGATGAAAATTCAATTTTCTCAAAGGATTGTGTTTTAACTTTATAAAAACAATGAGTGATCTGCAAAAGAGTGATGAAGAGTTGTTTACCAAGAACTAACTACAATATAATAGGAAATGAGCATTAGCCAAATAATCATGAGGTTCATGACCTCGATGGCACTCACGAAGAATAATTCACAACGTAACTCAAATCAAGATGAGTACTTGTTCAATGGTTGCATCACTAATGCGAACATTAGGATGAAGCAATAAAAGATAGATAACATCGATACATGTAAGATTTAGCAATCAAATGTAGTCTTTTCATTAATCACAAACAAGTCAAATTGTACCGTAACACATTACATGTCACTATGTCATACAATTCCAAGAACTCATCCTACCAACTGATGTCTCAGTTAAGTTAGGGATTTTTAAACGATACTGTAACACCCCCACAAAATGCTATGCGCAGCGGAACTACAACATTGGGTGCTACACAGTTATCATTGCACACAAGATATATCAAACGACTCTAAAAAGACGTCAACTTAAAACTTGAATTAAAAATTGTTAGATGATACATGTCCACGGTTTTTCCAACCCCACTTGGTACAACATAGTTTAGCGTTTTCGGTCCCCATGAATCTCGACCCAAGAATTTCAGTGTCACAACAACATAACATTAAAATTTAAAAATGTTTAAGTAGGAAAGGGAGGAAAAACAAGTAGACTCCAAGCCATACACACAACATCCATCCCATGCACGCTCCATTCTACACTTCAGCGGTTACCTGAAACACATGCCAAAATTTGGTCAACGAAAACGTTGAGTGGAATTCATAGGTTTTACAATTCATTTTGACGTATATAAAATAAAAACCATTCGTGATCATCCATAGACTTGTCGATCAAACAATCTATATTCAGGATACTGACAATTGTGTTTAAGCTCATGACACTAAACCCTTAACTCAATCACCCGCGTAATAATTACCGGCGTGACTCAGATGAAACCATGGCCCCTAATAAGGCATCAGTTGCAATTATACCTTTTCTCTTATCACAAATTATCCGTCCGCAGGGGGTATCAACGTACTAGCCCTCGTCTCGGATAGGGTAGTCAACCCCATAGTACTATCACTTTGTATAAGCGGCTATGTCCCCCTTCTCGAGGGAAGACAATAGTTAATAGTTCATGAAATTAGAGTCTTTTGCAACTAGGTACTCAACACAATTTCTAAGGCAACATTCGGGTCTAACAATCATTCATGACATACGTTCCTTTTAAAAACTAGCATGCATTTCCCTCGCGGGTAAAACAGTTTGAAATAAATATAAGCGAGGCTATAAATTCACACCTTATATATTAAGTAGTCGGTAGTTCGAGAGATGATCACTGACGACGATACGGATGCCCGGGTAAATCAACACCTATCAACAAATAACGCGTAATGAGTAATCTCATTTTAAATACCTTACGGTACTGTATAAAATACATAGATACTAGTCACTTAGGACAATTATAACTCACGCCAAAACAAAACAACAAGCATCACTCATTTTACACCATTCGTTCTTATTATTTACGTTATCCATTTTTATTCATTTTCGCCGGCACTTACCGAAAGTACGGGCTGTTTTACTATATTTAACCATTCTTATAAAATTTGACAAAATTCTCAAAAATACTATAAGACCTGTAGATAACACATTTTTTAATCCCAATAAAAGTTTTTACTTCTACGACCCGTTACTCAACGCTTTTTCCAAAACTACATTTTCCGGGCTGAAATTGTACTTCGACCAACTTGGACTTCTTTGACCTATTTAAAATGCACCTTTGACTTCTTTGACTCCTAAGTAAACTTATAGACTCAATTACACAGGTTTGTGACCAAAATTTGACCCTTGACCTTTTACCAATTCATACTTGTGGTCCTCGGGATTTGACTAAAACTATACATAAATTCGGATTATGAAAGTTCTCGTCTCCCGGTACTCGATCTTTAAAACCTCATAACTTTTAGCTCGTTTTGAGTCACGAGCTCTACCTTATACCAAATTAAAGCTAAGAAGACCCTCTATGACTACATTTAGCTATCAAGACCTGTAGGAAAAAATTATTTTTACGAAAAGGTCCTAAACTTTCTGCCTAAATTTATCCATACCAAAATCATACTTAAGCTCGATTCCAAACCTTTTAATCATTACTAGGCTTCATCCTAAGCATTCCCAATCATATCCAAACACTAATTTCAGTCCCTAACCCCTATTGATCAACAACCTCATAATCTAAAAATCTAAAAACAAACATGCAACCACTTGTACCAATCTAAAACACCAATAAACACAAAACCAAACACAAAATCAATGCTCAAAATCATCAACCACCATGGCTCCCCAAACACCCCGTTGTGCCGTGGGTTTTGGGTGACCAAATCACCACAACCAAATTAATTTTGGTGGGTTTGATTAGTGATTATACTCACACTATACATGAATTTAACATGCATCAATCCAATTGACCTCAAAAACGAATTTGAATGATCTTGAAAATTTTTGGAAAATTTTTGTTAATGCATGTTTGAAATAACCATGGATTAACACTCACCAATGGATTTTAGAAGGTGGTCTAAGGTTAGATTTTGTCAAAACTCAAAAAAATGGTGGATGGTGGTGGTTTTTGGGGTGTAGCCGTCGGCTAGAGGGAGAGAGGGAGAGTGTTTGATTTATTTTTTTGTTAAATGTTTGTGTGTGTTTGTGTTTGTCCTTTTTGTGGAATTGGGAGGGACCAAAGTGGTAATTAAAGGTTTCTTTTGGCCTTAAGTAAAAACGCCACTAAAACTTTGCGGGATCGACTCACTAGTCAATTTAGAAAATTTTACGGGAGTCGGAAATCATCCCGAACACTCCAAAATACTTTTGGGATACTTTAAATGTACTCGGAAGGCTATAAAACTCACCCGACTCAACTTAACACGAACCGTAAGTAAAATTCTCGAAAAATTACATTATCGATGAATCGTCAATAATTATAGAAATTTGGGCATCCATCGGGATCGTAATCGTCATCGTCCTTCTTGAATCGTCAATCGTAAAAATTATAACCTCGAACATCGGCTTTAACCAATATACTTATATATATAGAAATTAAAATTTATTAAAAATTTCAAAAATTAGCGTAATTTAGGGTAACGTTAATGACCTCGGTTCTAGGGTGTCACATCCACCCCTCCTTAAAGAGAGCGACGTCCCGGTGCTCGCCTCTTCTTGTACTCACATTTCGTTCTGCTGGAACAGATGAGGATACCTTTCCTTGAAAAAGTCCTCACGTTCCCAAGTGTATTCCGGTCCACGTTTAGAATTCCATCGAACTTTCACAATAGGAATTCTACTACGCTTCAGCCTCTTGACCTCTCGGTCCATAATTTCCACAGGTTCTTCCACAAAATGCATTTTGTCGTCCAGTCGAATCTCGTCCAAAGGAATCACCAATTCCTTATCCGCCAAACTCCTCTTCAGGTTCGATACGTGAAACGTGTCGTGAATAGCACTAAGCTCGCTCGGCAATTCTAATTTGTACGCTACTGGTCCAATTCGTTCAACGATCTTAAATGGTCCAATATACCTCGGACTCAACTTTCCTTTCTTCCCAAAACGAATTACACCCTTCCACGGCGATACCTTGAGCATAACCATATCTCCAACTTCAAACTCCAACGGTTTCCTTCTGTTATCGGCATAACTCTTCTGTCGGCTTCTCGCAGCAAGTAGTCGGTTCTTGATTTGCACAATCTTCTCTGTCGTTTCTAAAACCATTTCGGGTCCAGTCAATTGACTTTCTCCTACTTCACTCCAGCACACAGGCGATCTACACTTCCTTCCAAACAATGCTTCGAACGGTGCTGCCTTGATACTCGCATGATAACTATTATTATACGAAAACTCCACTAGAGGCAAGTGGCGTTCCCAACTTCCTCCAAAATCAATCACGCATGCTCGGAGCATGTCCTCCATCGTCTGAATAGTTCGTTCACTCTGGTCGTCAGTTTCCGGGTGATAAGCCGTACTTAAACTCAATTCAGTGCCCATCGAACGTTGAAGCGATTTCCAAAATTCCGAAGTAAATCTACTGTCGCGACCCGAAATGATCGATAACGGCACTCCATGTCTGCAGACGATCTCTTTCACGTACACACTGGCTAGCTTTTCCATGTTGTCCGTCTTCTTCATAGGTAAGAAATGAGCAGATTTCGTTAATCTATCCACAATTACCCATATCATATCACACTAGGAGTTCTAGGTAAACCTGTCACGAAATCCATAGCGATTTTCTCCCATTTCCATTCTGGGATTTCTGGTTGTACCAACAATCCAGATGGTTTCTTATGTTCTGCTTGAACCTTCGCGCAAGTCAAACACTTACTAACGTAACGAGCAATATCCGCCTTCATATTTGGCCACCAATAAACTTTCTTCAGGTCGTGATACATGTTATCCGATCCAGGATGTATCGAATACTTCGACTTATGCGACTCGTTCATAACCAATTCTCGAACTCCAGGCTTTCCTTCCTCAGATGAACACAATGGTAACCAAATCCGATTTTCAAAATATCTCAGTCCGTCCGACCTAATCACGAAAAGAGGTTTCAACATTCGTCCCAAGTTCTCAGCTTCAACATTCCCTTTCATTAGTCCCCTCTCTTGAGCTTTCAGTATAGTTTCGGTTAAGTCAACGCTCTCAGTCATCACCAAAGCTCTGACCCTCAAAGGTTTCTCCCGTTCCTTCCTACTCAGTGCATCCGCTACAACATTCGCCTTGCCAGGGTGGTAGCGAATTTCGCAGTCGTAATCACTTAGTAGTTCAACCCATCGTCTCTGTCGCATATTCAACTCCTTTTGATCTAAAATGTGTTGCAAACTCTTGTGGTCAGTGAATACAACACACTTCGTCCCATACAAATAGTGTCTCCACAACTTCAACGCAAAAACTACAGCTCCTAATTCCAAATCGTGCGTCGTGTAGTTCTCCTCATTCTTCCTCAGTTGCCTCGACGCGTAAGCTATCACCTTTTCACGTTGCATCAATACCGCTCCATAACCCTTACGAGATGCATCACAATACACTACAAAGTCTTCGGTTCCTTCAGGCAATGACAATATCGGTGCGGAACATAACTTGTCCTTGAGCGTTGTGAAAGCGAGTTCTTCCTCATTTCCCCATTCATACACCCTATTCTTTTCGGTAAGCCTTGTCAATGGTTTTGCAATCAACGAAAATCCTTCAATGAACCTTCGATAATACCCAGCTAAACCAAGGAATTGTCGAACTTCAGTCGGCGTTGTCGGTGCCGACCATTCCCTGATCGCTTCGACCTTGGCAGGATCCACGCGAACTCCCTTTCTATCAATCACGTGACCTAAGAACTGCACGGATTCTAACCAAAACTCACATTTCGAGAATTTCGCATACAGCTTCTCCTTCTTTAACAACTCCAAAATCTTTCTCAGGTGCTTCTCGTGCTCCTCCTTACTTTTAGAGTAAATAAGTATATCATCGATGAAAACAATAACAAACTTATCTAGATACGGCTTGCACACGCGATTCATGAGGTCCATGAATACAGCAGGCGCGTTTGTCAACCCAAACGGCATCACTCGAAATTCAAAGTGTCCATACCGCGTACGAAAGGCAGTTACAGGAATATCCTCCTCTCTTACACGTAGTTGATGATACCCTGATCTTAAATCGATCTTTGAGTATACACTGGAACCTTGCAATTGATCAAACAAATCGTCAATCCTCGGCAATAGGTACCGATTCTTAACCGTCAGCTTGTTGAGTTCCCTATAGTCAATACACATCCGAAACGAACCATCTTTCTTCTTCACAAACAACACTGGCGCTCCCCAAGGTGATGAGCTCGGCCTAATAAATCCCTTGTCCATCAATTCCTTCAGTTGATCCGATAACTCCTTTAACTCGGATGGTGCTAAGCGATAAGGTGCACGCGCAACCGGCGCAGCTCCTGGCACCAAATCAATTCGAAACTCGACCTCACGGGTGGGTGGTAAACCCGGCAACTCGTCTGGAAAAACTTCCGGATATTCGCAGATAACAGGTACCTCTTCAATCCTCGCCTCTAAATCACCATCACTCGAAACTTGTGCCAAAAACACATCGCATCCGCTCTCTACATACTTCATCATTTTCAAACAGGAAATCACTTTCAAACGAGAAGTGCATTCGTCTCCTTTCACCGTCAAGACTTTATTCCTCAACGGAATCTGAACTAATCTCTCGCTGCAGACGATCATAGCACTGTGCGCCATTAGCCAATCCATTCCCACAATCACGTCAAACGATCCTAGCTCTATAGGCATCAAGTCGATTTTAAAAGCGTAATTTCCTAACTTCAAGGTACACCCTTTCAGTATAGAATTCGTACTAACAATTTTTCCATCGGCTAACTCAACGTTATAACTAGTCGCTAACAACACCGGTTTTCTATCGATATGACGACTAAATTTAACATCTACAAAACTCTTGTCGGAGCCAGAATCAAACAAAATACTAGCATAACAAGCGTCTAGCAAAAACGGACCGGTAACCACGTTAGGACCCTGTGGTTTATCAGCCGTCCCTACTTGATACACGGCAGCCGCATTGTTACCTCCCCGCTTGTTTCCTGCCTTCGGGCAATTCACTTGCACATGGCCTCTCTCTCCACATCCAAAACATCCCCTCATTCTGATAGCATTCGCCCCAGTGGCTACTCCTCCCACTCGGCAACCAGACGTCCTATGACCTGCTTTTCCACATTTGCCGCATGCAGGCGGGCAATTCCCGACATGATACAAATTGCACCTACCACAATGGGGATTCACTTTTACTCCTCTGGGGTTCGTCACAGCCCTCATCCCTTCATTCCTTCGTTGGTTAAACTGCTGATTGCGGTTCTGACCATGGTTGTTCTGATTTCCACCTCGGTTCTGGCCCTGGGATTGATTGCTTTGTGCCGCTTCCCATTTCCTCTTGTTGCCTTCAGCAATGGAGTTCTGCTTGTCCTGGAGCTTGACGTCCATCAATGCGTGAGCCATCTGGACCGCTTCATCAAACGACCCAGGTTTTGACGAAGTCGTCTCACCTTTGATATTGCTGGATAAACCTTTGATGTACTGTTTCATCTTCTTGGCATCATTGGCAAAAACATCTGGACACAAAAGGCTTAACTCATTAAACCTCCTGGTGTAAGCAGCGATATCATTGTTCTTCAAGGTCAGATGCCTCAACTCATCTTCCAATTGACCCAATTCCTCTTCCGGGCAAAACTTCTTAGTCAACAGAGCTTTTGTCGCAGTCCACGTCCTTGCATTCGCTACAGCCAATCCAACAGTGGCTACTTGGGTGTTCCACCAACTTAACGCATCATCAAGAAACGTAGCAGCCGCAAACTTCACCTTGTCCGCTTCTGCACAACCGCTGATTTCGAAAGTACTTTCAACTTTTTCCAACCATCTTCTAAGTTCTAGAGCTCCACCAGTTCCACGAAATTGCGTGGGACCGCATTTCATAAAACTAGAATAGGTACACACTCTCGGGGCTTGCTGTC
Source organism: Glebionis coronaria (assembly GCA_025667525.1). Lineage (NCBI taxonomy): Eukaryota > Viridiplantae > Streptophyta > Magnoliopsida > Asterales > Asteraceae > Glebionis > Glebionis coronaria. Next base: position 512,567,523 of record CM046877.1, on the reverse strand, counting down.
TCCCCGCGTTTCTACCCTGGTCCTGATTTCTCCCGGCTCGGTCCGCTTCCAGCGCATTTGCTATAGCTTCCTGAATCATTGTGTTTACACGATCGGCGGTTAACTTTGGAGGCATGGTGTTATCGAATATCTCTTTCTGCAAGACAGGGAAAATAGAAAAACAATGTAAGTATACACATCAAGATTAAGATGGATTTCTCTTTCAAGACATAATATACATACAACGACACATCACTACAGAGTTACCAATATTCATCAATTCACATCACAAAAGATCAAATTTAAGACATATCACAGATCATGAAAGGTAACATGGATTGTATTGATAATTAACCAAAATCGTGACAAGTATTGCCACTACAATCGTTCACCATAAAACTTAAGTCCTCAAGTTTTTCGTCATAATGCCATCATACAAAAGTCTAAAACAGTTCTATTACAATGATCAAAGAAAAAATACAAGACAAGCAACTAGGCATGTGGTGATCCACACGGCCTCTTGGATGGCGGTTCGTCATCATCTTCCTCGGGTTCCTCATCGCTATCATCCTCATCCACATCATCCATTTTTCTCTTTCCTTTGTCATTCGGCCCACATTTCGTCTCCTTTTTCGTCCCTGATGTAGACCCACACTCAATCGCTACCTGACTTCCCAATTTAATACAAGCACCTCCAGTAGGCGGCTGAATCATGAAGTCTTTAGCCTCCATCTCCAAATCGTCCACGAATCTCCAATCTGGGGGCAATGATGCTCTCACTCGATGCTCCCAACTCTGCATCCTTGACAACCTCACTTGATCTTCCCTAACACGGTCAAGACTAGCGCTCAAATTTGCAACCATCGATCTTAGACTGTTGATATCACTTTTATTTACATTTCCATCATACTCAATTCTTGCAGTCCTTTCCAACAGTCTTTGGTGTTCCCTTTAATTCTTATCAAACTTCTTAATTACCCTGGTCTCAACTACAAACCGCTCATACATCAACCTCTCCATCCTCCTCAAACGACCTGCGGGATCCCAGTAGTGTCTTGGTCTCGGAAAGTAGACCCTTGCAATATTCTCATGAATCGATTGCGACTTGGATGATTTGCTGGACTCTCCACCGCTCCCATTACTTACTCGAACAAATCCTGGCACTGTTCTCAAATAGTCCTTGCAATTGTCCATCGGGCGATTAAAGGGTTGCTGCTCATATCGATCGGTTGGTGGTACTTCATAACCCTTTGGCGAATTCGGAGATTGAAACAAATCAGGTTCGGTCTGGCCTACAGCATTCTCGGGAATGCCATCATCCATTAGTTCCTCGGGCTCTTCCTCAGAATCCTCACTCTCGTCACTACTGATGCTAAAATTGTCCACCTCACTTTCATCATTGTTGTTTTCCGGCCCTATTTCCTCTTCTGGAGCGATCCATCCATTATCATTGTCCGGCGGGTTCGGAGGAAACGGTCCCCCTTCGTGACCTACGACGTAATCGTTTCCATTATCATTAGGCGGTACCTCGGCCATTCCTTCAATAACAGCGAATTTCGGAGGGTACATAAGTAATTATACAATATTTATAAATACATGCATGCAAATGCAATGCAAAGGTGGTACATATGCCCAAAATGTAATAATATGATGCTCATGCATGATTAATACAAAAATTACGATGTCAGATATTCCACGTATAATTTCAACGTCTACATATAGTAATTTCCATACTTACGTAATAATTACCCACATATATACTTCAACTCAAAAGTATACGTCAAATGCCATGAATACAAAAATAAATCTTACCGGAGCCATGCAGGATAGTTGTGTGTGCTTGGACCATTTCTTACGACACCAAAAGTTATAGTTTAGGATTTTCAAAAACGACCTAGTTCTCTATAACTCATGGCTCTGATACCAATCTGTAACACCCCCACAAAATGCTATGCGCAGCGAAACTACAACATTGGGTGCTACACAGTTATCATTGCACACAAGATATATCAAACGACTCTAAAAAGACGTCAACTTAAAACTTGAATTAAAAATTGTTAGATGATACATGTCCACGGTTTTTCCAACCCCACTTGGTACAACAGAGTTTAGCGTTTTCGGTCCCCATGAATCTCGACCCAAGAATTTCAGTGTCACAACAACATAACATTAAAATTTAAAAATGTTTAAGTAGGAAAGGGAGGAAAAACAAGTAGACTCCAAGCCATACACACAACATCCATCCCATGCACGCTCCATTCTACACTTCAGCGGTTACCTGAAACACATGCCAAAATTTGGTCAACGAAAACGTTGAGTGGAATTCATAGGTTTTACAATTCATTTTGAACGTATATAAAATAAAAACCATTCGTGATCATCCATAGACTTGTCGATCAAACAATCTATATTCAGGATACTGACAATTGTGTTTAAGCTCATGACACTAAACCCTTAACTCAATCACCCGCGTAATAATTACCGGCGTGACTCAGATGAAACCATGGCCCCTAATAAGGCATCAGTTGCAATTATACCTTTTCTCTTATCACAAATTATCCGTCCGCAGGGGGTATCAACGTACTAGCCCTCGTCTCGGATAGGGTAGTCAACCCCATAGTACTATCACTTTGTATAAGCGGCTATGTCCCCCTTCTCGAGGGCAAGACAATAGTTAATAGTTCATGAAATTAGGGTCTTTTGCAACTAGGTACTCAACACAATTTCTAAGGCAACATTCGGGTCTAACAATCATTCATGACATACGTTCCTTTTAAAAACTAGCATGCATTTCCCTCGCGGGTAAAACAGTTTGAAATAAATATAAGCGAGGCTATAAATTCACACCTTATATATTAAGTAGTCGGTAGTTCGAGAGATGATCACTGACGACGATACGGATGCCCGGGTAAATCAACACCTATCAACAAATAACGCGTAATGAGTAATCCCATTTTAAACACCTTACGGTACTGTATAAAATACATAGATACTAGTCACTTAGGACAATTATAACTCACGCCAAAACAAAACAACAAGCATCACTCATTTTACACCATTCGTTCTTATTATTTACGTTATCCATTTTTATTCATTTTCGCCGGCACTTACCGAAAGTACGGGCTGTTTTACTATATTTAACCATTCTTATAAAATTTGACAAAATTCTCAAAAATACTATAAGACCTGTAGATAACACATTTTTTAATCCCAATAAAAGTTTTTACTTCTACGACCCGTTACTCAACGCTTTTTCCAAAACTACATTTTCCGGGCTGAAATTGTACTTCGACCAACTTGGACTTCTTTGACCTATTTGAAATGCACCTTTGACTTATTTGACTCCTAAGTCAACTTATAGACTCAATTACACAGGTTTGTGACCAAAATTTGACCCTTGACCTTTTACCAATTCATACTTGTGGTCCTCGGGATTTGACTAAAACTATACATAAATTCGGATTATGAAAGTTCTCGTCTCCCGGTACTCGATCTTTAAAACCTCATAACTTTTAGCTCGTTTTGAGTCACGAGCTCTACCTTATACCAAATTAAAGCTAAGAAGACCCTATATGACTACATTTAGCTATCAAGACCTGTAGGAAAAACTATTTTTACGAAAAGGTCCTAAACTTTCTGCCTAAATTTATCCATACCAAAATCATACTTAAGCTCGATTCCAAACCTTTTAATCATTACTAGGCTTCATCCTAAGCATTCCCAATCATATCCAAACACTAATTTCAGTCCCTAACCCCTATTGATCAACAACCTCATAATCTAAAAATCTAAAAACAAACATGCAACCACTTGTACCAATCTAAAACACCAATAAACACAAAACCAAACACAAAATCAATGCTCAAAATCATCAACCACCATGGCTCCCCAAACACCCCGTTGTGCCGTGGGGTTTGGGTGACCAAATCACCACAACTAAATTAATTTTGGTGGGTTTGATTAGTGATTATACTCACACTATACATGAATTTAACATGCATCAATCCAATTGACCTCAAAAACGAATTTGAATGATCTTGAAAATTTTTGGAAAATTTTTGTTAATGCATGTTTGAAATAACCATGGATTAACACTCACCAATGGATTTTAGAAGGTGGTCTAAGGTTAGATTTTGTCAAAACTCAAAAAAAATGGTGGATGGTGGTGGTTTTTGGGGTGTAGCCGTCGGCTAGAGGGAGAGAGGGAGAGTGTTTGATTTATTTTTTTGTTAAATGTTTGTGTGTGTTTGTGTTTGTCCTTTTTGTGGAATTGGGAGGGACCAAAGTGGTAATTAAAGGTTTCTTTTGGCCTTAAGTAAAAACGCCACTAAAACTTTGCGGGATCGACTCACTAGTCAATTTAGAAAATTTTACGGGAGTCGGAAATCATCCCGAACACTCCAAAATACTTTTGGGATACTTTAAATGTACTCGGAAGGCTATAAAACTCACCCGACTCAACTTAACACGAACCGTAAGTAAAATTCTCGAAAAATTACATTATCGATGAATCGTCAATAATTATAGAAATTTGGGCATCCATCGGGATCGTAATCGTCATCGTCCTTCTTGAATCGTCAATCGTAAAAATTATAACCTCGAACATCGGCTTTAACCAATATACTTATATATATAGAAATTAAAATTTATTAAAAATTTCAAAAATTAGCGTAATTTAGGGTAACGTTAATGACCTCGGTTCTAGGGTGTCACAGATACCACAATGAATACTAATCTACAAGAGTCATAAGGTGTTCCACATGTCCCAGAAGATCCATCGGTCTCAATTCAGAAGAAGATTTCTTCAATTTATTTCTTGGACACTGGGCATCCTCGTCATTGGACAATGGCCTAGGAACAACCCTTAACACAAACCTACAATCAATTAAAACCTTATAATTCAATCACATGACTTAATAATTTCCTCTTATCAATCTCATGTTCCATACGGGTTAAATTTTACTTTATTCAAGTTTTCAATCAACTTATAATCAATTCGATATCCTACCTCATTCTCCTTATTCATAAACCTTAAAAGGACAATAAAAGCTTGATATGAACAATACTTAATTTCCAATCCTATAGCTCTTTCCACAATAATTATCAAATGAGTCACTAGTATGAAATGACTCGATCATTCAATTAGATTTCTCGAAAAGGTACTAGTGGCATGAGGCTTTTGGGTAATGGTTCCAATTACAGCCTCAAGTGCAACATTCACCCTTTCGATTTCAATTTAAGAATTGGATGACAACGAATCAGATGACATCTTTCTAGGTGGTAACGTTTTGTCAAACTCCATTCTATAAGGAAAGATCGTCATGACATCGATATCAGATTTAATCTCGCCAATTCTACTTCAATATCGCAATCAACTAATATTAACATTTCTACGAATATCAACTATTTGTTGGGATCATAAATATCCACAACTTGTTTTAGATCTAAGATAGCTAGAATTCCTACGAGAATAGCTTCGATTAATTTACTAGGGTTCCTTGTGACAATCTACGTCGTATAAATACCTCGTATAAATATCAAAATAATCATCAAACAATCATGTAATAAAATTACATCATATATATATAATCCAAGTTATATATATTAAAATAACACTTCTCAGTCTGGCCTTGTCGGTAACTCGGGAACTCTTCGGCACCATTATAGTCAAAAGATTTTTAGACATTTTTAGAAAAAAATTTATAGTTAAAAGATTTTGAAATGTTTTATTCAAAACCTTGGTTTTAAAAATCTTTCGTTCTCTATAACGAGAGCTCTGATACAAAACTGTAACACCCCTACGTTTATACAACTCAATACAGCGGAAGACTCGTTGGTGTTACGGGATAGCACATTACTCACATCATAGACAATACATAAAAATCGCGTCGTTTAATAATAAAGCATTTCCATTCATAAATATCAAAGTTACATAGGTCACAAGTCATATTATTTCATACAAAGTTCTACAAGGAATTTGAATGGAAATTTATTGTTTAAGTGCGGGCCACGAATTCTTGTTGTCTTCCCGAGAATTACCTTCAAGTACCTGAGATAAAACATGTTAAAAGAAAAGGTCAGCGATAACGCCGAGTGAATTCATAAGTTTAATAAAATCCATCCATATAACATTGGTATAAAATTATTACCAAAAATCATTTTATACAAATCATTGTAATAGGCCATAAAATAGCCAAAGTCATTTTTATACAAATCCTTATCGAAAATCATAATATAGGCATTTGCCTTAAAAATCATTATACGAGCCAATGTCGTAAAACATCATACAATACGTCTTATGACGTTGTATAAAGTTAAATAAAAACCGTTATATGAATATGGTTATGAAAAACCAAAACACGAACATAATATCAATAGTAAGACCCCATATTGCTAGTCAGGCAATATATCGTAATTCGGTGCATATAGCAGTATTTCGTTAATTGGATTATTATAAGCCGCATGACATTGTTACCTTACTATAACAAACAACGGGTAGCTAGCCCAAAACTCATTTGCCCATCTAAATTAGCGTGTCGTCACAAAGGTCACCCTATGTAAATCTTCTCATACATAAATTCGCTTACCAATCAATGTGGCACGACGGGGATCAACCGTCAAGGCGCGAACTGGGGTGATCGTCCCCAAATAGTACTATTATATGCATAAGTGTCTACCAAATCCCGGTAGTTCACAATTCATGCTAATGGTACTTTTAGTGACATAACCTAACTTTAATAATCCATTTTATTTCATCTATCGTGTCATTTAATCATTCATAGGGTCATACAATCATCCGGGTCCAAATCAATAAACAAACAATCAGGACAAATGATGTCCTATTTTATCAAAACTAACATTTTATCTCCCTCGCGGGTTTATAAAACATTTCATAAACACATTTAAAAGAGTGCGAGGCTATGAACTCACGTTGATGTGGGAAGGCGGTTATCGACGATTCAGATGTACGGTACGTGCTTCAATCACGGAAACCTAGACAAATAATACTCGTCTTAGACTCTTGTCCAATGACTTTATAAAAATAACAATTATGTATACATATTATGATTTTATATATATGATGATCAAGTGGGTTTACATATTCTCATTTACATATTTTAGTGTTATGTGTTGATAACTTCTTACTAGTTTACTAGTTTTACCTATTTACGTGTTTTAGGTCCAATAAACTTATTATAAGTTCTTTAACTTGTATTAATCCATTTTATACTTGTATTATCAGTATTTACCCTTTACATGTTGGGCCTAAATGGGTTAAGCCCAATAAATAAGTTTATATGTGTTTTAGCCCATTTTGTTGTATTATTAGTCCAATAACGTTAACTTAGTCCGTTAATGTCCGTATGTTATATAGTTCGGGTTTTATCGATTTTTACTTGTTATATATGTTTATATATCAGTATATGAGTTTATAAAAGTTTACATTAGACGGGTCCATCCGTCTAAGTTTTAATTAGCAAAAACGTTAATTTTACGGTAATAGCCGAAAAAGTCGTAGAAATCATGTTTATAGTTTTATAATTTATAAAACTTATCAAACTACCATTTTTATAAAATGTCCAATTATTTATCCTTATACATGTTTATATAAATGTATTATATAAGTTAGTGGGTTTTAATTCATATTTTATACTATTTTTATTTGAGTGCTTATATAATACTATTATACTTTAATTTCCAAAATCTGATTTTTATTTTCATGTTCACCAAAACTGCCATATCTAGAGTTCTATATGGATATAGAAGCTCAAATTTTTATGACATAAACTACATGATATGTGCTCCATTTAACTCTCCTATGGCTACTGTTGAATCAGCCTCTAAGTAATTTCTAAAAATCGTCCAAAACAGTGAACTCAGATTTGTACTCTAAACTTGTTTTGATCATATCTCACTCATCCTAATGATTCCATTACATGGCCAACTCTCACATGTGTACAAGACATATTACTTACTGTATATCCGTTAATCTATGCCATTTTTATCAGTTCATCACATGGTTCTTTACTGTTTTATACAGCCAACAATTTAAACTAGATTTTAGCCTTGTTTCTTATAGTTTTTCATCTTTTTAACCATGTTTATCAACTCCAAATCCCCACACAATATTTTTATCATCATATATCATCATACATATATACATTTAAGAATAAAATACATGATTACATAATCAAAATTAACAAGAGGATGGGAAGAACTATATTTATAACACCATGGTGATGTAGGTTGTGATCAAGACATGGATATTGATGGAGAAACTTGTGGTAAACCAAGACCATCTTCAAGACCACCATTCTTCAAGAACTCCTTGTGGAAAATCATCCCCAAGACTCCATAGAAAATCCTCCTTGGATGTTATAATCACCACCAATCTATCGAGCTTCAAAAGGGTTTCAACTTATGTGTACATTACATAAGATTTCATGGTAAATTTTGATCAAAAGTGGTGTTTGATGGTGAAGTGGAACGGCACAAATGGGGAGAGTGAGAGAGTTTCTAGCTTGTTTTGCATGTTAGAAATGAGAGGAGTGGTTTCAATTAGATGGTTTTGAGGTAAGGTAGCTAAACTCGTAAGCTTAGCTTACAAGTGTAAGCATTAAGCTTGTAACTTGACACCTATTTGGTGTTGTATCATATAGTGGCCGGTTATGAGTGGGGGTGGGGCAAGATTCATCTTGTCTCATCCCCATTTAATTACGGGTAATCCTTGATTCTCGTTTCCTCGATTTGCGTGCCCTCGGGTCGTTTTACGAAAAAAGTTTTTATAAATTATGAATCAACGGCACAAAATGAATCTAATAAAAATTGTCTCATCAAAAACGGAGTTCGAAAAAACGTAAATATGTAATCCTAAGGTTTCCGGTTTAGTCGTAAAGGACGTTAAAATAAAATCGTAAGTCCTAATCTCTTCTCGTAAATTTGTGAGTTTATGAACCAACACAAATTTAAAATCTCAAAATAATATTCACGGATAAATTTATTTCCTGAAATGTCGGACTGTCACCAAAACGGTGTATGTAAACGTAAGCACGTAACGTAGAATCCTCCGGTTTAGATGTAGTCGATGCTACTTCAAGAAGTAAATCCAAATTTCTTCCCAAAAATAAGTGAGTTCATATTATAACATTAAAATAATATTTTCAAATAAATATTGAGAATAAAATATCAATCATAAATTGACGGATTGTCACATTAGGTGTTATACACATGTGAGAGTTGGCGATGCAATGGAATCATCAAAATGAGTGAGATATGATCAAAACAAAATTAGTATACCAATCTGAATAGTCTGTTTTGTAGGGACTGTTAAGGATACTTAGACATGGATTGAGCAGTAGCTATAACTAACTTATTTGTAGCAAATAATATGAAGTTTATTTCATCCAAAAATGAGTTTCTATCTCATTATAGAACTCAAGATATGATTAAAATGGTAAAAGTGAAACTAAAAATCAGATTTTGTGAAATTAAAGTTTAATAGTATTATATAAGCACTCAAAGTAATATAGTATAAAATGTGAAATTAAAACTCACTAACTTATATATTTCATTCATATAAATACGTATAAGGATAAATAAATGGACATTATATAAAAATGGTAGTTTGGTAAGTTTTATAAGTTATAAAAAGTATAAACATGATTTTTACGTCTTTTCGGCTAATACCGTAAAATTAACATTTTTCGTCAATTAAAACATAGACGGTCGGACCCGTCTAATGTAAACTATTTAAAATTCATATACTGATATATAAGTACCTAATACAAGTAAAAACTGATAAAACCCGAACTATATAACATATGGACATTAACGGGCTAAGTTAGCATTATGGGACTAATAATCCAACTAAATGGGCTAAACACTTATAAATTTACTTATTGGGCTTAACCCACTTAGGCCCAAAATGTAAAGTATAATACTGATAATAAAAGTATAACTGGGCTAATGAAATATATTGGGCCTGTAATGGGCCTATTAGGCCTCCAAAATGTAAACAAGTTGAGCTAGTGTAACTAGTATAAAAGATACCAACACATAAAAACTATAATGAATGAGTAAAGATGTAAAAACCCACTTGATCATAATCATATGTATAAAATCATCATATGTATACATAATGGTTATTTTTATAAAGTCATTGGTCAAGAGTCTAAGAACGAGTATTATTTGTCTAGGTTTCCGTGATTGAAGCACGTACCGTACATCCAAATCACTGATAACCGCCTTCCCACATCAACGTGAGTTCATAGCCTCGCACTCTTTTAAATGTTTTTATGAAATGTTTTATAAACCCGCGAGGGAGATAACATGTTAGTTTTGATAAAATAGGACACCATTTGTCCCGATTGTTTTTTATTGATTTGGACTCGAATGATTGTATGACCCGATGAATGATTATATGACCCGATGTGTGAAATAAAATGGATTATTAAAGTTAGGTTATGTCACTAAAACTCCCATTAGTATTAATTGTGAACTACCGGGATTTGGTAGACGCTTATGCATATAATAGTACTATTTTGGGACGATCACCCCAGTTCGCGCCTTGACGGTTGATCTCCGTCGTGCCACATTGATTGGTAAGCGAATTTATGTATGAGAATATTTCCATAGCGTGATTTTTGTGACGAAACGCTAACTTAGATGGGCAAATTGAGTTTCGGGTTAGCTACCCGTAGTTTGTTGTAGTAAGGTAACAATGTCATGCGGCTTATAATAATCTAAAAATAACGAAATACTGCTATACGCACTGAATTACGATATATTGCCTGACTAGCAATACGAGGTCTTATTATTGATATTATGATCGTGTTTTGGTTTTACATAACCATATTCATATAACGGTTTTTATTTAACTCTATACAACGTTATAAAACGTATTGTATGATGTTTTTAACAACAATGGTTCGTATAATGACTTTGAAGGCGAAAGCCTATATTATGATTTTTGATAAAGAATTATATAAAATGACATTGGCTATTTTATGGCCTACTACAAATATTTGTACAAAATGATTTTCGGTAATAAATATATACCGATGATATGTTAATGGTTTTCATTAAACTCTATGAATTCACTCAGCGTTTTCGCTGACGTTTTCTTTTAACATGTTTTATCTCAGGTACTTGAAGGTAATTCTCGGGAAGACAACAAGAATTCATGGCCCACACTTAAATAATAATTTCCATTCAAATGCTTTGTAAAACTTGTATGAAATACTATGACTTGGGACCTATGTAAATTTGATATTTATGAATGGAAATGCTTTATTATTAAACGACGCGATTTTTAAAGAGTTGTCTATGATGTGAGTATGTGCTATCCCGTAACACCAACGAGTCTTCCGCTGTATTGAATTGTGTATTTTTGGGGGTGTTACAGTTTGGTACCAGAGCTCTCGTTATAGAGAACGAAAGATTTTTAAAACCAAGGTTTTGAATAAAACATTACAAAATCTTTTAACTATAAACATTTTTCTCAAAATGTCTAAAAATCTTTTGACTATAACGGTGCTGAAGAATTCCCGAGTTACCGACAAGGCCAGACTGAGAAGTATTATTTTAATATATATATAACTTGGATTTTATATATATATATATATATATATATATATATATATATATATATATATATATATATGATGTAATTTGATTACATGATTGTTTGATGATTATTTTAATATTTATATGAGGCATTTATACGACGTAAATTGTCACAAGGAACCCTAAATCCCCTAGCAAATCAATCGAAGCTATTCCCGTAGGAAATTCTAGCTATTCCAGATCTAAACCTAGTTGTGGATATTTATGATCCCAACATAATGGTTGATATTCGTAGAAATGTAGATATTAGTTGATTTTTATATTGAAGAAGAATTGGCGAGATTAAAACTGATATCGATGTCCTGACGATCTTTCCTTATAGAGTGGAGTTTGACAAAACCTTACCATGTCATCTGATTTGTTGTCACCCAATTCTTAAATCGAAATCGAAAGGCTGAATTTTGCACTTGAGGCTGTCATTGGAACCATTACCCAAAAGCCTCATGCCACTAGTACCTTTCCGAGAAGTCTGATTAAATGTGAGAGTCATTCCATACTAGTGACTCATTTGGTAAATATTGTTGTATTGGAAATTAAGTGTTGTTCATATCGAACTTTTATTACCCTTTTAAGGTCTAAGAATAAGGTCGAAAGTATTGGAGAATGAGGTAGGATATCGCATTGAGTATAAGTTGGTTGAAACTTGAATAAAGTAAAATTTAACTTGTATGGAATAAGAAATTGTTAAGAGGAAGTCGTTAAGTCCTGTGATTGAATTATAAGGTTTTAAATGATTGTTAGTTTGTGTTAAGGGTTGTTCCTATACCATTGTCCAATGATGAGGATGCCCAGTGTTCAAGAAATAAATTGAAGAAATCTTCTTCTGAATTGGGGCCGATAGATCTTCCGAGATAGGTGGAACACCTAATGAGTCTTGTAGATTAGTATTCATTGTGGTATCTTTTAAAAATAATCCCTAACTTAACTGAGACATCAGTTGGTAGGATGAGTTCTTGGAATTATATGACATAGTGACACATAATGTGTTACGGTACAATTTTGACTTATTTGTGATTAATGAAAAGACTACCATTGATTGCTAAATCCTACATGTATCGATGTTATGTATCTTTTATTGCTTCATCCTAATGCTCGCATTAGTGATGCAACCATTGAATAAGTACTCATTTCGAATTGAGTTACGTTTTGGATTATTCTTTTTGAGTGCCATCGAGGTCATGAACCTCATGATTATTTGGCTAAGCTCATTTCCTATTATATTGTAGTTAGTTCTTGGTGAACAACTTTTCATCACTCCTTTGCAGATCACTAATTGTTTTTATAAGTTAAAATAGTATCCCTTGAGAAAAATTGGGGTTTCATCACCATATGGATTACTTACAGTAAGACTTATAAATAATCGTTATCGAAATGAAGCTATTTATAAAACACCTTGGAAAACTTAATTGTTTTCATAGCAAAGAAAATATTTGTAAATTTATTCTTGATTCTTACTTAAGAATTAAGCATGAAAATGTTTTTATTATAAACATGATGATAAAATTTTGACGAACTGAGTATTGCATCGTTAATCTTGAAATTGTATATAGTTGGGCGCCTACATACAATTTGGAATGGACCATGCAAGGCTGATTAGTAGTCACCATAAAACTGATTAATAAACACTACATTTTCTTTGATGATTGTGAAAGATTAAATTTTATGAGATCTGCAAGAAGTGAAAAATAGGGACATAGTGTTAGGGACACGTAAATATGTGCCTGTAGCATCTATTCTTCTTAGTCGAATTTACTCAACTGTGGAAATTGTCTTATTTGACAATTGACAATTCTTTCTTGTCCAATTCTCCCGTAGTGAGATTCTTAGGAAAAGTATCTGATTATCGAGTGTTGATACCCGACTGGATGTATCGACGTTCCTATCATTTATTTTGATTTTATTTTATTTGAATGACCTGGGTAACGATCCGATGAGCTTTCGAATGCGTACTTAAATTATGAAAACATGGGATATATTCATATTCGTTAAATGTTTTCTTTTGTATCTGATTTGAAATTCTCTCGCATAGATTATACGTTAACATTACTCTTTTAAGGTTAGTTATGTCTCCTGATATCCTTAAATTTGTGAAGGATTATGAGTTATTATTAGTCTTTTGAGAAGTTCTCATCTTATCGATGGTAATGAAACTGAAAAGTTGATAGTGCCAGTAGAATGGATTGATTAATTATGACATGACGACATTGTCTTAATTGATGGGAACTCGAGTAGAATTCCCCTAAATGATAAGATGTTGATTATCAAAAGTGATCTAAATAATTCTTGATGGATGACCATCTCCTGCATTTAGACTTGAAATTATACCGTGAATGGTTATAAATTAGTCATAGATCTTGTAATCTAAGAAGAACTTAAAAGTAAATGTATAAAAAAATGTTTCTGTTATTTGAAACTTTAGGAGGTATTTGCTGGTGAATTACCTAGAGTTTCCCCATTAAGGCAAGTTGAATTTGGTATTGATTATATTCCCGGTGCTGCACCTGTGGCTTGTGCACTGTACTTCAACACCATCTGAATTAAAAGAATTAATATACAACTAAGAGAGTTGTCGGAGAAAGCTTTTATTCTACCAAGCTCGTCATCATGAAGAGCTATGGTGTTATTATTCCTTATATTTGTTGAATTACCGTGAACTAGGTAAATTGACGATTAAAAATCTATATACACTACCCAAGATGATATATTTGTTTGATCATTTACAAGGTTCTAGCTTATGTTCTAAAGATTTGATCCACGGTATGGTTATTATCAACTTCACGTCCGCGAAGAAGATTATCTATTCCAATCACTACATCCAGAACTCGTGATGAACATTATGAGCTTCATGTTATGTTGTTTGGATTAATCAATGCACATGTAGCATTCATAAATTTGGTGAATCACTTGTGTAGGCTGTAATTTGATAAATTCATGCTTGTGATCATTAAGAACCATCTGTTTGTTTATAAGAATAAGAATGAGTTAATAATTATTTATAGACTACCCGGAGTTGTCCGAACAATGAAAACCTGTACCTTGAATATTTAACGTGTGAATTAAGGCTTTATCTTCTACATAAAATGACCGTTTGATTAATGATAATAAGATATATATATATATATATATATATATATATATATATATATATATATATATATATATATATATATATATATATATATATATATATATATATATATATATATATATATATATATATATATATATATATATATATATATATATATATATATATATATATATATATATATATATATATATATATATATATATATATATATATATATATATATATATATATATATATATATATATATATATATATATATATATATATATATATATATATATATATATATATATATATATATATATATATATATATATATATATATATATATATATATATATATGCTGCCTCCTCGAGCTCAAGATATGCCTTTACTGCCTGTATCTGATTTTATATGTATATATATATATATGTATATATATATATATATATATATATATATATATATATATATATATATATATATATATATATATATATATATATATATATATATATATATATATATATATATATATATATATATATATATATATATATATATATATATATATATATATATATATATATATATATATATATATATATATATATATATATATATATATATATATATATATATATATATATATATATATATATATATTGACTCTTCAAAAAATTATAAGTCATTTAAGACTTTGGGTTTCACCAAAAAGAAAGTGCAAATATGTTTTGACAAATGTTTTATCAAAAAGAACTTTTGAGGGATTATTCCCATATACCTAAAACATTTAACTAAACTCCTGTTTAGGGGTAAATGTTTGTGTGTACCTCAAGAAAACCTAAGAGGGATTGAGGAAACCATTTAAACCATGACTTGGAATTTGAAACGACAATTTTTGCTTGTCAACTAAGAAAATTTTGACCAAAGTATAAACAAAGATTTTCGAACAATTACGGATCTTATTAAATATTTTGGATAAATCAACAAAAATATTGTTAATTAAATTCAAATTTATTTCGAACATTTTTCTATAATTGTACGAACTGAGAAAATTTAAAACTTTTTACGTTTACATTTCATAAAAATTGAATATTTATTATTTAAATTACTTGAATTATTTATCGACACTTTAAACGTCGGATTGAGCAAAACTGATATAAATAATAGTTGAGGCGAGACTAAAACCTAGAAAATATGAAGAAAGAAATTTTGAACGAATACGGTCATGATAATTATTTCATCAAGAAAGATGAATGTAGATACTGACACATAATATAGAAAGGATAAAGAATCAATTAGGATGTGTTCCTTAATAATGATTGTGCAAAATAAATTGCCAAAAAATTTAAAAATAGTTGACGATTGTAAAAAGGATAATATAGATAATAAAAGGGGTTCGCGGCTAATATAAACGATTAAAATTAAGAAGCTGATGGCATTAAATGTATAAAAGGCCACTTGTGGTTGCCTAAATATGGAGGTTTGTGAGATATAGTGAAGTTGGAATCCCGTAAGTATAAGTATTCTATCTCTGCCATTTCTGATTAAGTGTATCTTTATCTGAAGAAGTTGTACTGATGGCAAATTATGAAGGTAGATATCGCCTCATACATTAGTAAACGTTTAACTATTGTAAAGGTCATCACCTGAATTTGATTCGATTTGGGTCATCGTCGACAGACTGACCAAATCTACTAATATCATTCCCGTTAATGATAGATTCTCGATGAAGAAATTGACTCTTTGTATTTAAAGGAGTTGTGTAAACATAGTGTGCCTGTATCGATCATCTCTATCAAGATCCTCGCTTCGCATCGAATTTCTAGAGATTTGCTCAGAAGTCATTGGGAACGAACCTTGATGAGAGTACTGTTTACCACCCCAATCGAAGGGACGAGGTAAAGTAACGATACAAAATACTAGAAGTGCTGTTTTATGTTTGAATGATTGACCTTTGGTAATAAACCGTATAATCGCTTTCCTTTGGAGATATTATCCTTGATGATTATCGTATTAGGATCGAGATCGAATCCTGTTAGGATCTAAATATTAGAGCATCTGTAAGAAGGAGTTGGGATGAAGACATCCGACATATACCCATTGTGAGTTGGACATGTCTTTTAGGTTTAAGGTTGCCTATGATGACAAACCTAACCTTACAATATACCCGACACGTGAGACCTGAAATTGAAATTAGGATCTAATTATTGACTGCCGGTAGTGGGCAGGAGGTTATGTGAATATGAACTGTAGATCTTGAAGTGCAGGATGGGTAGCGAAGTTATGCCAAAAACAATTCACCATGGAAAAATGAATTGATGATCTAAAAGATCATGGGAATTAAGTCCCCGTTGTATGGGACCATTGAGATAATGTAAAAGATTGGTTTGAAAGGCATATAAGCTGGATCTACCCTAGGACTTCAAGGGCTGCGTGAATTATGTTTCGTATATCGAACTTGATAAAATGTCTATCAAGTGAAAATATGATTACTTCTTGATGAAGTTTGGATCGGCAAAAAGTTGCATTCATCAAAAACCCGTGAACATCATGGATAGAGAAAGTAAGTCAACATTAAGCCTGATTGTATTCCCGTAGTTATGTTTGATAAAACTCGCGTATTGTAATGAATTACATTGTCAGAAAAGACCGAATGTGGAGAAAATACCCACATGGCTTTAACTCTATAAGAAGCGAGTAGTAAGATAAATTGATCTTTGAGGATAAAGATCCTGTTTAGGGGTAAATGCTGTGACAATCCGTCAATTTATGGTCGATATTTTATTCTTAATTATTACTCAAAATCATTATTTTAATGTTATATTATGAACTCATTTATTTTTGGGAATAAATTTGGGTTTACTTCTTGAAGTAACATCGACTATGTCTAAACCGGAGGACTCTACTTTACGTTCTTACGTTTACATACACCGTTTTTGGTGACACTCCGACATTTCAGGAAAATAAATTTATTCATGAATATTATTTTGGAATTTAAATTTGTGTTGGTTCATAAACTTACAAATTTACGAGAAGAGATTAGGACTTACGAGTATAATTAACGTCCTTTACGACTAAACCGGAAACCCTAGGATTACGTATTTACGTTTTTGAACTCCGTTTTTGATGAGACAATTTTTATTAGATTCGTTTTGTACCGTTGATTCATAATTTATAAAAACATTTTTCGTAAAATGACTCGAGGGCACGCAAATCGATGAAACTAGAATCGAGGAATACCCGTAAATTAGTGGGATGAGACAAGTTTACACTTGCCTAACCCCACCATGGGATGGCTAAAGCTTAGCCAACACACTTGAGGTGTGTCAACTTTACATGAAAAGACTAGGACACTCGTCCTAAGCTTTACACCAAACTAGAAACCTAACAAAACCATTCAACATTAAACCACTTCCTCACTTTTCTACATGCAAAACAACTCACAACTCTCTCTTGTTCTCTCCCTATGAACGTCCCATATCACCCAAAAACACCCCATTAGATCAAAAATTCAACCATAAATCATATGTATAATTTACATATGATGAAAACCCATTGAAGGTATGAAGATTGGAGGTGATTTTAACAACTAAAAAGGAGTTTATATGGAGATCAAGGGCTGATTTTTGGAGGAGCTACAAATACTTGGTGATCCTAGAAGTGGTGTTGATATCTCATAAGATTGGTTACCCAAAACCAAGTCTTGTTTATCCAAAAACTCATCATTTTATCACTTTGGTGGTATAGAGATTGTTTCTTCCTATCCTCTTGTTATTTTGAATATGTAATCTTGTATTTTCTTTATTTAAGTATATGTATATGATGATTAAAAATATTATGTGGGGATTTGGTGTTGATAGATTTGATAAACATGGGTAAAAAGATGGAAAACCACATGTAAAATGGTTAAATCTTGCATAATAAGATGGCTGTATAAAAACAGTAAGTAACCAAATGATAAGCTGATAAAATGGCATAGTGGAATCAATTTATAGTAAGTATTAGGTGTTATACACATGTGAGAGTCGGCCATGCAATGGAATTATTAAATGAGTGAGAGATGATCAAAACAAAATTAGTATACCAATCTGAATAGTCTGTTTTGTAGGGACTGTTAAGGATACTTAGGCATGGATTGAGCAGTAGCTATATCTAACTTATTTGTAGCACATAATATGAAGTTTAGGTCATCCAAAAATGAGCTTCTATCTCATTAAATAACTCAAGATATGATAAAAATGGTGAAAGTGAAACTAAAAATCAGATTTTGTGAAATTAAAGTTTAATAGTATTATATAAGCACTCAAAATAATATAGTATAAAATGCGAATTAAAACCCACTAACTTATATATTTCATTTATATAAATATGTATAAGGATAAATAAATGGACATTATATAAAAATGGTAGTTTGGTAAGTTTTATAAGTTATAAAAACTATAAACATGATTTTTACGTCTTTTCGACTAATACCGTAAAATTAACATTTTTCGTCAATTAAAACTTAGACGGTCGGACCCGTCTAATGTAAACTATTTAAATGTCATTTACTGATATATAAGTACCTAATACAAGTAAAAACCGATAAAACCCGAACTATATAACATATGGACATTAACGGGCTAAGTTAGCATTATGGGACTAATAATCCAACTAAATAGGCTAAACACTTATAAATTTACTTATTGGGCTTAACCCACTTAGGCCCAAAATGTAAAGTATAATACTGATAATAAAATTATAATTGGGCTAATGAAATGTATTGGGCCTGTAATGGGCCTATTGGGCCTCCAAAATGTAAACAAGTTGAGCTAGTGTAACTAGTA
The DNA here is from genome assembly GCA_025667525.1 of Glebionis coronaria. Classification (NCBI taxonomy): domain Eukaryota; kingdom Viridiplantae; phylum Streptophyta; class Magnoliopsida; order Asterales; family Asteraceae; genus Glebionis; species Glebionis coronaria. Next base: position 512,548,016 of record CM046877.1, on the reverse strand, counting down.
TAAAAGTTACCAACACATAAACACTATAATGAATGAGTAAAGATGTATAAACCCACTTGATCATCATCATATGTATAAAATCATCATATGTATACATAATTGTTATTTTTATAAAGTCATTGGACAAGACTCTAAGACCGAGTATTATTTGTCTAGGTTTCCGTGATTGAAGCACGTACCGTACATCCAAACCGCCGATAACCGCCTTCCCACATCAACGTGACTTCATAGCCTCGCACTCTTTTAAATGTTTTTATGAAATGTTTTATAAACCCGCGAGGGAGATAACATGTTAGTTTTGATAAAATAGGACACCATTTGTCCCGATTGTTTTTTATTGATTTGGACCCGAATGATTGTATTACCCGATGAATGATTATATAACCCGATGTGTGAAATAAAATGGATTATTAAAGTTAGGTTATGTCACTAAAAGTCCCATTAGCATGAATTGTGAACTACCGGGATTTGGTAGACGCTTATGCAAATAATAGTACTATTTGGGGACGATCACCCCAGTTCGCGCCTTGACGGTTGATCTCCGTCGTGCCGTATTGATTGGTAAGCGAATTTATGTATGAGAATATTTCCATAGCGTGATTTTTGTGAAGAAACGCTAACTTAGATGGGCAAATTGAGTTTCGGGTTAGCTACCCGTTGTTTGTTGTAGTAAGGTAACAATGTCATGCGGCTTATAATAATCCAAAAATAACGAAATACTGCTATACGCACTGAATTACGATATATTGCCTGACTAGCAATACGGGGTCTTATTATTGATATTATGATCGTGTTTTGGTTTTACATAACCATATTCATATAACGGTTTTTTATTTAACTCTATACAACGTTATAAAACGTATTGTATGATGTTTTTAACGACAATGGTTCGTATAATGATTTTGAAGGCGAATGCCTATATTATGATTTTTGATAAGGATTTGTATAAAATGACTTTGGCTATTTTATGGCCTACTACAAAGATTTGTACAAAATAAATTTCGGTAATAAATATATACCGATGATATGTTAATGGTTTTCATTAAACTCTATGAATTCACTCGACGTTTTCGCTGACTTTTCTTTTAACATCAACAAGAATTCATGGCCCACACTTAAATAATAATTTCCATTCAAATGCTTTGTAAAACTTTTATGAAATACTATGACTTGGGACCTATGTAAATTTGATATTTATGAATGGAAATGCTTTATTATTAAACGACGCGATTTTTAAAGCGTTTTCTATGATGTGAGAAATGTGCTATCCCGTATCACCAACGAGTCTTCCGCTGTATTGAATTGTGTATTTTTGGGGGTGTTACGGTTTTTGAGTTGCCATTATACATATCGTGTTTGTGTGAGTAGTGTGTTTTTGCTTTTCAATTTTTGGAAAGCGTAAATATCGTACATACTCATTTTTGTTATTTTCCTTATTATACAATAGTATCCAAATAAATTGTGTTTAGTTTTCCTAAATTAAACACACAACAATCATTTTACTATATTGTAGATATCCCATTATCGTTTTCTTTTTTCTTGTAAATATATTACTATATTGTACTTACGTAGAAAAATAAATATACAAGTACTCCAAAAGCGTGAAAATGCAACCTTGATTCAGGATTTCATCACTCGATCATTGTATTCGAATCTAAAGCAAAAGATTAAAGGCAAAATAGATAAATACTTTTGTGAGGCTTAATTTTGATTAACACAAACTATAAGGTGGGTATAAGGCGGTTGTATTTCACGACCTAAAGTAAAAAGGCTCTTAAGTGATTAGCGTCGCCTCGTTTCCCCCGCTAGCTTGTGCGTGTTTTGAGAAAGAGGGCCAATCGAGGGTTTGTCGCCCAAGTATTATCTACATATCATATATATTTGCTTGTTTTCAGGATTAAACCCTCTTGAACGTTTGGGTGTTCCACCAACGTTCTAAAGTCATCGAAAGCGTTCACTCCACGTGATCGTTTTCATTCTTTGAGGCTATTTTAATCGAGAAATCGATTCGAGGGGAGATTTGTAGATTTGTGTCTACGTAATATAACAAAAATCCAAAAAAATTAAAAACAATCAAAAACCAAAAAAATTGAAAAATCGAAAAACCTCAAAAAGAATCTTCTTTGCTACCACCCATTCTACGCTTAGTGCATGCACACTCGATCGAAGGATTGTTCTAATTCTAGCGACGCTTCGAATCGACGCAATCGTAATCGAAGGAATCGACGACGTAGACGAGACTTAGAAACTGATGTTCCTAATATCGTTGTTGAAGAGACCGTAGAGGATATGGCCGACAATCGTTCGATGATGGAATTACTCCATGTGCCCACCGAGGGTTATGGAGACGCGATCGTAATTCCCGCTATCGAGGCGGAGAATTTTGAGTTTAAGAGCGGAAAGCTTTCGTTGATTCAAGCTATGAAGTTTTGAGGTCGTGAAGCGGATAATCCTCACGGCCATATTCGGAATTTTGATCGTCTTTTAGCCACGAGCAAGTTTAAGAACGTCGACACCGATGTCGTCAAGCTTATGCTTTTTCCGTACTCTCTCGATGATGCCGCCAAGGATTGGTACGAGAAAGAGCCACCTAATTCGATAATTACGTGGAAGGATCTCGTTTCCAAGTTCGTTAATCATTTTTTCCCACCGTCTAAGACAACGTTTTTCAAAAATGAAATTACGAGATTTGAGCAAAAACCGAATGAATCTTTTAGAGACGTGTGGGATCGTTTTAAGGAATTGCTTAGGCAATGTCCTCACCATGGATTTTCAGAGTTTCACCAAATCGATACGTTTTACAACGGTCTTAGTTTTCAAGAACAAGATTCGTTGAGTTCCGCCGCCGGTGGCAACTTTTTGTGTATGACTCCGAAGGATGCGTTAATGATTATCGAAAATCGATCCAAGGTTTACCAACTCCGCAGCGCACCGAGTGTTTCCAATATCGCCAATGTTAGTAGTTCTAATCGCGACATTGAGAGAGTTGATGCGAAAGTCGACAAGCTAACGAATCTGTTTACGTCTTTTCTCGTCGAAATGCAAAAGAAAGACGCTCCCGCTACGGTGAAAGCGGTTGAGACATCGTGTACGTTTTGTGGTGGACCTCATAATTATTACGAGTGTGCGGCTACGGATGGCCAAACATAGAATATGAGTGCGTTAAATAACAATTTTTCTCATCAAAATCAAAATAACGTCGGTCCATCGCAACAAGGAAATTTTAATCAAGGCAACAATTTTTCGAATACCGTGACAATATTCAAGGAAATAATCAACAAGGGAATATTCAAAACCAAGGTTATAATCAAGGTCATAATTTGAATTGGCAAAAACGAGATAACAACAACAATCAAGGAAATAATTTTTCAAGTGGGAATCAAAACAATTTTAAAAGAAGTAATCAAAACCAAGGGAACTTTAATTAAAATGAAAATAGTTCGTCAAACGATTTTCAAAATTACATGAAAACGAATAAGGCTAATATGAGAGATTAGAGGGAGAAATTGGTACTTTGAAAAACAACTTTACTAATACTTTAAAATTGAAAAACACGAATATTGAGCAAGGACAAATTGATATTAAAAGATGTCTTCGGCTATTATGAACAAAGCCTCGGGTGCTTCATCGAGTTCGTTACCTAGTGACACTGTTTCAAATCCGAAGGAACAATATAAAGCCGCCTCGTCTCGTGAGAAAGGTCGTGTGATTACCCCTAACCTTGATGGATTTCGTGTTGTTCCTTCTTCTCAGCCCTCGACTTCTAAGATGTCTTATTGTTCTAAAGTCGATGGGGTGAACGTGGCGACCAAGGAAAAGAGTGCACACCCTCGTGTACCTCAAATTCCATCCACGGTTCAAAAAGAGAGTTTTATCGACCTAACCAAAGTAACCCTTGAAGAAACTTGTACTTCGATCCTTCTTAAAAAACCCAAAAGGCATATGCCGAGAAAGGAAGAGGATCCAGGCCAATTTCTATTACCTTGTGATTTTTCCGAGATTGAGGGATGTTTAGCCCTTGCCGATTTAGGTGCTAGCATTAATCTCATGCCTCATTCTCTATGGAAATTGATGAGATTGCCTTCACTTACCCCCACAAACATGACTATCGAGCTTGCAAATTGTACACCACTTATACCAATTGGAATAGCCGAGGATGTCTATGCCAAAGTTGGAAAGTTTGTTTTTCCCACGGATTTCGTTATATTCGATTACGAGTGTGACCCTAAATGTCCCATTATTTTAGGCCGACCATTTTTATCGACGGCTAGAACCGTAATCGACGTCCATGAGGGGAGACTTACTATAAGATATGGGGAGGATAAAATGGACTTTTTCGCAAAAAAATCCCAAGTGTTAAATGATCATGAAAAAACCGAGGTTTCAAAACCTAATGTTTCAAATTCTAATGATTTAAAAATGTTTACTTTAGCGGAAACTATGAGGCTTAATGCATGTTTTGAAAGAATTAAGAAAAAGGGTTTTAAAGATGATGATTTTAATGATAAAGAATACGTGTACCTAATTCAAAAGGGTATGTGTAAATTTATGAATGAAAAATCACTTTGGGATGTATTCGAGGAAACAAGTGAAACACCAATTCCGAAGGGCGACGTTAGTTCCATCACGACAATGACCAAAATGGAGTCGTCTTCACCACCTTCGAAGGACCACGTCTTTGAGGCTTCAACTTCTAACTCCATCGAAGTGCCTCCTTTTCCTAGCCCAACACCCGTTGAGGCTAAAGGTTTTATCGACATTGATCCTCTCGTCTTAGAAAAGTCACCTAAGCATAGTCATTCGACTTGTAAGACCATCGTTGTGAGTGCTTACATCGACTCTTTCTTTGATGATCATGATGGCAATTTTGCCGAGATTGATCACGTACTTCGAAATCCACATGCAATTTTTGATTCTCCTAAAAAGAAATGTGTGAAGTACGATGATTACGAGTTTGATCCCGAGATTGAGGAAATCATTGAACGAGAGCTAGCTCTTTTTCCTCCACTTCCACCTACAAGTGAGGTCGATCTTTCCAAAATCGAGGATGAACTAAATGAGTTGGAACGTCTTATTTTCGATGACGAACCAACTCATGTAACCACCAAAAATCCAATTCTCGAGTAGTTACCTAATCAACACTCCTCAAATGAGAATTACGTTTACCACATTCGTGAGGATTTAACTTATCAACAATCCCCACAAATGGATGATGGTTTTGTGCTTGATCGTGATCTTTTCGAGAGAGTTTATAAGATACTCAAGGAGGGGAATGACAAACCTTGGTTTGACAAGCCTATCTTTGATGAGGAAATGGATGAGATCGACGTTCATGAGGATGATGAGTATGTTGACCCCGAGGGAGCGGTGCTCTTTATTGATAAATGTTTTGAGAACTTATATAATTTGCCACCCCCTCCCACCAATGACTTAAATGTGAGGATTTTTAGCGCGACTAATTTTGAATTTGACACGCCAAATATTTTCGACATTATTCAATCGGGTTTTCATAAAGAGTTTTTAAACGATGAAAAAGGAAAAGATTTTAAAAATGTTTTAAAATTTTTTTCTGCAAGTTTAACTCCGTCATCACCGCGTTTTATGAGTGCTACCACCTCGTCTACTCCTTTTGACGATGGTGTGTGTGGATCTAGTGTGGGGGAAGCTCCTTATGTTCCCTCACATTTCTCCACCGAGGAAGAGATTTACGATCCCGGAATTGCTTGTAAAGGGAAATCTCGGTCTTCCACCAATGCAATAAATGGAAATCATATTCGTTTGCTTGGTGTGAGTCTACCTCGTGTAGCTCATAAGTTTGCCTTACCCATTGCCCCACATTTCTACTTCTCATCTCTTTTCTTCTACCCCTTTGGGGTTCTAGTTCATGTTGGAGTGACGTTGTTTCGTCTTTCATCCGAAAACGAGGACGCTATCTTCGACCCCGGGATACGTATATCGGGTTTTTAAAAGGACTCCATGTACTTTTGGGCATTGTCATGTAAGACCCACCAAAAATGACCATACCAAGATTATCCCTAAATGATCACATTTATGGGGATTCGAGTCGATCTTTTGACTCGGTTAACAAAAACAAGGTGCCTCGTGGGGGATTCTCATGCTTATCCTTGTAAATATTATCGTTTTTCTAATAGTGTAAAGAGGGGACTTGTGCTCTTCCAACCTTTGTTTCGTGGTTGTTTGTGATTGTGATTCATTAGGTTCATCGTCATCATTTAAGCCTCTCGTGTTCGTTTGACGGATCACTCTAGCTTTGATCGTTGCCTTTCGAGATTCCGATATTCGATGATATCCTTTTATGTTCTAACGTTAATCTTATTAGCATAATTCATAAACGGCTTTTAGGTTATTCATTTTACCCTTTCCATGCTCGAGATTAAGCATTCGACTACGTCTCTAGTATGGGGGTGTTTTCACCCCTAGATTCGAAACATTGAGGACAATGTTTAGTTTTAGTATGGGGGTGAGTAGATACTCCACCTTGCTTACGTCACCACGCAATCCAATATTCATCTCTTTGTTATCATTTTGTTGCAAAATAAGGCTAAAAATGGCCAAATTTTAAAAATTTTCTTGTTTTTCATAAGTTTTTAAGACACGAATGTAGGTTTTCCGATGGTGAGAATAAGAGTAATTTTTGACTTGACCGTGCGTGTTGAGAACTTAGCTTCGATTCCTTAACTTTTTAGGCTAAGTCTCTTCAATGAGGACGAGAAATGATAGAGTTATTTATAAGTCTCGTAATCTTTCATGATCTCATGTGTAGTAATTATTAGCTTATTCTCCCCACGCTTTTGATAATAAATTGTTAATAAATATTGATTTAACAGTTTAGTCACTATTGTTGGTTTCTAATTTGTTTTAGTAGCTTCCATGTAATTAAATTGGGAAAACATTGAGGATTTGCCAACGTCACGGTTTTGAAGTATTGGCACTCGAATAATCGAAAGCTTCAACTAATAATAAGATTTCAAGTGCTCACCTAAATTAAGCAAAAATTTGAAGCTCACAAGGCCGAAAAATCTGTGCCCAAATTGAAAGTAAATAAAGCCTTAATCTTTGAAGCTTTAAAGATCCAAAATTCGCTTTAGCGTGAGGAGATACGTCTTTGGCCATAATAAACACCTCATGGAGAGGTTAAATAAAAGGCAAGGCAATACCTAAGTCATAATAAAAGCTCCATGGCGGAATTGAATAAAAGATGGAGGTAAACCTATGATAATAAGGCCCTTCCGTTAGGGGGCATATAAAAGTCTTGGTAATATGTCTCATGTTCAAAACCGTTATAAAACCGTGTTTATCGATCCTTCTTGTTCCCTTCCGTTAGGGGGCATATAAAAGTCTTGGTAATATGTCTCATGTTTAAAACCTTTATAAAACCGTGTTTATCGATCCTTCTTGTTGACTTAATTTTTTGACATCGTTGTCTATTAGGGTGAATTATTAATTCGATGATTTTGGTTACACCGTTAAGACTCTATTTTTAGACCTAATCTCTATTCACGCATAAGTCAATGATGTATCCTCGTGATCATTAAGACTAAAATAAAATATAAGATATACCAAGTTGGAATAAGGGAGTTTAGGTTCGTAATTAACACTCATGAGATATGATCGTGTTGCTAACTTCCAATAACAATGATCTCGTTACACACTTAGCATGGAATTGGGTGAAAATCAAGGACGACAAAATTATTTCTAACGAAGCATTCACGTGTTCTTATTCTATGATCCAAAATTTCACTTTATCGTGATGAAAACAATACATTATGTCTAAAACACGTGTAGTAGTTTATTTAAATTTATGTCTTCAATAAATGTCATCATAAAATGATTTTTGGAAGTGCTATGATACTTAATTCTAGCATTGCGTGAGGGCACGACAATGGTTTAGTATGCGGGAGTGATGAGACTGTAATTATACATAGTCTCATCGTTCAAATCGGGCTTAAAACGCTTAAAATATCATCAAAATACCCAAATATATGCTTGTGTTTGTTCATTGTGCATTTTAGGTACGGATATCGTGAAATCAACAAAAGGTCACAAGAATCAATCAAAAACTAACACGGGAAACGAAGCCGCACAAAGAACCGGACCTGAATCATGATTTTCCTATGAAGTCCTTGAAGTTTTGAAGATTGTCAAGATTGGTCCCTCAACTTTTGAAGACTTGTCATATTATACCCTTGCAAATATCCAAAATTGCATTAGGGTCCCTAATATTTCAAGATTTGACATGAATAGCCCTTTAATATTGCATTTATTGCAACATTAGTCCTTATTCAAAGTTGGAAAATATGTTGTGCCAAATTCAGCAAGTGCATCAAAGTTGTTAACAAAGGAAAAAGGGGTTTAAGCTGAATAACTTTAAATGCCACATCTTTGGGAATGCAGGGACTTGTTTTGTCCAGACAACAAACCTCTATCACCCAACCACAAGCTGCCACCTCATGGTCAACGCCATATCACCCCCTCCACGTAGACAATCACTAATCAGATCTATATACTTAATTTTTGAAAAAGTATAATTAATTTTTTCCCTCTAAACATTTAATCCCCACCAAATCCGGATCAAAACACACACCAAAAAACACAGTTATGAACTAGAACCCTAAATCCTAATCACCCTATAATCATAGGGGTTTTGGCTGATTCTTTCCACAACCTTAATTAATCTAACCCTAATCCAAACCCACTCACTAACAACTTCACCCGTGACCTCTAATGGCCCCCACCATGTCCCCTGCTCCTTCATTTTTGGTAAGAAAGGACTTTTCACCAGAGAATCAAAGGACCACCACAATTTATTTGTCCCTAAGGCTCATTTAACGACCAAGATGCATCTAACACATCTTTGAACAACTGGCACATCACCATCATTCACGTGAAGGCTTTGAAGACCACTTTTCAAATTTGTTGACCAAGGGTATTATGGACAGATCATGTAGTAGGGTTTTCAAATTATAGAATGTACTCATAGCAGTATAAAATGGGACGGATTATGTCCCATTTTCCTTATTCCACCTTTTCCTTTGTAATATTTTTATCAATGAAATAGTTAAAGCTTTTTAAAAAATCTTTCAAGTTCAAGCTGATTTCCATCTTTACTGTTTTATGTTAGTGTAACCATTTAATTTATTTGCAAAAAAAAATAGTTTAAGTTTTATCAAGTGAAATTCGTTTTCAAAAATTCTTGGAGGTAGTTTTTTTATTCAGAATGAATCACTCAATAGGTTGAAGTGAAAGTGGAAATCTATTGAGTGTATTCAGGCTGGTGTTGGCAACAAGTTTTTAGAACTAGTTTATCCCAAGGCTTGGTTGAAAAATCAGTTTCCCCTTTTTTATTTGTTTATTTTTACTTACTGTTATACAAGCTCACCATAAGCTGCTGAAAACAGCTTAGGGTTAATCTTCTATACCTTGAACTCTTTCTTCTTGGTTTTGTGGTGTATGTGCAGGAATATAGAAGAAACTAATCATCTCCATTTCATTTCCATTTCTGAAATTTTTGAAGATATTTCTTTCTTTCTCTACATCAACAGCTCTCAAAAGCTCTTGAGCACAAGCCCCAGCTTGTATGGAGAAGGCCTCAGCTGGCCTTTGTATGGTTGGATGTTAACCATACTAGGTAACGGGCTTGAACCCTCCTAGAAGTAGGAAATTGTTGCTTGTTGGTTTGTGGGAAATTGTTGTTAGAAGCTAGTTAAAGGGTTGTTTCATGTTTGTTTAATGCTTATATGAATGTTAGGGTGACTTAGAATCAGTTTTAAGTGTTATTGCTAGACATTTGTTTGTTAATTTTCAATTTCAGAAAGTAAGGAGTGTTTGGGTTAGGGTTTTAAAGTAAGAGGGTGATAAGATTTTGGTTTAAAATCTGCCTAAATAGACTTCATTAGGTTATTATAGTTGTGTTAACTGTTGAATTTTCAGTTTGGTAAGATTTTAATAAGATTTGCATGTTACACTCTTGGTAAAATTGGTAGAAATATAGTAAGCTTTAATACTGCCATGTTTTAGTATTTTTTTGGGTATATAATTTTGAAGTTTGTTAGGGTTTAGTATAATACAGGTTTGTAATCTGTTTGAATTGTTTTGGTTGAGTATATGTGAAGATTTGGTGAGCCAAAACTCACCCAATTGCCAACTGCATCAGCAAACACTCACAGACCCCTATTATGCTCAATCAGTGACTTATTTGTGGCCTTTGTGTGAGATTCTTGTGAACAACTTGTGAGTTTTATTGCATAACTTGACTCCCTACACTCCACTGAGTGTAGGGGTGTTCTTGTTTCCAATTGAAACCCAACAACCAAAAAGTTACACGTCAAATAGTGGACAGACCTCAAATTTTGTTAAGGTAGTGGGAAAAACCTTCCAACTGCTAGTGTTAAAGTTCCCACTGCTGGGGATAAGGACAAAACTAGACCAAGTGTCCCTTTCAGTTTTTTAGATTTTTGTCTTTAGTGACCTTTTTTAGGTCTTTTTTCAGTAATTTTAATTTTGTTATTTTTGTTATTTTATTTTTGAATTTTCCATTTAGTTTAATTTTATGTTACTGTTCATTTTCTATTTTTTAGATTTAAGGGCATTTTTAATTAGTTTTTATTAAACTGTTTTTTGTCTTTTAGTGCAAAAAGTTTACATTTTTCAGTTTTAAAACTTTTGTTAGTTTCAGGAAATTATTTTAAGATTTTTAGTTAAAAAAGTTTTATTGTTCACCTTTTTACGTATTTTTTAGAATTAATCTTAGTTTAAATAGTTTTAAATTATTTCTGTTTTGTCTTTTAGTGAAAAAAAATTATTTTTTCAAACTTTTTCATTTTTCTACTATTCAGTAATATAATTTAGGATTTTTCAAATAGTCAAATTATTTTTAGCATTATTTTACTATTTTTAATCATTATTTTAGTTTAAAAATAGTTTTTAGTGTTTTAAAAATAGAAAAATAGTTTTTAAAATTTAGTAAAAATAATTTTTAGTCTCTAAATAATATAAGAGAGTTTTTTGTTCAATAAAATAATATTTTGGGCTTTTTATTAATTATATTTAATTTTAGGGCTTTAATTAGCATTTAAAATTGAATATTTAATTAATAAAAGGTTTTAAAATTTATTTATTGGAATTTTATTCTTATGTATATTGTTTTAGATTTAGTTTTGATTTTTAATTAAATTTTAGGGTTAAATTTTAATTTTGTCACGTTTTACGTATTTACGTTCACTTTTTACGTCAAAAATCGTCGTAGTGTAATCGTAGTCGTAGCTCGTCTTTACTTTTTCTCTCTTAAACCAAATGCGTCACTAATCCAAACTTTGATTCTATATAATTGGTACTCATAACACATACACCTCCTTCGAGAACGAACCCGCATTTATTCGGTTTTACGTTTTTCCTAAAGCGTAAGACTTAATACTTGCCGCTCATACGCGTTTTTCCTAAAAACGTGTACGATATCCTACATCAGTTGTGTTGTGTGTAACTTGTCTCACATTTAATTCATAAGGTAGTTTAAGGTTATGTGTGATTGATTTGTGGTTTGCCATGTTTGCTTGTATGTTATAATAGTCTAAAAGTCACCAAGTGACCATCTGTATCAGCAAACCTGTTTTCTGTTTACTTGTTGCATCAGCAGACATACAAAGATTAAAATGATATCTCCATGGATAAAAAATGTTTTCTTGCCATCTTTAGGGTAGAACAATAGGTATTCTATTTGTTATCTACATTTGGAAGAGATTTGGTAGCTTAAAAGTGCAAAACATACTCACATATACCACAAGACCTGCTTAGTTGTTCTTTTCTTGCTGTAAATTGGTGATTTGTGCCTTTAATATGATTGGATTTGTGTTTTCTCTGTTTATATCACTCCCTACAACTCCACTGGTTGTAGGGGTGCCCTGATTGTCCAAAAACACCAAGCAAAACAGGCTCAAAAGCCCACTTTTCACTCTCTGAGGTGAAGCAGTGGGAACTCCTTTCCTACTGATTACCTTGTTCTAGCCACTCCTGAGTAAAAAGACAAAACAACTCACATGTCACCATCACATCTTTATTGTTTTTCTCTTTAGTGGATAAAAATCACTTTTACTTGAGTGTTTTCTTTTTCCTGATTAATATAAACTAATTTAGAATTTTTGGAAAAACATTTATAGTTTTGTCAATATTTAATTAATTTTTAGGATTAATTTAATATTTTTATAGTTTTTAGTCAATTAAAAATAGGAAATCAGTTTTAAAAATTCAAGAAAAATACTTTTTAGTTAAAATATAATATAAGTAAGATTCTTACTTGATGAAATAATATTTTGGGTTTATTTCTGATTTTATTTAATTTCAAGTCTTTAAATAGCATTTAAAATTGAATATTAAATTCAAAATAAGTTTTAAAATATTTTTATTAAATTTTTATTGTTATTTATATTGTTTTTGATTTAATTTTTATTTTTAATTATTTTTTAGTTTAAATTTTTAAATTCGTCACGTTTTACGTTATAATTCGTCGTAGTTTAAATTAATCATAATCCGTCATTTTTTTATTTCCTTTTTTCATCTCATCATTATTAATCTCAAATACTACAAGTTTAACACACACATTAATCCTCCTTGGTGAACGAACTCATAACTTGGGTCATAAGTGTTTTTCGTTTTCCAAAAAGTACACTTAATACTTACCACTTTTACGTTGTTTTTCCTAAAAACTTATTTTTACTACTATCATTATGGCGTTGCTGCCGCGGAGGCGTGTTGTGTTTAAATTTGGAAAAATTTGTTTTTGATATTATCCATAATTAATACTTGTGTGGTTAGCACTCTAATCACACGTATTATCGGTTTTTATCGTTTGTTTTTGTGAATATCAATATTACTTACGTATCACAATAAATCTAAAGGATCTCCAAATACGCGAGAAATCGCACCTCATGAGCGGGCATTCCGGTCGTTAGTGAGTGTATCAAAATCAAACAAAGAAAAGGCAAAATAGATAAATACTTTTAAGAAGCTTAATCTCGACAAGTACAAACTACAAGGTGGGTATAAGGCGGTTGTATTTCACGACCTGAAGGAAAAAGGCTCTTAAGTGCTTCGCGCCGCCTTGTTTCCTCCGCTTGCTTGTGCCTACTTAGAAATTGAAGGCCGATTAAGGGTTTGCCAACCAAATTATTAATCAAGGTACCATATATACTTTCTTGGTTTTGAATTATTGAACCCTCCTAAACGTTTTGGTGTTCCACCAACGTTTTAAAGTCATCGAAAGCTTTCACTTCACGTGATTGTTTTCATTTCTTGAGGTTTCTCTAATCAAAGGTTTGATTCGAGGAGCGATTTGTAGATTTGTGTCTACGTAATTCACGAGAAAAAGACAAAAAGATAAAAAAACAATCAAAAGCACAAAAAAATTGAAAATCAACAAAAACCCCAAAAGAATCTTCTTTGCTCACCCCCACGGTGTACGTTACGTTTATGCTAACTCGCTCACAAGCTAAATGTGCACGTAAACGTCGAAATCGAAAGGAAGGAACACCAACTCCTCCTATTGAAGAATCTCCCATTGTCGAACCCATTGTAAAACAAGAAGTCTCCATGGCTAATCATACTATGATAGAGTTACATCAAACACCCACCGAGAGTTATGGAAAAGCGATTGTGATTCCGGCTATCCTTGCGGAGAATTTTGAGGTTAAGACGGGTTTATTGTCCATGATCCAAGCTAACAAGTTTCGTGCTGAAAAAAAGGACAACCCTCATAACCACATTCTCCATTTCAACCACCTTACATCGACTTGCAAGTTTAAGGATGTCTCGAATGACTCCATTAAGATGATGCTTTTTCCGTATTCCTTAGAGGAGCCCCCCAAAATTTGGCTCGAGAAAGAACCACCCAATTCCATATTGACGTGGAAGGATCTCTTGTCCAAATTCGTTAACCAATTTTTTCCGCCCTCTAAGACTATGCATTTGAAAAACGAGATTTCAAATTTTTCACAACAATATAATGAGAGTTTTTCAACGGCTTGGAATAGGTTTAAGAAAATGTTCCATGAATGTCCTCATCACAGTTTTTCCAACTTATATCAAATCGACACGTTTTACAATGGATTGAATGATCATGAACGAGATTATCTTAATGCCGCCGCGGGTGGTAATTTTTTGTGTAAAACGGTCGAAGAAGCATTGACAATCATTGAAAATAGGTCCAAATTTTATAGCCCTCGTAACACATCGAGCGTTAACATGGCTTCGCCTTCATTGTCACCTGCCATTGATGCTAAACAAATTGAGTCTAATGTGGAAAACAAATTGTTCGATAGGTTTAAGGGATTGTTATAAGAGTTTAAAATTGGTGAACAACCTACTCCGGCTACGGCTAAAGCTGTTGAGGTTACTTGTGTTTATTGTGGTGGAGCTAATGATTACTCCAAGTGCATTACCTCAGGTGGTAACACTTCGAGTGCCTACGTGGCCATGGGAACTTACATCCAAAACGGTCAAGTTACCCGTACTAATCAATTGACTCTACTGGGTTTTCCACCTAATCAAAACAATCAAAATGCTAACAACTATTGCAACAACAATCACCATGGAAATCAACAAAATTATAACAAGGGTAATTACAACAATGGGAATCAAAGGAATAGTGGTCAAGTGCAAAACCAAAATCAAAATCGTACTTTTCAAAACCCGAGTCAAGGATTTCAAAATGCTTACATTAAAGAGGTTCCAAATGACTTATTAAAATACGCTACAGCAAATGATAAATTTCTCGAAAATATCCAAGAGCAATTGGCTAGTCGAGCTAGGGAAACGGCTAAAAATACAAGGGAAATAGAAAACTTTGCTAAGGAAAATGCCAACATGAAAATTGAATTGAAAAACGATTTTGCAAACCAACTTAGAGGTCAAAACAACAAAATCGAGCAAAGTCACTCTAAGCTTAAACAAAGGATAGACCAAAGTGCCACTAAACCAGATGTTAAGCTTAATGCTACTTTAGAAGCTCCCATGATGAACAAAGCCTCTACTTCGGGTGGTCTTCCTAGCAACACCATATCAAACTCGAAAGGAGAGATGAAAGTGATTACCACACGTAGTGGTAAGACCTTTAAAGATCCTACTCCTCAACCAATTACTCCTACGGAGGAGGAAATTAAGGAAGAACACGAGGTGGTGGTTGAAAAGGAGCATGTTTCTATTCCACGAAGTACCGCTCAAACCACACCTACGGTCGACCCTTCACCAAGTTTGGAACCAGAGATTCCAAAGGCTATGCCTACGTCCCACCCAACACCACCCTTACCTTACCCATCGAGACGTCACACGGAAAAATTGCAAGAAGGTAACAATTATCAATTTGAGCTTTTTATAAAAATATTTCTTGATTTGCATTTTAACATATGTTTCGCCAACGCTTTAATTATGATGCCTCGATTTGCCGCCAATTTTAAAAGTATGTTGAATGAGAGAGATTGCAAAAATATAATCATTGTTCATCGGTTTCTCTTAACCGCATACCTCAAAAAGTCGGTGATCCCGGTAAATTCTTAATTTCGTGTGGTATCCAAGATATGGAAGAATGCAACGCCTTGGCCGATCTTGGTTCTAGCATTAAGTTGATGCCTCTTTCGATGTTCAAGTCGCTCAATCTTCCTAATCTTACTCCTTCAAAAATGTCTATTGAGATGGCCGATCATTCTACAATTACCACATGTGGAACGACCGAAGACGTTTTTGTAAAAGTGGGAAAGGTCTATTATCTGGTAAAGTTTATCGTAGCCGATATTCCCACGGATCCTCAAGTTCCTCTAATTTTAGGTCGTCTATTTTAGATACGTATAAAGCGATTATTGATGTGCATGCTAGGAAAATCACTGTACACTTCAACGACGAGGAACTTGTTATAAACGCACTCCAAAATTCTCATATTTATCATGTTCATTCTATCGCGACTATGAACCATGTTGATTTAATCGATTCCGTTTGCGAAGAATTTTCACAAGAGATTTTAGGCTCCGCCGATAAAGTAAATAGTGGCAATCCAACTATGCTCGATCCAATCCTTGATAATTCGACACCTTCTTTCACTCTATTTGAAGGAGGGGGTTTTACTTTGGAAGAGTTTGATGTACCTCGAACTTCTAACGAAGACCTCGACAACGATGAGGATTTTTCAATTATCAAGGATTTTCTAAAGGATTTCCCATTTCCTCCGCCGATGGAGGTTATGAGTATTGAACCCAAATCTTCAATCGAGGAACCACCAACCCTTGAAATGAAAGATCTTCCTCCTCACCTTGAATACGTATTCTTGGAAGGAGAAGATAAGTTGCCGGTTATTATTGCGAAAGATCTTTCGGATGATGAAAAAACCGCACTTATCGATGTCTTAAAAGCTCACAAGGGGCAATTGCATGGAAACTTTCCGACATTAAGGGTATTAACCCAAAATTTTGTACCCACAAAATTTTATTGGAGGAAGACTACAAGCCCGCAATCCAATGTCAAAGAAAGGTAAACCCTAAAATTCACGACGTCATCAAAAAGGAAGTTCTTAAACTACTGGACGTGGGAATGATTTACCCTATATCTGATAGCCCTTGGGTGAGCCCAATCCATTGTGTCCTTAAAAAGGGAGGAATGACCGTTGTGCCAAATGATGACAACGAGTTAATTCCAACTCGACTCGTAACCGGTTGAAGGGCGTGTATTGACTATCGTAAGTTAAATGACGCCACTCGAAAAGACCATTTTCCCTTGCCCTTCATGGATCAAATGTTGGAGCGACTCGCGGGAAATGATTTCTATTTCTTTTTAGATGGTTTTTCTAGTTAATTTCAAATCCCCATCGATCCTCGTGATTGATTGCAGTGTTTTACTACTCTTTAGGAAAAGAGCGTAAATAGGAAAAGTAGTAAGTGATGACTTAGGAATATCAAGCACTAATGACCCTAAGGTGTGAAAGTTCATTTTCCAAGGAGGTATATGTGTGTGACTAAAATGTAAATGATTTGAGATTAATATTTAGAAAGAAGGGATGAGAAATTAGAATGACGGATACTTGAAAATTATTACAACGACGACTAAATTAAAAACCGTAAAAAATACTAAAATAAAAATTAATTCTAAAAATTCCCAAACAATTACCAAAAATCAAATTAAATAAACTAAGAGTTTACAAATGATCAAAACTTTTTCAAACCTTTTGATTAAATAAATATTAATTTTTAAATGCTAATTAAAGCCCTAAAAATACAAATAATTATTAAAAAGTCCAAATAAAGATTTTTCACTTTGTAAACCTCTAAAATGACTTAAAAAGACTAAAAACAATTTTTATGAATTTTTAAACTAAGGAAAACTATTTTTAAATGATTAAAAACTATTAAAATATTAAAATAATTCTAAAAATTAAGAAAATGATGCTAAAATTAATCTAAGAGTTTTAAAAATCCTATTTTAATGTATTTGACCTAAGAAAAATATAAAAGTTGCAATAATGTGGAAAATGAAATTTAATAATAAAATAATATTAAAATATTATTAAAAACCAAAGATTATGAAAAATTCTAAAAACTTGCAAACTAGTTTATTTTAACCTAAATAATCAGAAAATGAAAGTGAAATTACCAAAATACCCATAATGGGCCCCCAAATGGGCTAAATGTAAAAACAGTCCAAATGAAATGGGCTTTTGGGCCCAATAAAGTGAAACTTAACCAAAATAAGCTGAAAATCACCAGTCTAGCTTAAAATTCAATTCTAAACACAAAATTCTGAAGGCCCAAAAGCAGAAAGTGAGCTTATCACAGCTTAATAGTATAGCAGCTTATTCTTATTGGGCTTTTTGGCCTATTAAGCAATAAGCCAATGCCATAAGCTCAGATTTGACACACAACCTTATTTTGAGATGCCTAAGAGATTTGTGAAAATAAATTTCAAATTAGCTCAACCAATAAGTCCGAAATAAGCAAAGTAAGTTTTCACTAAAAGACAAAATAGTCGACTTAGAGTTCTAGACCACCTCAGACTTTGAAATAAGTTACAAAAGACTCTAAATGACTTAATTAAGACAAATCAACAAAGAAAAGTTCAATAAGCCAAGCCAAATAAGTAGAATAAGCTTATAAGCACTTATGTAAAAGTTAAAGTTATTGGTATTCTAGTCAAAGCTCAAAGTCAACCCCTCAAATGATCTATTATGAACAAATGAGTCAAATAAGTAACACCTATTACAAATTCAAATTTGTTGCAGGTTTAAATAAGTTAGAATAGCTTATTGATAAGCACAAGGTGAAATAACACTCGTAGTGGCTAGCAGCAGGGGAAAGGTGTTCCCACTGCTTTGACTATTTGACTTGCTTTTTTAGAGAGATACGGTTGGATTCAATGGAAACCAGTGACACCCTTGTAATTAGTGGATCACAAGGAGTCAATATGAACAAAGAAATCACAATTTGGTTCAGCCAATAAGCACAAAATAAGCAAACAGTCACCAGATATGATACAGACTTGGAAAATAAGCAGTTATGATAAAATAAGCAGATTAAGCATGAATAAGCCAACCAAAATTAACCATATGCATACACAAGCTATAATAAAGTCCAATAAGCACAAATAAACTTGTTTCAACCACTAGATCAAAGATTAGAAGCAGATTCAAGCACAATCAGTTTCTGATGAACAAAGGTGTTGGAAATACATTTTACGTATTAGAAAGGATCGGTCACTCCAACAATAGTCCATGTAATAGCTTGTAGTTTAGTTATTTATATTTATTAAACAAAGACCAAAACCGAGCCCATGAAATGTATGGGTCGGCGGCCTAATATAAACCCAAGCCCATCTCATGGGTTTGGGTATATAAACCCTCTCCTTAGATGGAGAGGGTGGTGATTTCATTTCAAATAACACATAGTTCTTAAACTTTCTCTCTCTAGAAGTGTGAAATCATCTATCTTTCTCTCTCTAAAACATAAGCAAGATTTACATATCATACAAATGGTATCAAGAGCCATGGGATGATTGTATTGTTTATGTGTTTGTGTTCTTGATTCATACGCCTATTTTGATCCATTTTACACGAACCAAATTTTTTTATTTGTGTTTTTTATGGTTTTTTCTTGATATAAATCTTCTACATAGTTATGGTAGAGTTTTGGTATAGTTACTTTGGCTAAAAACACAAAAATTTTGGGTGTTTTGATCTTTTTCTTGCTTAAAATTTCGATTTGGTTGAGTTTTGTCCGAGAAAAGTGGGATTTATTCCGATCAGTGTCATCGGAAAAGGGTTTAATAGTTATTCTGATCAGTGTCATCGGAAAAGGGTTTAAAGTTTTCGATCATATTCCGATTTTGACACATTCCGAAAAGGATATTCCGATTTGGCACATTCCGACAAGGGTATTCCGATTTGGCACATTCCGACAAGGGTATTCCGATTAGGGACATTCCGGTCAAGGGTATTCCGATTAGGTACATTCCGATCAAGGGTATTCCGATAGGCTTATTCCGACAGTTTTCCGATCTTTATTCCGATCAACATTCCGACAACCCAAAATTATTCCTTAAAAAATTTCGACGTCTGCAATTTTGTCTTGGAATTTTTGGTTTATCGAGAACATAATTTAGGGGATTTCAACATTATTTCTCGGCTTTAACACACTACAACAAACACATTTACTTTCTCTCATTGTTCGATCAATATTTGTAAATCTTAACTTATCGAAATGGAGTACACATCTCTTACGGATAAGTCCATCCTCTCGGGTACGGATAATCGTCCACCAATGTTGGAAAATCTATGTACGTGGATTGGACTTCCCTAATGGAACTTTACATGTTGAACAAAGACAATGGACATCTCATTTGGGCATCGGTGCTCAATGGACCATTAGATTATGGTACAGTGACGGAAGGTACAGCTACTCGTCCTCGCACAACGGGTGAATTGACTGGAGATATGAAGATTCAAGACAAATGTGATAAGTATGCCACAAACATCATTCTTCTAGCCCTTCCTCCAGATGTCTACAAACTCATCAGCAAACATAAAGTTGCCAAAGAGTTATGGGATAGAATTCGTGATCTAATGCAAGGCACCTCGTTAACTAAACAAAAACGAGAGTGTAAGCTTTATGATACTTTTGATAAGTTTACCTATGTGCTAGGGGAGACTCTCAATGACTACTATCTGAGATTTACCCTATTGTTGAATGAACTCAATATCTATGGCATGGTAATTCTTACGTTTCAATTGAATACCAAGTATTTGAACACTCTTCCTTCAGAATGGAAAAAGTACGTGACGGATGTTAAATTGGCTAACTACTTGCATAACACCAATGTGGATCAACTTCAAGATTTTCTTCCGCAACACGAATGCCATGTGATCGAGGATTGGTTGTCTAAACCTCAAGTTCATGATCCACTTGCCATGTATGCTTCTCAACAAAACATGGCTTATACTTATCAACAACTGTCACACCCCACCATGGAGGAATATGGGACGCGACGCATGGATATCATCACAACAATAGCGTGTCCATAGAGAGAACCATATGAATTAGAAATGTCATAAAAGGTGACACAAATATCATGACAATATCTCATCAATGTAGGAGTCTAGGTAAGTAGGTAACAGTCCTACCTCTTACCCAAGACAAACAAATAACACAAACAAATCAACATATAGGTTCATAGTGTCACATATTGAAACAAACAGACAAAATAAACTAAGAAGGAATGGGGATCTCCTTCTAAATGCATTCTTACGCGACTCCAATCCTAGCCACATATGTTCTCACGCTTAACCACTTTATCACCTGAAAGAGACACTAAAACACGTCAACATAATGTTGGTGAGAGTCATAAGTTTAGACTCCAACCGAAAATAGATTATAATAAGGTGTGAACAACCATAAACCACTAAACATATGGACAATGTGCTACAAGTATGCATTAACAACTAACATTCAAGATCAATCATGCCAAACCAAATCCAAGGCTCCCAGCCTTACCAAACACCATGGTACCATAGGCGCCCATACACCTATGTACCAATCCCAAGGCCCCGCCTTATCATTATCCATTGGTCCCATAGATACTCACACATCTATGTACCTCCCTAAGGCCCCGCCTTGTCAACATCCCTTTGGTACCAAGTCGAACCATAATAACTGAGATGGTACGTGTCCCCCGATCCAAATCATAAACACAATCTAGAATCACATAGCAGTTAATCACATAAGTGCACACACAAGTCCATCACAAACCATAAAAACATTCACAACATTAGTTACAAAACCATACAGTGTCTCTTCCATCCCATCTGGAAGTGAAAATAATTAAAAGATATGGGACTATGAAACTCACCTGATTGAGCTTCTCCAAAAATCCGCGCACTAGCAAAAAGCTAACAAACAAAAGCACACAATCAAAACATGAACCAAACATAAAGATGGCTCATCAACCCATGATGGACATCTAACCTTCTCCAATATATATACCTCATTTATATTTTCTAAGCATCTTATTACACCCCCCCTATAAAGCCCTTAACTTAGTTTACTTCATAACCCGTCTCGTTAACATTTTACCCAAAATAGTCGCGGTTTTTAGGTCTCCAAACTATAAGCCAAACGCCCACCGAACCATACTCGTGATCTCTTTAAAGGAAACCTTATGCCCTTACATATGTCAGCTAACTCCTCCCTTTTTCCCCAACCTTAAAGCTACTGTAAGGCCCCGATATATATATATATACTTCTTCCTATCCGCATATTACCGATTTTGAACATACAAAACGTTTGTTATGATTAGGGGGTCTTACCCTAACCCATTTGCTTAGCCACCCTTCAGGTCTTGTATTTAATATATAAACCAACTACCATGCTCATTAGAGGGCTCAAATGTACTCCTAAGTACCCCAATCACCTTAAAACATTAAACTAAACCCGACTGATTTCAAAACTGTTTTGACCTCTGACCGTTTAACATGTATTTGACCCACCTCCCACCTCCAATTTAGTTCTCATTTCTTGAATTTGAAAGCCACTTCAAATAACTATTCAGGGATGCTTGGATCGCAAAATAAGGGTTTGTAGAACTCTAGATATGATCAAAACAAATGACATAAAATTTTGCCAAGTTTTTAAAAACAAATTTAACACAATTAGCTTAATTAATTACCATCACCATGCATAATTATTATCTCTAATTAATCTAATCATGTTTATACCATTATAATACAGAATTCATAATTAACTTAACCCTAGATCCATCATTTATTGATTGTAAGAGAATTAAAAACAACTTAATTAAAAAGTGTATTGAAGATTTTACTTTAGAATTTTTGAAAGAAGAAAAATTAATGAAGAACCCTAAATAGACTCCATTGATTTCGACTTAAGCTTGATCTTGTTGTCCCATATTATTTAGATGATTAGAGATAGAAAATAGATGAAAAGAGATGGAATCCTAGAGAGAGAAAGTAGTGAGAGAAAGTAGA
This sequence comes from Glebionis coronaria, assembly GCA_025667525.1. Classification (NCBI taxonomy): domain Eukaryota; kingdom Viridiplantae; phylum Streptophyta; class Magnoliopsida; order Asterales; family Asteraceae; genus Glebionis; species Glebionis coronaria. The sequence continues at coordinate 512,525,494 of CM046877.1, read as the reverse complement.
GAGAGAGGTGATTAAACTTGGTGAATATTAGATTAGGAATAGTGAGTTTACAAATGACCATCCACCCTCCTAACATGCTAGGAGGGTAGTATATATAGTCCACCCACATGCGGGCTTTAATGGACTATATATTGGGCCGGGCTTGTCTTTTGGACTTTAATTAGTTTAAATCCAAGCCCGTGAACCACGACTTTATAACTACCTATTACAACGTTCTAATAAATATTACAATAGAAACCTATGACCGAACATTCTTGTTTGACTCAATATTTTGAGGCTAACAATATCCCCTAATGTGAGGTCATTCCTCTTTGATATTTGGATTCCAATGGAGATTTATGAATTTCGTCATAAATGAGTCTTGAACGTGTAACAGTAGTTTTGTTCCTTTATGCTGTGATCTTTGAGCCTTTGTCATTGTCTTTCGACTTTGTCTTTTATCTTGAGATCTTAAAATCATTCTTGACTTGTCTTTGCCATCTTGCGATCTTGTGTCTTTTTCCACATGCTCACACTATTAATTGTTGAATAAGTCTTTTGGCATGAATATGTGGTTTTGAATCTTTGACTTTGCTGAGTACACCGTGACGCCACCTTCTTGAGACAAAACTTAGATACGGACTGAATGGCTTTGACATTCGTCCTAAATCGGTAGCGTTTTACCTCCGCTCGGTGAAGACCGTTATACGATATTAAATACCGTACCTGTGATTAGGTAGATTCAATTAAGAATCTCCTTGACAGGGTTTCGCGGCTGTACTAGCCGTTCTCTTTACCCGACCGTCTCAAAGCAAGACTGCGAACATAAAGAGTGAATCAATTGGATAAATATCCGCTTGATTAAAGTCGTCAATTCAAATTCCTGGAACAAGTTTGATTCATTAAGAATCTTACCATTGTTGCTTTCCAGTTGACACAAGTTTGATTCATAAGAATATCACAAGTCACCTACCGTAGCGCTGTTTGATGTTGACGCTAGAAGGATTTCCATTCGTCACTGTGAATATTAATGAATATCACTCTGAATGTTCTGGCAAGACCATAAAGATATTGCGTAGAAACTTGAAACGAGTTTGAATCAATTCAGAATCAAACCACTGTTGCTTTTCAGTTTTACATATGTTGAATTCATAAAGAATCTTGCATATGACCTACCACAGTGCTGTTTGATGTTAACACTGGAAGGATTTCCACTCATCATTGTAAATACTAAGTAGTATCACTCTGAGTGTTCTAGCAATATCACAAGGATATAGCGTAGGACTCTCTTGATCTTCATCCGTGTGTCCTAACGAGATTTGATTGATCTCTTGGCTCTAGACTCTATTTGTGCACTTTTAGTGGTCGGAGGCTGGAGCAGATGCCACCTGTTCAATATCAACTATCTCGGAGTGAGAAAGTCAATAGAAGTCGTGTTGATCTCCGTGACAATAAAACAAACTTCTTTTGAGAGAAGCCTGAGTAGCTAGGAAAGGGTTGTGCTTCACATCACTGGGTCCATGATGAGTTTGTCTTCATGATGAGTTGACCCGGTTTCTGCCTAAGTTGTATGGAGGGCTTCTTTCTTTAGACCCTTTATCCTTACATTTCTTTTTCATTCTTCAACCCCTTCAATGCTTACCAAGACATCATTACTAACACCTTGTTGTGATTGTTCCGGTGCTAGCATCAGTATTTAGTCGGCATTCAGCTACGTTCACATTCTACTCCATCTTTCCTAAGGACTTCTAATAATCTATTGGATTGTCCCTGGGAAGATCCCTCCGGTTCTGGTTGGATCATAGGACTTAAACCTAACCACCCTTTTGACACCAATAACATCGTGAATTAAAGATGTTGTGGGTATTTGATCGTAACCATGAGTGCTTAAGTCTTTAGATCACATTTTAATCACATTTTCTCCCCCTATCTCTAATATATAAAATCTTTTGATATTAGAGATACCAAATTTAATTAAAATATATTATGAAAAATAGTCTTGAAAATCTTCGGGAGAAAGATGTGTCAAACTTAGCATGAATTTTGGAACGCTCCCCCTCAAAAATTGATCCAATGGAATTGTCATTACGAGGATTTGATCCACATTAAACTTTTGAGGATAGGAGTTGTTGAACACACAATTTTTGAAAGATTTTGAATATCATTGAGAAATTCTTGAAAAAATTGTGTTCAACGCTTTTTGAAAAATCAATTCTTTTTGTCAAAAAGGTTTTTCTAAAGCATAAACTTGAGTTCATAGACTTTGAATGTCTTGACGAATCCACTCAAGTGTAAGAAGATTTAACTTCTTTTGCTAAGGGTAAGAGCACAAAAGCATACACTCACCCGTGAATATAGTTCCGGGTTGCAATCTGAAAGTGATTACAAGCCATGTGTTGAGCTCAAAACGTGGTATTTTGTGACAAGATCAACCCAAGATAGATTGCTCTACCCGTTGTTGGAAATATTGTCCAAAATAGACAATTTCCTTTTGAAAAGATAGAAATGACATGTTTTTAAAAATATTTACAACTTTCATTCGAGCTTTATGTACACACCCGTGTCGTTATTGAGCGACATTTCTAGGTACGTCCATATTATCGATACTGAAAGACATGTCGAGAAGAATATTTTTGGATTATCAAAGAATTTTTAATTTTGTATTTTGCTTTTTCATTAATATTTACAGGTAGATGTTTGATAGATGAATCAAGCAGGCTTCTTTACCAGAACCTCCAGTTCTGCTGGAGTCAAACATCTCATACCAATTTGCCTAACAAGATACGCAAACCTCTCTTTCAAAAGAGCTTTTGTAAACAAGTCAGCTAATTGGTAATCAGTTCCAACAAAGTATAATTCAACAATACCCTTTTCAACTTGTTCCTTAATGAAGTGATATCTGACATCAATGTGCTTCGTGCGGGAATGATGTACCGGATTACAGGAGATGGCTATGGTCGACTTTGAGTCACAGTACATAGGTACTTTATCAAAATGGAAGCCATAATCCGTGAGTTGTGTTCTCATCCAAAGAACTTGAGCACAACACGCAGATAGAGATACATACTCCGCTTCGGTTGATGAAAGTGACGTGCAATCCTGCTTCTTGGAAGACCATCCCACAAGATTATCTTGACCTAGAAATTGTGCACCACAAGAAGTACTTTTACGTGTATCAAGACACCCTGCATGATCAGAATCTGAATAGGTCGTTAGAAAGAAACCAGTTTCCCTCGGATACCAGAGTCCCATGTGAATGGTATTCTTAAGGTACCGAAAGATCCATTTAACCTCCTTGAGGTGCTTTTCAGTGGGTCGTGCTTGATATCGTGCACAATAGCATGTAGCATGATGTATATCAGGTCTGCTTGCTGTCAAGTACATGAGAGACCCGATCATGGAATGATATCTCGTTTGATCTATGGGTAATCCCTCCAAATTAGCATCTAGGGATGTGGTTGATAATGGTGTCCCAACGGGGTCACATGATGTCATACCATGCTTTGTGATTATCTATTGACAATACTTAGCTTGGTTAATAAAGATACCACTTGGGGATTGGTGAACTTGAATTCCTAGAAAGAATTTTAGTTCGCCCATCATAGACATTTCAAATCTGCTGTGCATTACTTTTTCAAACCATTTTGAAAGTTTTGGGTTTGTAGACCCGAAAATAATGTATCAACATAAATCTGCACAAGCAAAATGTCATCCACATATTTATAAGTGAACAAAGTTAAATCAATGGAACCTTTTGAGAAACCTTTGGAGACCAGAAATTTCGAGAGCTCGTCGTACCACGCCCTTGGAGCTTGCTTGAGTCCATAAAGTGCTTTGTGGAGACGATACACCTTGTCAGGATAATGAGGATCGACGAATCCTTCTGGTTGTGTGACATAGACTTCTTCCTTCAAAGGACCGTTAAGAAACGCCGTCTTTACGTCCATTTGATAGACAATGAATCCCTTATGTGCAACATAAGCAAGGAAAATCCTGACCGCTTCCATTCGAGCTACTGGTGCGAATGATTCTTCAAAATCAATACCCTCTTTCTGTCCATACCCTTTAGCCACGAGCCTAGATTTATTCTTGATGATCGTGTTCTCTTCATCCATCTTATATTTCCAGATCCATCGAAGATTTAATGATATTACATCGTATGGTCTGTCAACTAGTTCCCAGACTTTAAGTCGTTCAAATTGTTGAAGTTCATCCATCATCAATTCAATCCAATCGTGATCAGCCATGGATTCTTTGATGTTTTTCGGTTCAGCTGAACTCACGGCGAGTGCGAACATACAAACATCGCCATCGGTATGAAGCTGACGTCTTGTACGAACGGGCTGTGAAGAGTTTCCGATTACATGAACCAAAGGATGATCTCGGGTCCAATGATGTGTTGAAGGATGTCGTTGGTAAAACGTATGCATATTTAACGGATCAACATGGCGAGTAGAAGACTCTCCAGTTTCGTGTACCGGTGTACCGAATGGGTTGATAAATTCGTCTTCGTCAGATAAAGCATTGTCTACTTGATTTGTGTTCTCTGGAGCAATGACAGTAGTTGTGGATGTTGTAGGATCGATTTTTGAAGTGATATTCTGAGGAGGTAAATCTGCAGCAACCCGTGTTAAAGTAGATGAAGTTGTATCCATTTGTTGACGATGATCGCTATCATCATTCTTATCATGAGTGACAGCGGAAGACTTTGATACAACTTGTTTCTCCCCCGTGAAATATTCATCATACATTGGTCCATATAACATTTCCAACTCTTCAATTGTCGTGTCGATTGTCATATCAGCTCTAGGAACATTTTCTGGAACCAGCGTTGAACTTGACGATTCATTGCCGTGGTCTTGATTTCCGAGTTCCGTGCGGTTGTGAACGGAAGTCGTTTGTCGTTGTGGATCGGGACTTAAACTGTTTTGTTCAAGTGCTATCTCTTGTAATTCATCAAATCGGATATGAATAGTCTTGACAATCAATTTTGTTCTCTTGTTGTACACTCTATATCCCTTAGACTGAGTTGCATATCCCACAAGAATACATGCATCACCTTTCTCTTTCATATTATCCAAATTTTCACCATCTCGAATAATGTAACAAGTACATCTAAAAACATGAAGGTGTTTGAGTGAAGGTTTTCGATCATGAATTATGTGATATGGTGTCTTTTCGTGTCTTGGGATAATTAAGGAACGGTTTTGTGTGTAGCATGCAGTTGACACGGCTTCGGCCCAAAAGTATAGTGGAAGTTTTGAAGCGGATAATAATGTTCGAGCAGCTTCAACCAAAGTACGGTTTCGTCTTTCAACAACTCCGTCTTGTTCGGGTGTTCGAGCAATAGATGTCTCATGTTAAATCCCTTCGGCTTCAAAATACTTTCTTAGATTTGAATTCAAAAATCCTGTACCTCTGTCAGTACGAACCACTTTAACTTGAGCTTGAAGACCACGTTGTATCAGTTTAAGGAAGCTGATGAGAACTTCGGGTGTTTCATCCTTGGATCTCAAGAAGTGAGTCCATGTGTACCTTGAGTAATCATCGACAATAACCAAAATATATTTCTTTCCATTGATACTCTGAACACGCATAGGACCACACAGATCCATGTGAAGAAGATCTAACCATCCTTTAGAGCTTGGTGTAGTCTTTGTTTTGAAGCTACTGCGTTTAGCTTTACAAAGTTCACAAGAAGAACAAAGATGATCTTTGATGAATTTCAAACTTGGAAGGCCTCTCACAATATCTTTCTTGGAAAGCAAGTTGATGGTATCAAAGTTGAGACGAGAAAGACGTTGATGCCATAACCATGCCTGAGTCGTTGAAGCTTTAGCCATGAAGCAAATTGGAGTTGATGAAGTTGTGTCTTGAAGTGAAATTATGTAAAGATCAGTACCCCGTGTACCGGTAAGTAAGTCATTCCCATCATAATCACGAACAAAACATGTCTTCTTTCTGAAAGCAACCTCCAAATCCGCATCACAGAATTGACCAACCGAGAAAAGATTGTGATTGAGCCCTTCAACGTAGTATACCCTTTTAATCGTGATATTCCCCTGAACCAAATCTCCATATCCTAGGATCGGTGCAAATTGATCATTTCCGAATCGGACCGTACCCAGGAACTTCTCCACGAAGTTAATTAGAAGCTTGAGATTCCCCGTCATGTGCTGCATCCGGAGTCCAGTATGAAGAGAATTATTTGTATCACCTGCAGAAGAGTTAGAACACGATGGAGCATTTGCTAAATTGGATACCACAATAGTTGTGATAGTAGAATCATGACTGTCCTTATCAACAGTTAAAGGCAAACTAACATTCGTTTTCACATTTTCTGTCCTAGATTTCGGCAACCATTTATATCCGGGAGGACATTGATTAGCAAACCACCATTTCCAAGACTTGCTAGCAGACTCATATAATTCCTTAATTTTGCTTCTAGGATTCTTAGTGGTGGAGTTTGATGCATTACTTTTCTTAGTGGGGGTAGCACCAGAATGGTTCACTTTGCGTTTGGGTTTACTAGCTCTAATAGGCATCGCAACTTGCTTCTTAGTTCTAGTATCTACGCCTTTGACTTTATTCATACCACACATAGAATGATTAGCATTAGCATACTTGCCACATTTGACACAAACAAATTTCACATTCATAGCATTCAAATCGTTCACATCATTCATATCGTCATTACATGCGATTACAAACTTTTTATTCTTAAAAACATTCAAATTCCTAGGGTGTGCTTCTACTTCCTTCATCTTCCCTTGATTCTTGTGTTTCCAGACCTTATCATTCACTTGAGTGCTCTTAAGCTGAGGCCGGCTAACACTAGTAGTGGAGACTATTCCTGTAGTAGAAGATACACGAATATTAGTGTTTCTACAAATCTGAGGCGATTGAGTAACTTTGTTTGTGGGCTTAGTGGTCATTCTATACATCCCTGGTTTAATCACATTATTGTGCTTAACGCTTGGTGCTATGACATTCGTCCTTATGGGTTGATTATGTGGTAACCTTTCCTTTCCATCCATCTTGGGGGAAAACACAGGTTTTGCAAACGAGAAATTTGATAAAGCAGATGGTTTTCCCAAGATATAGGATCTATTTACTTTAGAGGCATTGGGTTGTCTAACAACAGGTTTCTTAATGCTAGGTTCCACGATTTTCCCACCCATTTTAGCAACGAGTTTCTGCATTAAGAAATGGGTGGGAAAATCGTGGAACCTAGCATTAAGAAACCTGTTGTTAGACAACCCAATGCTTCTAAAGTGAATAGATCCTCTATCTTGGGAAAACCATCTGCCTTATCAAATTCCTCATATTTTAAATCATCACTGTGTTTCTCAAGAGATTCAACATATTTTAAATCATCATACATTTCAGTCCGAATGAACTCCTCAAGTTGAAGAACAATTTGTTTAATCAACGCGGTGTTAGGAATTAAGAGTTCTTTCACAAGCAAGGTAATATCTTGAGGAATCGGACGTGTCCACTCAGCATTTTCACGTTTTGCCTAGTCTCTTTCAACAATAGATTTAACATTATCTATGTGGTGTTTAAGAATACCTAATGTTTTCCTACTCTTGCTTTTAGATTCATCTAGAGGGAGGTAGTTTATGTATTTGTAAACATTAGATTTCTTAGGGGCAAATGCTTTCTTCCATCGAATTCTCTTTTGTTTGCATTCTAGGAACAATTCCTCACAAGTTTTCTGAGTTTGTTTGTTGAAAAGGTCATAAAGACTATTCTCATAAGCCTAATTATATGGTTTCACAAACTCCTTATTGACAAGTGGTTGACTATCATCATCCCAAATGGCAGTCTCTTCACTATCGGCACTAACAGGCATGCAATCAAGATCGGTTCTTTCAGTCTCATCAAGATAAAGATGCGGGTTCGCAGCTTGAGCTTTGGCAAGGTACTCAGGACTTGCAAAGCTAGCTTGACCCTTAAACATCTACGGAGGTGCTAGCATTCTTACGGATTGAATAGAATCATGCGTTTTATAAACAACGTTCTTCAAAAATTCGACTTGTGCTTCTAGTTTCGTTACTTTTTCGGTTTCCTTATCATATCTATTTTTGAAGTCTTGTTTTAACGCATCTACCTCTTGGTTCTTATCCTCAAGAATTTTAGTAGAATCTGTAGTGGTCATAGAGAGATTTTGTTCAACTTCATTAACTTTGGTATTGGCAAGGTACGTTTTTTGACGTTCATCCATTAAGAAAACATTATATTGACGCTTCTCTTTAGCTAATAACTCAAGAGTTGTATTATATTTGTTTTCAAAATCGTCCTTTTGACTTTTTAATGCACTTCCCTTATACCCCTCAAGCTCTTTGGTTTTCTGAAGGAGCTCATCTCTATAGCTTTCAGTCAACTCAGTAGATTTGATAAGAGCAGCTTTGCATTCTTCAAAACTTTGAGTGAGCGTAGCGTTTGCCTTCTTTAATTGCTTTTGACTCTTTTTATTTTCAGTGACATCTTTTTGTAAAGTAGCAATTAAATTAGCAAGCGCAATACGTTACTCTTCATCATATTCATTTGCATGTTGATCATCCTCAGACTCATTATTGCACATGTCTGATGAATCGGGTGTGGTATTGCTATCAACCGTTTCCATCATACACGTGTCATTAATGGCATTGGGTAGATCACTATGCTCAGGAATATTACCAAACACATTATATCCATCAGTAGTGTGTACCTTATCGATTGACTCAGTGTCAAAGATAGGGCCATTGTCATCTTCAGTGACTTTGAGAACTTCTTCAACCTTTGCCATGTACGAGTAATGTGAAGCGAGCTCTTGATCAGAATCTTCATCATCAGTATCATCAAGCATTGCTCCTTCCTCAGCTGACAATTTAACCCCTGCTTCTATTTTCTTGCATAGCAGCATCTTTTCCTTGTGATAGCTGGAGTCTCTAACCCTTTTCGGCTTCCTGCATTCCTTTGCCATATGCCCATAACCTTGGAAATTAAAACATTGAATCCCACTTTGCTGAACCACTTGACTTCCAACCGTTTCCCTATTCCCAGTAGCAGCAGCAATCCTCTGAGTATCATACTTGGCAGTGTGTCGATCATACCTTGCAGAACCCTCAACATGTGTTGGATTATCTCGATCATACCTAGAAGGAATTTCACCACGTCGACGTGTGTCATACCTTGGAGGACTCTCAACATATCGGTTCTTTGTGTTAGATGATGTACGAAGATTGTTGTTGGTGGGTTTGTAGATTTTCTTGTAAGTCTTCATTATGAAAGCAATTTGTTGTTTCATCTCTCGGTTCTTTTGAGCTTGGTCTTCATCACTATCTTCTTCAGATGAGGACTCAGATGGTGGTGATGGTGCTCTTGGCACTTTACCTCGAGATCTTGTGGAAGATGAAGACTTAGATGATGTGGAATATCGTGGTGAAGATGATGTAGTGTAATATGACTTAGGATCACGAGAGTTATGACCTTGAACATGTTGAGTTGTAGTCACTAAAGCAAGTGGATTAGCCGTCTTGGGAACACGTTCAGCTCGAATCTCATTTGCTTCATTCTGAAATTGCTTCAAGATGTCAAAGAGTCGATGATATGAGACCTCGTCTAACTTTTCTTGTTGTTTCACCAAAGTGACGAACCGTGTCCACTCGGGTTGAAGTTGTTGAAGAAATTGAACATTGACTTGCATGGTGGAGACTTGCAGATTATTTCTTGTCATGTCATTCATCATCTTATAAAACCTGGAGTAGTAAGAGTCAATTGATTCTCCATCCCTTGAAGTAAACTTGCCAAAATTCCAAAACAAGTTTGTTTTGACATCTTGTTTGTTGAGTGATTCTCCTTGTTGCAAGCGTTCAATAGCAGTCCACATTTCATGTGATGTAGGGCATGCATCAACCGTGCAGTAAATATCATCTCCAATCCCAGTTAGAACCATATAGATGGCTTCCTTCTCCGCATCATACCAAGCACAATTTTCAGGTGTGAGACCGGATCTTGTTTCATCACGTTCACTTGCAGGTATTGGATCAGTAGTATCTGTGGCTGCTCTTGGAGGACTTGAGATTTTCTTGAATACATATGGTCCATGAGTAATACATTTCCTCAAGGCATCACCATTTGGTCTTGTATCAAGATATCGTATGAAACGTGATTGCCATTGAGCATACCGACCAGATACAAGCATTGGTGGTCTCTCTTTATTCCCCGCCACCATGATATTGTTGTTTGTGACACGATACTCTTGAGTAGAATCCATATCTAGAAACTTGAAATCGATGAAGTGTAAATGGATCGTAAGTAGATGTGTGTTGATTGTTGTTGTCGATGAAAAATGTTAAAATCCCCTAAAAATTGTCTTCACAAGAAACCAAAAAATCGAAGGAGAAAAATCACACGTTGGGGTTTTTTTGGAATAACTAACATTTTCAGAAAAATTGGTGTATTTCGGAATAACAAGTTATTCAGAGAAATGCCTTTCTTCGGAATATTGATGTTTTCAGAAGAAAAAAAAACAATTTCTTCGAAATAATGGTGATTTCAAAAAAACATGGATCTTCGGAAAAATGAAGTTTCCAGGAAAACCAACTTCTTTGGAATAATGGTGATTTCAGAAAAATATGGATCTTCGGAAAAATGAAGTTTTCAGGAAAACCAACTTCTTCGGAATAATGGTGATTTCAGAAAAGATGGATCTTCGGAATAAATGCCTTTTCAGAAAATGAGACTTTTCGGAATAATCTTCGGAATAATCTTTGGAATAAATCTTCGGAATAATCTTCGGAATAATGCCAAATTCAGAGAAAATGAGAATTTCAGAGAAACTTACCTTCTTCGGAATAAACGTTTCTTCGGAATAGAGGCTTTTTCGGAAAAATCACTTCTTCGGAATACTGAAATCTTCGGAATCTTGATACTTTCAGAAAAAAATTCGGAAAAAACCACGTTTTTAGAAAAATCCCTTTTTCAGAATAGTCACTTCTTCGGAATTGAAAACCCTTTTCCGAAAATCTGTATTTTTGGAATAATAAACCCTTTTCTGAAAAACTTTTTCGGAATGATCTTGAAACAGTCAAGTTGCCGTAACTCCAAAATAATCCAAACAATTCAAAATCTTGCGATTTTAACCACAAAAACCAAACCAAATCCCTACCAAATCGATATAAATGATTTATATCAAGATTTCTAGCCCGAAAAGACTAAACAAAATTTAATTCAAGGATGATTTATATGGAAAAATCAACCGAATCAAATTCAAACCAAACAACCAAACACAATCTACCCCATGGCGATTGATACCAAATGTTGTCCCATATAATTTAGATGATTAGAGATAGAAAATAGATGAAAAAAGATGGATTCCTAGAGAGAGAAAGTAGTGAGAGAAAGTAGAGAGAGAGGTGATTAAACTTGGTGAATATTAGATTAAGAATAATGAGTTTACAAATGACCATCCACCCTCCTAACATGCTAGGAGGGTAGTATATATAGTCCACCCACATGCGGGCTTTAATGGACTATATATTGGGCCGGGCTTGTCTTTTGGACTTTAATTAGTTTAAATCCAAGCCCGTGAACCACGACTAAATAACTACCTATTACAACGTTCTAATAAATATTACAATAGAAACCTATGATCGAACATTCTTGTTTGACTCAATATTTTGAGGCTAACAGATCTCCAGGGGATTATGATGTGTTTTTAGTTAATAAAAAGTCTTTATATAATTTCCTAACAAGTCCTTGGCCCATTACAAAAGTCTGGTTCCCTTTTTTCCTTTTTTTCCCTTTTCTTTCTTTTTAATCGGCCTAAACCGACTTTAACATATATTTTTTATTTTTCTTTTTTCTTTTTATTACTTATTATTATGTTATTAATAATACCTTAATTTACCTTAATTTATTTCAGCTCCTAAAGCCTCCGAAACCTTAAAACCGTAAAACTAGTCAATTTTACGCGTATACCGAAAAAAACCGTAAAATATACAGTTTTAAAAAAAATCTTAAATTTTGAAATAAACTTTATAACTAAGTCCTAAATGACTTAAAACCATCCCGAAAAATACTCACATGACTAAACACCTTACCCGAGACCTCTAAATGCTAAACCCCAAATCGTAAAAAAATACGATTTACTATAATACTTATACGTATACGTAAAACACCAAAATAACACCATTGCATTTTATAGTCAGTAATTTGTGAGCTCATGAACATGAAATAACCGCTCCTTGATTTACTTATGAGTACTTTGTTGATCCCAAACTTAGATCGATTTAGCTTGTGTAAACGAGATTAGATCAAGTTAAACACGTAGAGAAACTTTGTTGTGTATAAAACAATTTAAGTATTATGCGGAATCAATACTCAAACAAGAACACACAGACAATTGTAAAACAAACTTTCACTTGATTGATTAGAACAAACTTGCTTACAATGAAAGTGTTAAACGTATGAAAAACTTATATGAAACAAAACCTAAAGGTCTTCTTTTATAGACATAAGAAGCCTTGTACAAGAGTCTACGTATCAGCTATTCTAGGTAAAGATAAATATAGAAAATACACTGTTGATCCTATCTTTACTAGAAACAAACTAGAAACATAATACGCGTAGACTATATCTTTCTATCAGTGCTTGACTTCAACCTATCAACGCTTGACTTTTTCCTGTCAAAGCTTGATCTGTCAACGCTTGTTTTCTTCTTATCAACGCTTGTTTTCTTCTTGTCAGCGTTCAAGTGTACTGGCTACATTTTATTCCCAACATACTTTATACCCATAAACGATATCCACACCAACCTCGTTCACGCAAAATAACATGTAAACACGTAAATCACATAGTCACACATAAATTAACCTTAAAATAAGACCAAGTGACGAACCTCAAAACCACGGTTGTCACATCACTCCCTCCTAATAGAAATCTCGTCCAGAGATTTACTCATTAGGATCGTCATTATCAATTAGATGAGGATACTTGCTCCTCATAAATCCTTCCTGTTCCCACGTGAACTCTAGTCCACGTTCCAAATTCCATCTACCCATAACTACGGTATATTACCCTTTTTATCTAATGTTCTAGCTTCACGACCCAAAATCTCTATCGGCTCTTTGATAAAACGAAGACTCGTATCCATACTAATATCATCTAACGGTACTTGCAAGTCAGTTCTTGCTAAGCATTTCCTCAAGTTTGATACATGAAATACGTCATGCACACTACTCAATTCCTCTGGTAATCTTAACCTATACGCCACTAGCCCAATCCTTTCAAGTATTTCAAATGGACCCATAAATCTAGGTGTTAACTTCCCTTTTCTTTCCAAACCCCATCACCCCTTTCCATGGTGAAACCTTTAGCATAACTTTATCTCAAATCTCAACGGCTTACGCCTCTTGTCTGCAGAGCTCTCTTGTCGGTTCGTTTCTATTTTCAACCTCTACTTAGTCACTGCCACCACCTCCATAGTTTTCCGATCCACCTCCGGTCCAATACGTTGGCTGATTCTAACTTCATCCCACTGTAACGGTGATCCACCTCATCTCCTATGATTTAACTCCAACGGTTTCTACTACAATTCCTATCACCATACCTAACGGCTTCTATCCTCTACGGATTTTCCATCATTCGGAAGTTCTCCCAACCTTAAACACATCCAATGGTATATGCAGGATTGCATAACCAAAAGCTTCCTATAATATTCACAAGAAACATGTCATAACCACCACCTCATCCTTGCTTTCCCATGCTCGGCACCAAGTAACTAACCATCCTTCATACTAACATGTGTTACGCCTTTTCTCTAGGTGGACGTTCCATTGTTCGTGACTACTAACCTCTTGCTCTAACGGTTTCTCTTCAATATCACCCCACTATCTTCACAACCTCTTACTCCCTCGAATCATTCTTCCTCCATACTACTTTTCGCTTGTCTCTCCACAATCTTAATTTCCATACCATCTTATATCCCGTCTTCAGCCTATAATTTAGGTGTTTCCTTCTTTATTCCTTACATCCTTATCAATGGGGAATATGCCCCTCTCACCGATGACTCTCTCTTTGTAGGAGGATTCTTCCTAATATAATGCGTTCTCCAACTATCTCCAAATCTTACGCTAATGCTCTATGCATCTTTCTCAATTACCCCTATAGTATGCTCATACCAAACGTTAGTCTATTAACGGTATACTACGCTTGCTTCCCATCGCTTCTTCCCTTGCCATAATCCTTCATAAAGCATTCCATACATATTAGGCTAACTTTTACGCAAAACCCTCTATTCCATCACATCCGTACGCAATCCTTCCAACTTCTCAACTACGCGACTTCTCATTCCTCTTGAAATATAAGATGAATTAGTCAGTCTATCGACTATCACCCAACTCTCGTCGTACTTATTCCTCCACCCCATTATGTATCCCTTTCACCAACTTCGTCCTTACATCGCCCTTTCTAAGCTACTCCTATCTATGTAGGAAGTATAGTCTACGTCCCTTTTCTCCATATGATTGTCCAAGCCACGCATCATACATGTTGACGCGTTCTCTGCTTTACATAACTCAACTCGTGCAACCTACATCCTTCATCCAAACCACCCTAATACGTCATCCATATAGTTCAAGTTCGTCTCAGCTTCACTTCATTCTTCTTATTCCATGTCTCATCAATCATGCTTGCCTTTCCCAGATGGTACTTGTCCTTGCTATTTTCTTTCATCACTTAACTCCACCCATCACCTTTTCCAAATGTTCAATCAAGATGATTAAATATGTGTTGGAGACGTTCATGATCTGTATAGATCATTCTCTACGTCTCGTACCCCAAATGCCTCTAGCATTCTAGGCAGATATAACAATCTAGCTCCACTAACTAAGTCTATCTAGTTTTTCCAAATCTTTAGTTCCCACAACGTATAAACAACCGCGTTTCTTTGTCGTTCTCGTATACATCCAAATCCTTGCTCCACGTATCGTCATGCTTCACGAATTCATCCCGTCCTTCCGATAATTCCAAGATCTGCTCATTATCCAATCCACCTCTTCAGCCTCCAAAACACTTCCTCACCCTTCTTCACTTTGCCCCTTGCTGGTTCCACGATATGCCATCATCTCTGACTACTCGTCCTGGCCAACTTAATCCTAAAACTCACACTTGAAAATCTCACGTATAATTCCCTTTCCTAACAACTCCAAAACCAACTCATAATTCGTCTCACTCTCCTTCTTAGATTTGAGTACATCAAGATGTCGTCGATGCTCCAGATGACAAATCATTTATATATTGTCATGCACCCCCGGTTCATTGACTCCATGAAAACTGCTAGCGCCTCGGTGAAGCCAAAATCATAACCGTAAACCCAAAGCGTTCATACAACATCCTTAGCAGTTTCAACTACGTCCTCCTTGCACCCTCTCTTAGAAGCAATACGAATAAATTTCTACCTCGTTCTACTCGTGACAATCTACACGTATTCTAAAAGACCAATACTTCCTCTTATCAGACCACTCAACCGCTTTTCACAACCAATCTACTACTAGCAACTCAAATTTTACCTTGCATCCGTTGCAATTGCTAACAACTCTTGCTCTTAAAATCATTCCATCAACAATTTCCTTCGAAAGGCACTAACTAAAACTCATCTCACTTCTCCTACTTGCTCTATGTATGGTTCTACCTCACAGTAATAGGCAAACCTACTAAATCTCTGGAAATTTTCGGAAAACTTACATGCCTTACAAACAATCATAAATACCTTTAAGGTATTATATCCCCTTCCAACACTCTCTATGGCGCGTTACTTGTGCAAATATCCATACATTATACAAATCTATATTCATCTCCCTTGGCACTCCTAAGAGACCTCATGACCACATTAGTTCGTCTACGAAATTTTAACTCTTTCATCCCCACTAAGGGCATTCCGACCATTCTCTCAGGGCCACCTACTTAATCGTGTAGGCGCGACCAAGTCTTTCATATGTCTACCTCAACGCTCCCAATCAATACGAACCCAAAACTACATCCTGAATCCACTAGATATGATCAACGAATCAAACCCATGGATAACTAACGACATTTCATGTACGAGTTAAAACAGACCAAAACCACGAAAACTCAAAAGGAAAACTCAAATATGTACCAATTCAAATGACTCATGACAACAAAAAAAGGATCCAAGAAACACTTAATGGCAACCAAAACATCTTATGCCCCGCGACATATTATTTAAACCGTGCACAAGATCGACTTTTCCAAAAGAATATTTTTTTTTTCTTTCCTCGCCACATCTATGTGACTCAAACAATCTACAAACAACCTTCTAGACGATCTCAAAACTCAACTCAAAGACTAGGTATCCCGTGCATCCCAAATCATAAAAAAACTACTATTCAAAACTCAACCTTGAACCCGTCACTTGTCCCAAAATTTTGATCAAGCTACTGACACCCCATGACTATACATACCAAATATTTGAAAAGTAAATTCTGAGTACATAGTTTTAGGCTTTTGAATCACCCAAAAAGCTTTAAAAAAGAACAAGTTATGACCAAAACAGTTTTATACTAGTTGTTTTTTTAAAAAAAACTAAAGAATCCTCTTAGTAATTAACGTAATCCTTTTTAAATGAAAAGAAATAAATGTATGTGAAATTTTTATGAACTTTGTTTAGTCTTGCATAAATAATTATAAATGACGTATATTGATTAAGCTCACTTATATAAACTATTTAAGTAGAAAGAAATTTTATTTCGCTTTATTTTAAAGAAAGTCTTGTAGAATTTGAAATAAATAAGTGTTGATTAAAAAAAAATCTTAGGTTACATATTGTTTCAAACACGACTCCAACATCTTACCCTTATTTTACCGAATACAACCAACTATCTAACTCTATAGTAGATTTCCAAGTCCCTTTTTTTTCAATATATACCGACCAAAAGAAATGTAAGACCCAACACAGAAGATTTCATTATCTCAAACGAAATCCCAAGTTATTTCAATAGACTTAAAACCAAGAACACCATTTTAAAACGTACACGTGAAATACGAAACTCAAAGAATACGCTACAACGGAGGTTTAATATAAAAAAAGCGAGCTAGCCACCCTCCTAAGGATACAATCGATAATTGTAGGGGATCATACATTTATAGACATATCGGGATACATATACTTAAATCCGTCTAACATCTACAATACAAACATGTACTAACCCTCTTTCATGCAATCATACTTAGGAATCCATTGAAGTTGTGGTACTTGTATAACTATGTTGGCCACCATACTTATACAACTACCCTTCACCAATGTACTCCTTCCTATGATGACACTTAAAAGAATTAATACAACACATAACACATATATCCATCTACTCACATAAGCTCATAACCACATAACCAAAAAAAGTCCAAAACTCCATCCATTAAAATAACATTGTCAAACTCTTAAAATACATAAATCCGTAAACAGCATAGACTAAATCCAAAACGAAAACATAATCAGTTATAAGTCATGCCGCCCATAAGAGTGGAAACAGATTAAAATCCTTCATATCCACCTACTCCTAATAACTCGAACCACCACATGATTCTTAGGGAACATGACTTAAACATCAAAAGAAAAATACTATACCTCAGGTACATAAAATAACCCAACAAAATATATAAACTACCATGTACCAAATTATGTACTATAATGTACAATTTATGCAAAAGACGACAATGACTAGCGTGGATGATTATGGTTCAACCAGCACTAGTCACACCCCGAAAAGAAAATAACATATGGCTAAGTATCAAATACTATGGTTCAACCCATACTAGTCAAAACTTAACAAACATCGCAAGTAAAAACCAATAACATCCAAAAAAATTTAATTAATATAAAATGCACACATACTCCTATGACGCCTATATGTAGGGACCCTTAAGCTATACACTAGGTTACTAGAATAGGCAACCTAATTCTCTATAACCGTTGGCTCTGATACCATTCTGTCACACCCCACCTTGGCGGAATATGGGACGCGACGTATGGATATCATCACAACAATAGCGTGTCCATAGAGAGAACTATATGAATTAGAAATGTCATAAAAGGTGACACAAATGTCATGCCAATATCTCATCAATGCAGGAGTCTAGGTAAGTAGGTAACAGTCCTACCTCTTACCCAAGACAAACAAATTACACAAACAAATCAACATATAGGTTCATAGTATCACTTATCGAAACAAACAGAAAAATTAAACTAAGATGGAACGGGGATCTCCTTCTAAATGTATTCCTATGCGACTCCAATCCTAGCCACATATGTTCTTACGCTTAACCACTTTATCACCTGAAAGAGACACTAAAACACGTCAATATAATGTTGGTGAGAGTCATAGGTTTAGACTCCAATCGAAAATAGATTATAATAAGCTGTGAACAACCATAAACGACTAAACGTATGGACAATGTGCTACAAGTATGCATTAACAACTAACATTCAAGATCAATCATTCCAAACCAAATCCAAGGCTCCCAGCATTACCAAACACCATGGTACCATAGGCGTCCATACACCTATGTACCAATCCCAAGGCCTCGCCTTCTCATTATCCATTGGTCCCATAGATGCTCAAACATCTATGTACCTCCCCAAGGCTCCGCCTTGTAAACATCCCCTTGGTAACAAGTCAAACCACAATAACTGAGACGGTACGTGTCCCCTGATCCAAATCATAAACACAATCAAGAATCACATAACAGTTAATCACATAAGTGCACACACAAGTCCATCACAAACCATAAAAACATTCACAGTATTAGTTACAAAACCATACAGTGTCTCTTCCATCCAATCTGGAAGTGAAAATCATTAAAAGATATGGGACTATAAAACTCACCTGATTGAGCTTCTCCAAAAATCCGCGCACTGGCAAAAAGCTAACAAACAAAAGCACACAATCAAAACATGAATCAAACACTAAGACGGCTCATCAACCCATGATGGACATCTAACCTTCTCCCATATATACCTCATTTATATGCTCTAAGCATCTCATTACACCCTTCTATAAAGCCCTTAACTTAGTTTACTTCATAACCCGTCTCGTTAACATTTTACCCAAAACAGTCCCGGTTTTTAGGTCTCCAAACTATAAGCCAAACGCCCACCTAACCATACCCATGATCTCTGTAAAGGAAACCCTATTCCCTTACATATGTCGGCTAAGTCTACCCTTTTGCCCCAACCTTAAAGTTACTGTTAAGACTCCGATATATATATATATATATACTTCTGCCTATCCGCATATTACCGATTTTGAACATACAAAACGTTTTTTATGATTAAGGGGTCTTACCCTAACCCATTTGCTTAGCCACCATTCAGGTCTCTTATTTAATATATAAACCAACTACCATGCTCATTAGAGGGCTCAAGTGTACTCCTAAGTACCCCAATCACCTTAAAACATTTAATTAAACCCGACTGATTTCAAAACTGTTTTGACCTCCGACTGTTTAACCTATATTTGACCCACCTCCCGACCTCCAATTTAGTTCTAGTTTCTTTCATTTGAAATCCACTTCAAATACATATTCAAGGATGCTTGGATCGCAAAATAAGGGTTTGTAGAACTCTAGATATGATCAAAACAATTGACATAAAATTTTGCCCAGTTTTTAAAAACGAATTTAACACAATTAGCTTAATTATTTTCCATCACCATGTATAATTATTATCTCTAATTAATCTAATCATGTTTATACCATTATAATACAGAATTCATAATTAACTTAACCCTAGATCCATCATGTATTGATTGTAAGAGAATTAAAAACAACTTAATTAAAAAGTGTATTGAAGATTTTACCTTAGAATTTTTGAAAGAAGAAAATTAATGAAGAACCCTAAATAAACTCCATTGATTTCGACTTAAGCTTGATCTCCCGGGGATTATGATGTGTTTTTAATTAATAAAAAGTCTTTATATAGTTTCTTAACAAGTCTTTGGCCCATTACAAAAGCCCGGTTCCCTTTTTTTCCTTTTTTTCCCTTTTCTTTCTTTTTAATCGGCCTAAACCGACTTTAACATATATTTTTGTATTATTATTTTCTTTTTATTACTTATTATTATGTTATTAATAATACCTTAATTTACCTTAATTTATTTCAGCTCCTAAAGCCTCCAAAACCTTAAAACCGTAAAACTAGTCAATTTTACGCGTATACCGAAAAAACGTAAAATATACAGTTTTAAAAAAAATCTTAAATTTTGAAATAAACTTTATAACTAAGTCCTAAATGACTTAAAACCATCCCGAAAAATACTCACATGACTAAACACCTTACCCGAGACCTCTAAATGCTAAACCCCAAATCGTAAAAAAAAATACGATTTACTATAATACTTATACGTATACGTAAAACACCAAAATAACACCATTTCATTTCATAGTCACTAATTTGTGAGCTCATTAACATGAAATAACCATTCCTCGATTTACTTATGAGTACTTTATACCCATAAACGATATCCACACCAACCTCCTTCACGCAAAATAACATGTAAACACGCAAATCACATAGTCACACATAAATTAACCTTAAAAAAAGACCAAGTGACGAACGTCAAAACCACGGTTGTCACAAAAACCATCATACTTGCAGCAGCCACCACCACACACCTATAAGCAACCACAGTAACCATCTTATCAACCACCAATGATGCCACAGCAAGCATTTCAACAAAGTGTTTATCAACAATCTTTTCCACAACAACCATCATATAAGACATCATCATCACAAGCCAACACTTCTCCAATGGGCTATACTCCTCAGCAAGGATATTTTCCAATAGAAGCACAACCAGCACAAGCTTTCTACTCTAATGAACTTCCACCAATCCAAACACCGGTCTTTACTCCAAATGATACGCCAGTTGATGTTCTAAACCATCTCAATGCCTACTTGTCAAAACTTGTTGCAACTAGAGGGTTTCCACCAACAAACAATCAGCTCCGCACCTCTTCAAATCCTCGACAACAAGCTACTGTTCATGATTGTCAAGTAACAGTGCAACCTATTCAGGGAAGGCAAAATTCATATGGACCTCCTATAAGGACCGTGAATGCTCAAGTTGTGAATTATCAAGCTAATGGAAATGGAAGCCCTATTGGTCCTCAAAAGGTTGTGACTTGCTACAATTACCGAGGAAAAGGTCATATAGCTAGGCAATGCACTCAGCCGAAAAGGAGAAGGGATGAAGCGTGGTTTCGTGAGAAAATGTATTTGGTTGATGCTCAGTCTAAGGGAAAGATTTTGGATTCAGAGGAGTTAGCATTTCTTGCAGACCCAGGGGCAGCAGATACTGAAGGCATTGCAGTCGTTTCCACTTCTAATGCAGCTTATCAAGCAGATGATCTTGACGCATATGATTCGGATTGTGATGACATTCACTCTACCCAAGCTGCTCTCGTTGCTAATCTCTCGCACTACGGTTCTGATGTCGTCAATGAGGTACCCACCACAACCAGTCTTGGTAATGATGATAACCCACATCAAGTTGGGCATGAAAATGACAACCTCGAACAGCATTCGGGAACTAGTAACTCAATTGATGTGGTACCCAATCCTACACATTTGAGTGAACCTCAACCAAATGCTACGACGGGTATGGAATCTTATGCTCAACATGATTTGGTCATGGTGCCTAAACATATTATTGATCAAATGCATATGGCTCTCAGACAATCCGTAGATACGAATTCCACCCTAACTGTTGAGCTTGCGTTGCATAAAGAAAAGGTCAAAACTTTTGAAATGGTTCTTCAAGCAGGGAAAATAACATGTTCTGAATTTGACCAATTTTGTTTTGAAAAGATTGAACACTTGAAAGAAATAAGATCATTAAAAGATAATCTTTCCAATGAATTAAAAGCAAAAGAGTCGGTTGTCAATGATTTTAAGAAACTTAAAATGGATTTCGAAACTCTCGAGTCTAAAAAGTTTGAATCAGAAATTAATGCTACGAAACTTCTTAAATTCAAGGAACAACAGCTTTTAAAACAATACGCTTTTACAGAAAAGGTTCATCTTTTAACTAAATCATTTAAAGAACTCGAACTTAAGCGTCTTCAAAATTTACCACCTAATCCTGGTTATGCAAAACAAGCTCAGGAATATATTCCCGGTCTTTATGATATGACCATAATTGGCAAATCGAAAGAAGCACCTTATGTTCGTACTTCTGAGGAGACACAGTAACTTATGGAAGAAACTCATTCTAAAATGTTTTCAAAATTCCATACGATTGATTATGATAAGCATAATAAAGATCAACTTTCTAAAAAACCACGTATTCGCTTACAAAAGGAATTAGCTAAACTAACAGTTCTTGTGCCCCCAAGTTTTTCAAATGAAAACCCTCTGAGTACGTCTCCTACACTTGTCAAAGCGGATTTAATAAAGTTAATTCCACTGGTAAGTAAGGCATCCGTTAACTTAAAAGCGGTACACCAACACTTAGCCGATTTTGATAAGGTCATTTTGGAACGTACGATGGCCACGGCCATAACGGAAGGTGAATGGAACTTTGAGCACACTAGAGCGGCGTTCCGAGACGAAATTGTTCTGTTTGTAAAGAATGTTAAAGCTTGTCTTAGTAATCTTGATCAAGATTTTCATTTGGAAATAGAAGAAGTTAAACGTGTTTTCAATGAAATGGATGATGCTTATGAAAACAGTTTACTTGAAATATCTAACACCCCCACAAATGCTATGCGCAGCGGAACTACAACATTTGGGTGCTAGGCAGTTATCATCGCACACAAGATATATCAAACGACTCAAAGAGACGTAAAAGTTTTAAAATAAATTAAGCATTGTTAAAAACATACATGTCTACGGTTTTCCAAACCCAAGATGATACAACACAGGGTTAGCGTTTTCGTCCCCACGAATCTCAACCCCAAAAGATACAATTTCGTTAACATGACAGAAAAATTAAAAGTGTTCAAGTTAAATATGGGTGGAAGAACAAGTAGATGCCAAGCCACACACAACTCTCATCCAATGCATGCTCCATGCTATACTTCATCGGTTACCTGAAACACATGCTAAATTGGGTCAACAAATAATGTTGAGTGGAATTCATAGGTTTTATAATCTCATTTTGAACATATGTATTATAAAAATCATTCACGATCATTCATAGAGTTGTCGATCAAACAATCTATTTTCAAGGTTATGACAATGGTGTTTAAGCTCATGACACTAATCCGTTAACTCAATCACCCGCATAATAATTACCAGCGTGATTAAGATGAAACAATTGCCCCTTCTAAAGGCATCAGTTGCAATTATACCTTATCTCTTATCATAAGTTATCCGTCCGTAGGGGGTACTCAACGTACTAGCCCTCGTCTCGGATAGGGTCGTCAACCCCATAGTACTATCAATTGTATAAGCGGCTATTTTCAATCCACACAAGGATTAAACAATAGTTAATAGTTCATGAATATAGGGTCTTTTGCAACTAGGTACTCAACATAATTTAAGGCAACATTCGGGTCCATCAATCATTCATGACATATGTTCATTTTAGAAAACTAGCATGCATCCCCCTCGCGGGTAAAAACAATTTAATATAGTAGTAAGCGAGGCTAAAAATTCACAACTTATGTATATAGAGTAGTCGACGATTTCGAATGACGGTCACTGACGATGATGAGGATGCCCGGGGAATTCAACACCTAACAAACAATAACGCGTAATGAGTAAATCTCATTTATAAACTTCAAGTACTGTATAATATATGCATATTAGTCAATTGTGATAATTAAAAACTCACGCCAAAACCAAACGGATAATTGTTACTAGTTTTATACTATTCATCTACGTTATTAACGTTATTACCCTTTTTACGTTTTTCGCCGATACTTACCAAAAGTATGGGTTGTTTTCCTAGACTTAAACCCTTTTATAAAATTTGGGAAAATTCTCAAAAATACCTTAAGACCTGTAGAAAACCCATTTTTAATCCCATTAAAAGTTGTCACTTTTATGACCCGTTACTCAACACATTACTAAATATACTTTTTTCGGACTGATTTTGCACATTGACCATGTTGGACTTGTTTGACCCATTTAAAATATATCATTTACCAATTTAACACCTAATTCTAATAATAGACTCACAAATGCAGGTTTGAGACCAAAAATCATCCTTTAATCAATTACCAAACTATATCTATGGTCCCCGGGATTTGACCCAAAACCAAACATAATTTCGGATTATGTAGGTTCTCATCTCCCGGTACGCGTATTTTCAAAACATCATAACTTTTGACACGTTAGGAGTCGTAAGCTCTTTCTTTATACCAAATTGAAGCTAAGACGACGCTCTACAACTATATCCTAGTCTCATGACCTGTTTACAAAATCAAATTTATGAAAACAAGCCTAAACAATCTGCCTAAATTTACCCTTCTCAAAATCAACCCAACACTCGTTTCCAAACCATTTTATCGACACCTAGCCTTAACTTAATCACTCCTAACCATGACTAATCATCATAATCAGTCCTTAACACCTAAAATACCAAATCCATCCTAAAACCCATTCACTAAATCAAACATGCAATGAGGTTTACCCACTTAAAAACATCTAAAAACATGAATTAAACACAAAACCCATAAGTAAAACATCAATCACCAAGATCCACCAAACACCCCCATTTGGCCGTGGGGTGTGGGTGATCAAAACACCCCAACCAAATTGATTTTGGTTGGTTTGTTGGGTGATTATCCATCTCCTACACTCCAATTAGACATGCATAAACTCAATTAACATCAAAACAAATTTTTGAAAAACCCATTTGATTCTTGAAAAAATTTTATGAATGCATGTTGGATTAAAGCATATCAAAACACTTGAAATGTTTAAACTAGATGTGGTATAACCTTGGTTTTAATCAAAACAAGCTAGAAAAATTTTTGTGATGGTGGTATGGTGGTGTTTGGCCGTCGGCCTAAAGAGAGAAAAAGAGAGAGAGTGAAATTTTTTTGGTGTGTGTTTGTGTTGTGTGTGTGTTGTGTTTCGGTTTTGTAAAATTTGGAGGCCCTTGGGTGCAATATTGGCATTCTTTTGGCCTTGAATGAAAACGACCTCAAATTTTTGCGGGAGTCGGGGGTCATCCGAAAACTCCAAAATACTTTTAGGACAATTTAAATGTACCCGGAAAGCAATAAAACGCACTCGACTCGACTTAACACGAACCGAAAGTAAAATCCTCGAAAAATTATAATATCGATAAAACGACAATAAACATAGAAATTTGGGCATCCATCGGGATCATAGTCGTCATCGTTCTTCTTAAATCGTCAATCGTCAAGATTACGACCTCAAACATTGGTTTCAACCAAAACGATAAAATATATAGTAAATAAAATTTCTTAAAAATTTCAAAAATAGGCGTAATTTAGGGTAAGATAAGTTACCTCGGTTTCTGGGTATCACATCTACCCCTCCTTAAAGAGAGCGACGTCCCAGCGCTCGCCTCTTCTTATACTCACATTTCATGCCACTGGAACAGATGAGGATATCTCTCCTTGAAAAAGTCCTCACGTTCCCAAGTGTATTCCGTTCCACGCCTAGAATTCCATCGAACCTTCACAATGGGAATTATACTATGCTTCAGCCTCTTGACCTCTCGGTCCATAATTTCCACTGGTTCCTCCACGAAATGCATTTTATCGTCCAACTGAATCTCATCCAAAGGAATCACCAATTCCTTATCCGCTAAACTCTTCTTCAGATTAGATACGTGAAACGTGTCGTGAATAGAACTAAGCTCATTCGGCAATTCTAACTTATACGCTACCGGTCCAATTCGTTTCACAATCTTAAATGGTCCAATATACCTCGGACTCAACTTTCCTTTCTTCCCAAAACGAATCACACCCTTCCACGGCGAAACCTTAAGGATAACCATGTCTCCGATCTCAAATTCCAATGGTTTCCTTCTATTATCGACATAACTCTTATGTCGGCTTCTTGCAGCAAGTAAACGGTTCTTAATTTGCACAATCTTCTATGTCGTCTCCAAAACCATTTCGGGTCCAGTCAACTGACTCTCTCCTACTTCGCTCCAACACACAGGAGATCTACACTTCCTTCCATACAACGCTTCGAATGGTGCAACCTTGATGCTCGCATGATAACTATTATTATACGAAAACTCCACTAAAGGTAAGTGGCGTTCCCAACTTCCTCCAAAATCAATCACGCATGCTCGGAGCATGTCCTCTATCGTCTGAATAGTTCGTTCTCTTTGGCCATCAGTCTTCGGGTGATAGGCCGGGCTCAAACTCAATTCAGTGCCCATCGCACGTTGAAGAGATTTCCAAAATTTTGAAGTAAACCTACTATCGCGATCCGAAATGATCGATAAAGGTACACCATGTCTGCAAACAATCTCCTTCACATACACACTGGCAAGTTTCTCCATGTTGTCCGTCTTCTTCATAGGTAAAAAGTGAGCAGATTTCGTCAATCTATCCACTATTACCCAAATCATATCACATCCACTAGGAGTTCTAGGTAAACCCGTCATGAAATCCATAGCGATCTTCTCCTATTTCCATTATGGGATCTCTGGTTGTACCAACAGCCCAGATGGTTTCTTATGTTCGGCTTTAACCTTCGCACAAGTCAAACACTTACCGACGTAACGAGCAATCTCCGCCTTCATATTCGGCCACCAGTAGACTTTCTTGAGATCATGATACATCTTATCCGCTCTAGGATGTATCGAGTACTTCGACTTATGAGACTCGTTCATAACCAAATCTCGTACTCCAGGCATTCCTTCCTCGGATGGACACAACGGTAACCAAATCTGATTCTCAAAATATCTCAGCCCGTCTGACCTAACCACAAAAAGAGGTTTCAACAGTCTCCCCAGATTCTCAGCACCAACATTTTCTTCCATTAATCCCTTCTCTTGAGCCTTCAATATTGTTTCGGTTAAATCAACACCCTCAGTCATCACTAAAGCTCTGACTCTCAAAGGTTTCTCTCTATCCTTCCTACTGAGCGCATCCGCTACAATGTTCGCCTTGCCAGGATGGTAGCGAATCTCGCAGTCATAGTCACTCAGTAGTTCCACCCATCGCCTTTGTCTCATATTCAACTCCTTTTGGACTAAAATGTGCTGCAAACTCTTGTGGTCAGTGAATACAACACACTTCGTCCCATACAAGTAGTGTCTCCACAATTTAAGCGCAAAAACTACAGCTCCCAATTCCAAATCATGCGTAGTGTAGTTTTCTTCATTCATCCTCAATTGTCTCGACGCGTAAGCAATCACCTTCTCACGCTGCATCAACACAGCTCCATAACCCTTACGAGACGCGTCACAATACACCATGAAGTCTTCGACTCCTTCTGGCAATGACAATATCAGAGCAGAACACAACTTGTCCTTAGTGTTTTGAAAGTGAGTTCTTCATCATCTCCCCATTCATACACCCGATTCTTCTCAGTAAACTTTGTCAACGGCTTTGCAATCAGCGAAAATCCTTCGATGAATCTCCGATAATACCCAGCTAAAACAAGAAATTGTCGAACTTTAGTCGGCGTTGTCGGTGCCGACCATTCCTTGATTGCTTCGACTTTGGTAGGATCCACGCGAACTCCTTTGCTATCAATTACGTGCCCAAGGAATTGCACAGATTCTAACAAAAACTCACACTTTGAGAATTTCGCATACAGCTTCTCTTTCTTCAGCAGATCCAATATCTTCCTCAGGTGCTTCTCGTGCTCTTCTTTGCTCTTGGAGAAATAATAATATCATCGATGAATATAATGACAAACTTATCTAAATACAGCTTGCATACTCGATTCATAAGGTCCATGAATACTGCAGGCGCATTTGTTAGCCCAAAAGGCATCACTCGGAATTCAAAGTGTCCATACTGCGTACGAAAGGCAGTTTTAGGAATATCCTCCTCTCTAATATGCAGTTGGTGATACCCTGATCTCAAGTCGATCTTTGAGTACACACAGGAACCTTGCAATTGATCAAACAAATCGTCAATCCTCGGCAATGGATACCGATTCTTAACCGTCAACTTGTTGAGCTCTCTATAGTCGATACACATCCGAAACGACCCATCTTTCTTCTTCACAAACAACACTGTCGCTCCCCATGGTGATGAGCTCGGTCGAATAAATCCCTTATCCATCAACTCTTTCAATTGATCTGATAACTCTTTCAACTCTGATGGTGCTAATCGATAGGGTGCACGAGCAACTGGTGCAGCTCCCGGCATCAAATCGATTCGAAATTCGACTTCACGGGTGGGTGGAAAACCCGGAAACTCATCAGGAAAAACTTCTGGATATTCTCGAATTACAGGTACCTCTTCTAACTTTGCCTCTAAGTCACCATCACTAGAAACTTGTGCCAGAAACACATCACATCCATCTTCTACATACCTCATCATTTTCAAGCAAGATATCACTTTCAAACGAGAGGTGCATTCATCTCCCTTCACAGTCAAAACCCTATTCCTCAACGGGATTTGAACTAATCTTTCTCCACAAACGATCACGGAACTATGCGCTATTAGCCAATCCATTCCAACGATCACATCGAACGATCCTAGCTCTATGGGCATTAAGTCGATATCAAAAGCGTAATTCCCTAACTTCAAGGTACACCCTTTTAGTATAGAATTTGTACTAACGATCTTCCCATCGGCTAATTCCACGTTATACTTAGTCTTCAGCATTACCGGTTCTCTATTGATATGACGACTAAATTTTACATCTACGAAGCTCTTGTCGGAACCAGAATCAAACAATATACTAGCATAACAAGCGTCAAGTAAATACGTACCGGTAACCACATTAGGGCCTTGCGGTTTATCAGATGTCCCTACTCGATACACAGCAGCAACATTATTTCCTCCTTGCCTATTTCCAGCCTTCGGGCAGTTCCACTGCTTATGCCCTCTTTCTCCACACCCAAAGCAAACCATCACCTTCGTGGCATTTTCCCCAATAGCCACCCCTTTAGCTCGGCAATCTGCAATTCTATGACCCGCTTTTCCGCACTTGCCACACGCAGGTGGGCAATTCCCTATATGGTACAAATTACATCGACCACAATGAGGATTCACCTTCGCTCCTCTAGGGGTAGTGACAGCCCTCATTCCATCATTTCTTCTCTGGTTGAACTGCTGGTTGCGGTTCTGACCTTGGTTGTTACGGTTTCCTCCATGATTTTGACCTTGGGATTGATTACCCTGAGTTGCCTCCCACTTTCTCTTGTTCCCTTCGGCAATGTAGTCCTTCTTATCTTGCAGCTTGACATCCATTAGCGCGTGAGCCATTTGGACTGCTTCATCGAATGACCCAGGCTTACAACAATCAAAGATAAAATAAAATACAAGCAACTAGTCACGTGGTGATCCACACGACCTCTTGGATGGTGGTTCTTCTTCATCCTCCTCGGGCTCTTCATCACTGTCTTCCTCGTCCTCGTCCATCTTCCTCTTTCCCTTATCATTCGGCCCACACTCAGTTACCTTCTTCGTCCTAGAAGTAGATCCACACTCCACTGCTACCGGATTCCCTAAAGTGATACACACACCCCTGGCGGGTGGCTGGACCATAAAATCATTAGCCTCCATCTCCGAGTCATCTACAAATCTACAATCTTGTGGCAGGGATGCTCTAACACGATGCTCCCAACTTTGCATCCTATTCAACCTCGCCTGATCCTCCCTAACTTGCTCAAGACTAGCACTCAGGTTTGCTATCATCGATCTCAAACTATTAATACCACTCTTATTTGCCACTCCATCAAATTCAACCCTTGCAGTTCTTGCTAACAACCTCTGATGTGCCCTCTCATTCTCGTCGAACCTTTTGATTACTCTGGTTTCCACCACGTACCGCTCGTACATCGACCTATCCATTCTTCTCAAAACAAGCGGAACGTCACGATATGCTCTTGTCCGGGGCAGATAACTCTTGTGATGTCCTGATGAAGAGAATTAGCGCTCGCTGCAGCGTCGGAACTTCTAGGGATACCTGGCATACCAATCAGATGAGAAACACGAGTAGGCCTGGGGAAGGTAGTACTCCTTCGATCGGGGTCCTGAGCTTGCACATTGTTCGTCTCGGCTTGTCCTTCAACAGCTGTTCCCACATTTCCCCCTTCGTGTCCTACGACGTATTCGTCTCCATTTCCGTTAGGCGGTACCTCGGCCATTCCTGCAATAACAGAGAATTTTGGAGGGTACGTAAGATTATTATTCAATATTTATAAATACATGCATGCAAATGCAATGCAAAGGTAGTACACATGCCCAAAATGCGATAATATGATGCTCATGCATATGTAATACGAGAATTACGGTATCGAGTACTCCACGTACAATTTCAACATTTACATATAGTAGTTCAATATCTACGTAATAAATACTCACATATATCACTTCAACTCAAAGGTATATATTTATACCATCAATACTAAATATAATCTTACCGGAGCCATGCAGGATAGTTGTGTGCTTGGACAATTTCTTACGACACCAAAAGTTATAGTTTAGGATTTTTCAAAACGACCTAGTTCTCTATAACTCATGGCTCTGATTACCAATCTCTAACACCCCCACAAATGCTATGCGCAGCGAAACTACAACATTTGGGTGCTAGGCAGTTATCATCGCACACAAGATATATCAAACGACTCAAAGAGACGTAAAAGTTTTAACATAAATTAAGCATTGTTAAAAACATACATGTCTACGGTTTTCCAAACCCAAGATGATACAACACAGAGTTAGCGTTTTGGTCCCCACGAATATCAACCCCAAAAGATACAATTTCGTTAACATGACAGAAAATTTAAAAGTGTTCAAGTTAAATATCGGTGGAAGAACAAGTAGACGCCAAGCCACACACAACTCCCATCCAATGCATGCTCCATGCTATACTTCATCGGTTACCTGAAACACATGCTAAATTGGGTCAACAAATAATGTTGAGTGGAATTCATAGGTTTTATAATCTCATTTTGAACATATGTGTTATAAAAATCATTCACGATCATTCATAGAGTTGTCGATCAAACAATCTATTTTCAAGGTTATGAAAATGGTGTTTAAGCTCATGACACTAATCCGTTAACTCAATCACCCGCGTAATAATTACCGGCGTGATTAAGATGAAACCATTGCCCCTTCTAAAGGCATCAGTTGCAATTATACCTTATCTCTTATCACAAGTTATCCGTCCGCATGGGGTACTCAACGTACTAGCCCTCGTCATGGATAGGGTCGTCAACCCCATAGTACTATCAATTGTATAAGCGGCTATTTTCAATCCACACAAGGATTATACAATAGTTAATAGTTCATGAATATAGGGTCTTTTGCAACAAGGTACTCAACACAATTTAAGGCAACATTCGGGTCCAACAATCATTCATGACATATGTTCATTTTAGAAAACTAGCATGCATCTCCCTCGCGGGTAAAAACAATTTAAAATAGTAGTAAGTGAGGCTACAAATTCACACCTTATGTATATAGAGTAGTCGACGATTTCGAATGACGACCACTGACGATGATGAGGATGCCCGGGGAATTTAACACCTAACAAACAATAACGCGTAATGAGTAAATCTCATTTATAAACTTCAAGTACTGTATAATATATACATATTAGTCAATTGTGATAATAAAAAACTCACGCCAAAACCTAACGGATAATTGTTACTAGTTTTATACTATTCATCTACGTTATTAACGTTATTATCCTTTTTACGTTTTTCGCCGATACTTACCAAAAGTATGGGCTGTTTTCCTAGACTTAAACCCTTTTATAAAATTTGAGAAAATTCTCAATAATACCTTAAGACCTGTAGAAACCCCATTTTTAATCCCATTAAAAGTTCTCACTTTTATGACCCGTTACTCAACACATTACTAAACATACGTTTTTCGGACTGATTTTGCACATTGACCATGTTGGACTTGTTTGACCCATTTAAAATATACCATTGACCCATTTAACACCTAAGTCTAATAATAGACTCACAAATGCAGGTTTGAGACCAAAAATCAACCTTTAATCAGTTACCAAACTATATTTATGGTCCCCGGGATTTGACCCAAAACCAAACATAATTTCGGATTATGTAGGTTCTCATCTCCCGATACGCGTATTTTCAAAACATCATAACTTTTGACTTGTTAGGAGTCGTAAGCTCTTTCTTATACCAAATCGAATCTAAGATGACGCTCTACAACTATATCCTAGTCTCATGACCTGTTTGAAAATCAAATTTATGAAAACAAGCCTAAACAATCTGCATAGATTTACCCTTCTCAAAATCAACCCCAACACTCGTTTCCAAACCATTTTATCGACACCTAGCCTTAACTTAATCACTCATAACCATGACTAATCATCCTAATCAGTCCTTAACATCTAAAATACCAAATCCATCCTAAAACCCATTCACTAAATCAAACATGCAATGAGGTTTACCCACTCAAAAACATCTAAAAACATGAATTAAACACAAAACCCATATGTAAAACATCAATCACCAAGATCCACCAAACACCCCCATTTGGCCGTGGGGTGTGGGTGATCAAAACACCCCAACCAAATTGATTTTGGTTGGTTTGTTGGGTGATTATCCATCTCCTACACTCCAATTAGACATGCATAAACTCAATTAACATCAAAATAAATTTTTGAAAAACCCATTTGATTCTTGAAAATTTTTTATGAATGCATGTTGGATTAAAGCATATCAAAACACTTGAAATGATTAAACTAGATGTGGTCTAACCTTGGTTTTAATCAAAACAAGATAGAAAAAATTTTGTGGTGGTGGTACGGTGGTGTTTGGCCGTCGGCCTAAAGAGAGAAAAAGAGAGAGAGTGAAAAAATTTTGGTGTGTGTTTGTGTTGTGTGTGTGTTGTGTTTCCATTTTGTAAAATTTAGAGGCCCTTGGGTGCAATATTGGCATACTTTTGGCCTTGAATGAAAACGACCTCAAATGTTTACGGGAGTCGGGGGTCATCCCGAACACTCCAAAATACTTTTAGGACAATTTAAATGTACCCGGAAAGCAATAAAACGCACCCGACTCGACTTAACACGAACCGAAAGTAAAATCCTCGAAAAATTATAATATCGATAAAACGACAATAAACATAGAAATTTGGGCATCCATCGGGATCGTAGTCGTCATCGTTCTTCTTAAATCGTCAATCGTCAAGATTACAACCTCAAACATTGGTTTCAACCAAAACGATAAAATATATAGTAAATAAAATTTCTTAAAATTTTCAAAAATAGGCGTAATTTAGGGTAAGATAAGTGACCTCGGTTTCTGGGTATCACAAAAAAGAACGGGTTTCACGCCAAAATGATCAGCTTCTGAAACAAGTGATGTCTCATGATATAGTTTCCGTCTGTGTGAATAAAAGTGTTGATAATGATTCTATTGTGCATAATATTTATTCTGTGGATAATGTGGTAGATAGTACTTGTCACGAATCTGACGCTGAATTTTTAAAGCTTCAAGATTCATATTCGTCGCTTTCAAAACGTTTTGATGAGATTCAAACACATTGTATTTTGCTTGAATGCAAGCAACAATTTATTCAAGAAATCTTTGAAACGTCATTCGAAGGTGTTAATATCGATGATGCAAAATTTGAAAAGAATTTTCGATTGAATTTACAATCAAAACAGCGTCAGCCAAGTGACAAAGTTGCTAAATCTTTGCCGATAGACATAGAGAAATCTAAGGAGCTTAACTGTGTGAACGTACATGAGGCCGCTGAGAATTTTAAACTTGATCTAGATAATCGAGTTTCTAAGATTTTGTCCAAAGTTGATAACTTAAAACAGAAGATACACGACTCTTCGATTCAGTAAAGCCCGCATGTGCTAATACCACTGCACAGAATCAATCATTGATTGAACAATTGAATCGAAAGTCGGTAGAAATATCTGATTTGAGGGAACAAATTTGTGATAAAAATCTGGCCTTGGCTGAGATAAAGGAAACACTTCGTACTCTAAAAGGTAATAATGTTGTGGATAACGCAGCCACTGTCTCAGCATCGTCCTCTAGTGCAATCAAAAGGAACCTTATAGCTGTCACACCATTTAATAAGGTCCCTAGGACTAAATCATCTCAAACATTGGTCACTAAAGATAAGGAGGAATCAAAACCAGCTTCTAATATTCCCGTGTTGCCTTCTACAGGAGTAAGCACCACTACTAAGGCTCAAAGATCTAAGCTTAAAAGAAACAAGAAGAATGATAGGATCTTGCCTCCATCTAGTAGTCCAGTGAAGAAGAAAGTAGAAGCCCATCCAAGGAATGTTATTTCTGTTTTGAATAAAAAGAATCATGTAGCTAAACCTAAAGGCTCTGCGGTTGTGCAACGTTCTAAGCCTACTGTGAATTCTAATTTGAAATGTTGGAATTGCAATAAATGCATGTTTTATAGTCGTCATGATTCTTACCTTATTGACCATGTGAAAGAGATTAATGCCCGAGAAAATGGATTAGAATGGAAACCGACTAGGAAAGTGTTAACCCAAGTTGGTTGGTTGTGGCGCCCCACTGGTAGAACTTTCACTATAGTAGGAAATATGTTCCCTTTAACTAGGATCACTCCCACTAAAGCGAAGAAAGCGTGCCCTTTAACTAGGAGTACCAAGGCTACCAGAACACAAATGTGTCCTTTAACTAGGAACACCGACACTACTGAAGGAACCAAGTGCCCTTTAAATAGGTCTACTCCATCTGTAGTACCCGCGAATAATCCAAAACCTAAGAAAGTTGGAACAGTAAAAACTGTTAGTGCTAAAACTCACATTAGAAAACGCATGAAATCTAAGGGTCACAAACATGTTAGTAATTCTGATAATCTCTTATCTGTATCTGCTAACACTCCGAAACCAATAGTTTCCAATGCATTGTCTACTGCTGTTATTGAAAACAGGTGGTCCAAATTGTTCTCTGGTATTTGGACTCTGGTTTCTCTAAGCATATGACCAGAGATCGCTCTCAGCTCAGAAATTTCGTCAGCAAGTTTCTTGGTACGGTTCGATTTGGAAATGATCATATTGCAAAGATAATGGGTTATGGTGAATATCATATTGGGAATGTTATCATTTCAATAGTGTATTATGTGGAAGGTCTCGGTCACAACTTATTTTCTGTGGGAGAATTTTGTGATGCAAACCTAGAAGTTGCTTTTCGAGAGCATACCTGCTTCATTCGTAATTTGGAAGGGGTTGATTTATTGAAAGGTACTCGAGGGAATAATTTGTTTACTTTGTCTCTACAAGACATGATGGCCGCTACTCCCGTATGCCTTCTCTCCAAAGCATCTAAGACTAAGTCATGGTTATGGCATCGACGGTTATCTCATCTTAACTTTGACGCTATTAATCATTTGGCGAAAAACGAACTTGTTCGTGGTCTTCCTAAACTTTCATTTCACAAGGATCATTTGTGTTCCGCGTGTACAATGGGGAAAAGCACTAAGAAATCATACAAACCCAAAACGGAAGACACCAACCAAGATAAACTTTATCTGTTGCATATGGATCTTTGTGGACCAATGCGTGTTGAAAGTCTTAGTGGTAAAAATTACATCCTCGTCATTGTCGATGATTACTCTCGGTTTACTTGGGTGATATTTCTTACAACAAAAAAATGAGGCACCTAAATTCATCATCGGATTTCTCAAGATGATTTAAGTGTGTCTCAACACTATTGTTCGACGCATTCGTACAGATAATGGAACCGAATTTGTGAATCAAATCTTGCGTGATTATTATTGTGACAATCCGTCAATTTATGGTTGATATTTTATTCTCAATATTATTTAAAAACAATTTACAATATGAACTCACATATTTTTGGGAAGAAATTTGGATTTACGTCTTGGAGTAGCATCGACTACGTCTAAACCGGAGGATTCAACGTTACGTGCTTACGTTTACATACACCGTCTTTGGAGACAGTCCGACATTTCAGAAAATAAATTTGTCCATGAATATTATTTTGGAGTTTTAAATTTGTGTTGGTTCATAAACTCACAAATTTACGAGAAGAGATTAGGACTTTCGATTTTATTTTAACGTCCTTTACGACTAAACCGGAAACCTTAGGATTACGTATTTACGTTTTCGAACTCCGTTTTTGATGAGACAATTTTTATTGGATTTGTTTTGTGCCGTTGATTCATAATTTATAAAAACGTTTTTCGTAAAACGACCCGAGGGCACGCAAATCGAGGAAACTAAAATCGAGGAATACCCGTAAATTAGTGGGATGAGACAAGATAAATCTTGCCCCACCCCACTAGCATGGGATGGCCAAAAGGGACACCACATCAAAGATGTGGCACCCTTGTAAACTACTAGCTTACACTTGTAAGGTTAGCCTAATTTTGAAGGCAACTTTCCATCAAAACCACTTGCACAAACAAAACCATTTCTCATTCATGCAAACCACCTCAAAATCCTCTCATATCTCTCTCTTAGTTCGTCCATATCTCACCCTAAACACCCTAATTTGATCAAAATTAACCACAAAATCTCATGTTATTCATATACATGTTGATGCCCTTTTGAAGCCCTATTGATTGGTGCAAGTTATAACATCCAAGGAGGAGTTTCCATGGAGTCTTGAGGCTGATTTTCCACAAGGAGTTTATGAAGATTGGTGATCATGAAGATGGTCTTGGTGCATCACAAGTATCTCCATCAAAATCCATGTTTTGATCACAACCTACATCATCATGGTGGTATAAAGATTGTCCTCCTCATCTTCTTATTATTTTGATTATGTAAACATGTATTTTATTTCCTATTGTATATGTATATGATGATTATATGATGATAAAAATGTTATCTGGGGATTTGGTGTTGATAAATATGATTAAAAAGGTGAAAAACTATAAGAAACAAGGTTAAAATCTTGATTAATTTACATGGCTGTATAAAACAGTAAAGAAACAGGTCATGGACTGATAAAATGATGAAGTATAATGTATTTACAGTAAGCTATGGGTCTTGTACACATGTGAGAGTTGGCCATGCAATGGAATCAAAATAATGAGTGAGATATGATCAAAACAAGTTTAGGGTATAAATCTGAGGTTACTGTTTTGGACGATTTTTAGAAAATACTTAGAAGATGATTCAACAGTAGCTATAGAAGAGTTAAATGTAGCACTTATCATGTGGTTTATGTTATAAAAATTTGAGCTTCTATCTCCATATAGAACTCAAGATATGGCAGTTTTGGTGAAAGTGAAGATAAAAATCAGATTTTTGGAAATTAAAGAATAATACTATTATATAAGCACTCAGAATTTAATAGTATAAAATATAAATTAAAACCCACTAACTTATAAAACTTATTTATATAAATATGTAAAAGGGTAAATGAATGAATAGATTATATAAATGGTAGTGAAATAATACTTATAAGTTATAAAACTATAAACATTGTTTTTACGACTTTTTCGGCTAATACCGTAAAAATTAACGTTTTTGTTAAATAAAACTTAGATGGTTGGACCCGTCTAATGAAAACTTTATAAAACTTATATACTGATATATAGACATGTATAACAAGTAAAAACCGATGAAACCCGAACTATAAGAAATACGGACATTTACGAGCAAACTAAACATATGGGATTAATAATTGGACTTAATAAGATAAATACTTATAAAAAGAACTTATTGGGCTTAACCCATTTGGGCCCAACATAGAAAGTTTAAATACTGATAATATAAGTACAAAATGGATTAAAACAAGTTAAATAACTTATAATAAGTTTATTGGACTTAAAACGTGTAAATAGGTAAAACTAGTAAACTAGTATAAAAGTTATCGACATATAACAGAATGAGTAAACTAGAATATGTAAACCCACTTGATCATCATATATAAATAATCATCATATGTATACATAATTGTTATTTTTATAAAGTCATTGGACAAACGTCTAAGACCGAGTATTATTTGTCTAGGTTTCCGTGATTGAAGCACGTACCGTACGTCCGAGTTGCCGATAACCCGCCTTCCCACATCAACGTGAGTTCATAGCCTCGCACTCTTTTAAATGTTTTTATAAATGTTTTATAAACCCGCGAGGGAGATAACATGTTAGTTTTTATAAAATAGGACACCATTTGTCCCGATTGTTTGTTTATTGATTTTGGACCCGAATGATTGAATGACCCGATTGTATGACCCCATAAATGATTAAAGGACCCGATAGATGAAATTAAATGGATTATTAAAGTTAGGTTATGTCACTAAAAGTCCCATTAGCATGAATTGTGAACTACCGGGATTTGGTAGACGCTTATGCATTTAATAGTACTATTTGGGGACGATCACCCCAGTTCGCGCCTTGACGGTTGATCCTCGTCGTGCCACATTGATTGGTAAGCGAGTTTATGTATGAGAAGATTTCCATAGCGTGACCTTTGTGACGACACGCTACTTTAGATGGGCAAAATTTGTATCGGGTTAGCTACCCGTTGTTGGTTTAGTAAGGTAACAATGTCATGCGGCTTATAATAATCCAAAACTAACGAAATACTATTAGACGCACCGAATTACGAAGTATTGCCTGACTAGCAATACGGGGTCATACTATTGATATTATGTTTGTGTTTTGGTTTTCATAACCATATTCATATAACGGTTTTTATTTGATTTTATACGACGTCATAAGACGTATTGTATGATGTTTTTACGACATTGGCTCGTATAATGATTTTTTTAGGCAAATGCCTATATGATGATTTTGATAAAGGTTTGTATAAAATGACTTTGGCTATTTTATGGCCTATTACAAAGATTTGTATAAAATGCTTTTGGCTATTTTACGGCCTATTACCATGATTTGTACGAATTGATTTTTGGTACTAATTTTATACCAAAGTTATATTGATGGAATTTATTAAACTCTATGAATTCACTCGGCGTTATTGCTGACCTTTTCTTTTAACATGTTTTATCTCAGGTACTTGAAGGTAATTCTCGGGAAGACGACAAGAATTCATGGCCCGCACTTAAACAATATTTTCCATTCAAACACTTTGTAAAACTTTTGTATGAAATGTAATGACTTGGGACCGATGTAACTTTAATGTTTATGAATGGAAATGATTTATTATTAAACGACGCGATTTTTATGCGTTGTCTATGATGTGAGTAATGTGCTATCCCGTAACACCAACGAGTCTTCCGCTGTATTGAGTTGTATAAATTTGGGGGTGTTACAGTTTGGTACCAGAGCTCTCGTTATAGAGAACGAAAGATTTTTAAAACCAAGGTTTTGAATAAAACTTTTCAAAATCTTTTAACTATAAACATTTTTCTAAAAATGTCTAAAAATCTTTTGACTATAACGGTGCCGAAGAATTCCCGAGTTACCGACAAGGCCAGACTGAGAAGTGTTATTTTAATATATATATAACTTGGATTATATATATGATGTAATTTGATTACATGATTGTTTGATGATTATTTTAATATTTATACGAGGTATTTATACGACGTCGATTATCACAAGAAACTCTAAATCCCCTAGTAAATTAATCGAAGCTATTCTCGTAGGAATTCTAGCTATCCTAGATCTAAACCAAGTTGCGGATATTTATGATCCCAACAAATGGTTGATATTCGTAGAAATGTAGATATTAGTTGATTGTGATATTGAAAAAGAATTGGCGAGATTAAAACTGATATCGATGTCATGACGATCTTTCCTTATAGAGTGGAGTTTGACAAAACGTTACCACCTAGAAAGATGTCATCTGATTCGTTGTCATCCAATTCTTAAATTGAAATCAAAAGGGTGAATGTTGCACTTGAGGCTGTTATTGGAACCATTACCCAAAAGCTTCATGCCACTAATACCTTTCCGAGAAGTCTAGTTGAATGATCAAGTCATTTCATACTAGTGACTCATTTGATAATTGTGTTGTAAGAATTATAGGATTGGAAATTAAGTGTTGATTCATATCGAGCTTTATTGCCCTTTTAAGGTTTATAAATAAGGCTGGAAGTATTGGAAAATGAAGTAGGATATCGAATTGAGTGTAAGTTGGTTGAAACTTGAATAAAGTAAAATTTAACCCGTATGGAATATAAAATTGTTAAGAGGAAGTCATTAAGTTCTGTGATTGAATTATAAGGTTTTAAATGATTGTTGATTCGTGTTAAGGGTTGTTCCTAGGCCATTGTCCACTAACGAAGATGCCCAATGTCCAAGAAATAAATTGAAGAAATCTTCTTCTGAATTGAGACCGATGGATCTTCTGGGACATATGGAACACCTAATGACTCTTGTAGATTAGTATTCATTGTGGTATCTTTTAAAAATCCCTAACTTAACTGAGATATCAGTTGGTAGGATGAGTTTTGAGAATTGTATGACATAGTGACATGTAATGTGTTACGGTACAATTTTGACTTGTTTGTGATTAATGAAAAAGACTACCTTTGATTGCTAAATCTTACATGTATCGATGTTATATATCCTTTATTGCTTCATCCTAATGTTCGCATTAGTGATGCAACCATTGAACAAGTACTCATCTTGATTTGAGTTACGTTGTGGATTATTCTTTTGAGTGCCATCGAGATCATGAACCTCATGATTATTTGGCTAAGCTCATTTCCTATCATATCGTAGTTAGTTCTTGGTGAACCACTCTTCATCACTCCTTTGCAGATCACACATTGTTTTTATAAAGTTAAAACGGCATCCTTTGAGAAAATTTAATTTTCATCACTATAAGGATTATTCAAAGTGAGATTTATAAGTGATTGTTATCGAAATGAAGTTGTTTATAAAACACCTTGGAAAACTTAATTGTTTTCATAACAAGGAAAATCTTTGTAAATTTATTTTGATTCTTATTTAAGAATTATGCATGAAAATGTTTTTATTATAAACATGATGATAAAATTTTGACGAACTGAGTATTGCATCGTTAATCTTGAAATTGTATATAGTTGCGCGCCTACATACAATTTGGAATGGACTATGCAAGACTGATTAGTAGTCACCATAAAACTAATGAATAAACACTACATTTTTGTGAGGATTGTGAAAGATTAAAATTTATGAGATCTGCAAGAAGTGAAAAATAAGGACATAGTGTTAGGGACACCTACATATGTGCCTGTAGCATCTATTCTTCTGAGTCGAATTTACTCATCTGTGGAAATTGTCTTATTTGACAATTGACAATTCTTTCTTGACCAATTCTCCCGTAGTGAGATTCTTAGGAAAAGTATCTGATTACCGAGTGTTGATACCCGACTGGATGTATTGACGTTCTTATCATTTCTTTTGATTTGATTCCATTTGAATGACCTGGGTAACGATCCGAGGAGCTTTCGAATGCGTACTCAAATTATGAAAACATAGGATATATTCATATTCGTTAAATGTTTTCGTTTGTATCTGATTTGAAATTCTCTCGCATAGATTATGCGTTGACCTTACTCTTTTAATAGTAGTTGTGTATCCTAATATCCTTGAATTGGTGAAGGATTAAGAGTTATTATTAGTCTTTTGAGAAGTTCACATCTTATCGACGGTAATAAAACTGGAAAGTTGACAGTGCCTGTAGAATGGATTGATTGATTATGACATGACGACATTGTCTTAATTGATGGGAACTCGAGTAGAATTCCCCTAAATGATAAGATGTTGATTATCAAAAGTGATCTAAATAATTCTTGATGGATGACCATATCCTGCACTTAGACTTGATATTATAACGTGAATGGTTGTGAACTAGTTATAGATATTGTAATCTAGAAGAACCTAATATGAATGTACTAAAAGATGTTTATGTTATCTGAAACTTTAGTAAGTATTTGTTGATGTTACCTAGACTTTCGCCATTAAGGCAAGTTGAATTTGGTATTGATTAAATCCTCGGTGCTGCACTTGTGGCGTGTGCACTATACGTCAGCACCATCTAAATTAAAGGAATTACCGTACAACTGAGAGTTGTCGGAGAAAGATTTTATTCCACCAAGCCTGTCATCATGAAGAGCTATGGTGTCATCATTCCTTATATTTATAGATTACTGTGACTAAGTAAATTGACAATCGAAAGCGATATCCATAACTCGAAATGGACGATTTGTTCGATCATTTACAAGGTTCTAGTGTATGTTTTAAAGATATGATCCATGGCATGGTTATCATCAAACTTCGCATCTGCGAAAGAGATTATCTATTCCAATCACTACATCCAGAACTTGTAATGGACATTATGAGTTTCACGTGGTGAGGTTTGGATTGACTAATACACATGTAGCATTCATAAATTTGGTGAATCACGTGTGTAGGCTGTAAATTGATAAATTTATGCTTGTGGTCATTAAGGACCATTTGTTTGTTTATAAGAATAAGAATGAGTTAAAAATTTATTATAGATTGCCCTGAATTGGCCGAACAATTAAAACATGTACCTTGAATAATTAGCATGAGATTAAAGACTTAAACCTTTACATTATTGGACTATGTGAATAAAAAGATAATAGAATCTATACTAACTCTTCAAATTTAGAAGTCATTAAAGACTTTGGGTTATACAAAAAAAAAGAGAAAGTGCAAATATATTTTGACAAATATTTTAACAAAGGATTTTAAAGAGATTATTCCCTTATACACAAACCATTTAACTAAACTTCTGTTTAGGGGTAAATGTTTGTTTATACCTCAAGATAACCTAAAAGGGATTGAGTAAAACCATTTAAACCATGACTTAAAATTTGAAACGACAATTTTTGCTTTTCAACTAAGAAAATTTTGACCAAAATATAAACAAAGATTTCTCGAACATTTTCGGATCTAATTAATTATTTTAATTATTTTCGATAAATCAACAAAAATCTTGTTAATTAAATCCAAATTTATTTTGAACATTTTATATAGTTGGTCGAACTAAGAGATTTAAAATTTTTACGTTTACGTTTCATAAAAAAATTTAATAATTATTATTTAATTAATTATAATAATTATCGACGCTTTAGACGACAGATTGAGTAAAACGGATAAAAATGATAGTAAAGACGAAACTAAAACATAAAAGGTATGAACAAAGAATTTTGAATAAATACGGTTGTGATATTTATTTCATCAGGAGAAAGTGAACGTAATTACTGACGCATAATATAGAAAGAATATCTGAGTGAATTGTGGACATGATAATTATATCATCATGAGAAGTGAATATAGATACTGATGCATTATGTAGAAAAGATAAAGAACCAGTTAGGACATGTTCCTTATTAATGAAGGTGCAAAATAAATTGCCAAACGATATAAAAATAAACAATACTTGTAAAAAGGATAATATAGATAATAAAAGTGGTTCGCGGCTAATGTGGACCATTAGAATTGAGAAGCCGATAGCGTTAAATATTTATAAGAGACCACTTGTGATTGTCTAAATATGGAGATTGTGAGATATAGTATGTTAGAATTTGTTAGTATAAGTATTCTATTTATGTCATTTATGACTAAAAGTATCTTTGTTTGAAGAAGTTGTACTGATGGCAATTATGAAGGCAGACATCGCCTCATACATTAGTAAACGTCTAGCTATTGCAAAGGTCATCATCTGAATTTAATTCGATTTGGGTCATCGTCGACAGACTGACCAAATCTGCTAATATCATTCTCGTTAATGATAAATGCAAAAGAGTTATGTAAACATAGCATGCCTGTATCGATCATCTATATCAAGATCCTCGCTTCGCATCTAATTTCTAGAGATTTGCTCAGAAATCATTGAGAACGAACCTTGATGAGAGTACTATATACCACCCCAAATCGAAGGGGCGAGGTAAAGTAACAATACAAAATACTATAAGCATTGTTCTATGTTTGAATGATTGACCTTTGGCAATAGACCGTATAATCGTTTTCCTTTGGAGAGATTATCCTTGATAATAATCGTATTAGGATTGAGATCGAATCTTGTTAGAATCTAAATGTTAGAGCATCTGTAAGCCAGAGTTGAGATGAAGACACCCGACATACACCCATTGTGAGTTGGACATGTCTTTTAGGTTTAAGGTTTCCTATGATGGCAAACCTAACCTTACAAAATACCCGACCCGCGAAATCTGAAATGATTGTTGAAATTAGGATCTGATTATTGACAGCCGGTAGTGGGCAAGAGGTTATGTGAATGTGAAATGTAGATCTTGAAGTGCCAAATGGGTAGCGAAGTTATGCCACAATTTTTAACCTTGGAAAAATGAATTCATGATCTGACAAATCATGGGATATAAGTCCCCGTTGTATGGGACCATTGAGATGATATAAAAGATTGGTTTGAAAGGCATATAAGTTGGATCTACCCCAGGACTTCAAAAACTGCGTGAATTATGTTTCGTATATCGAACTTGATGGAATATCTATCAAGTGAGAATCTGATTATTCTTAGTAGAGCTTAGATCGGCGAAAAGTTGCATTCATCAGAAACCCGTGAACATCATGGATAGAGAAAGTAAGTCAACATTTAGCCTGATCTTATTCCCGTAGTTATGTTTG
Source organism: Glebionis coronaria (assembly GCA_025667525.1). Lineage (NCBI taxonomy): Eukaryota > Viridiplantae > Streptophyta > Magnoliopsida > Asterales > Asteraceae > Glebionis > Glebionis coronaria. The sequence goes on along the minus strand of CM046877.1, from coordinate 512,480,849 downwards.
ATGAAATTCGCGTATTGTAACGAATTGCACTTGTGAGAAAAGACCGAATGTGGAGGAAATACCCACATGGCTTTAACTCTATAAGAAGCGAGTAGTAAGGTAAGATGATCTTTGAGGACAAAGATCCTGTTTAGGGGTAAATGTTGTGACAATCCGTCAATTTATGGTTGATATTTTATTCTCAATATTATTTAAAAACAATTTACAATATGAACTCACATATTTTTGGGAAGAAATTTGGATTTACGTCTTGGAGTAGCATCGACTACGTCTAAACCGGAGGATTCAACGTTACGTGCTTACGTTTACATACACCGTCTTTGGAGACAGTCCGACATTTCAGAAAATAAATTTTTCCATGAATATTACTTTGGAGTTTTAAATTTGTGTTGGTTCATAAACTCACAAATTTACGAGAAGAGATTAGGACTTTCGATTTTATTTTAACGTCCTTTACGACTAAACCGGAAACCTTAGGATTACGTATTTACGTTTTCGAACTCCGTTTTTGATGAGACAATTTTTATTGGATTCGTTTTGTGCCGTTGATTCATAATTTATAAAAACGTTTTTCGTAAAACGACCCGAGGGCACGCAAATCGAGGAAACTAGAATCGAGGAATACCCGTAAATTAGTGGGATGAGACAAGATAAATCTTGCCCCACCCCACTAGCATGGGATGGCCAAAAGGGACACCACATCGAAGATGTGGCACCCTTGTAAACTACTAGCTTACACTTGTAAGCTTAGCCTAATTTTTAAGGCAACTTTCCATCAAAACCACTTGCACAAACAAAACCATTTCTCATTCATGAAAACCACCTCAAAATCCTCTCATATCTCTCTCTTAGTTCGTCCATATCTCACCCTAAACACCCTAATTTGATCAAAATTAACCACAAAATCTCATGTTATTCATATACATGTTGATGCCCTTTTGAAGCCCTATTGATTGGTGCAAGTTATAACATCCAAGGAGGAGTTTCCATGGAGTCTTGAGGCTGATTTTCCACAAGGAGTTTATGAAGATTGGTGATCATGAAGATGGTCTTGGTGCATCACAAGTATCTCCATCAAAATCCATGTTTTGATCACAACCTACATCATCATGGTGGTATAAAGATTGTCATCCTCATCTTCTTATTATTTTGATTATGTAAACATGTATTTTATTTCCTATTGTATATGTATATGATGATTATATGATGATAAAAATGTTATGTGGGGATTTGGTGTTGATAAATATGATTAAAAAGGTGAAAAACTATAAGAAACAAGGTTAAAATCTTGATTAATTTACATGGCTGTATAAAACAGTAAAGAAACAGGTCATGGACTGATAAAATGATGAAGTATAATGTATTTACAGTAAGCTATGGGTCTTGTACACATGTGAGAGTTGGACATGCAATGGAATCAAAATAATGAGTGAGATATGATCAAAACAAGTTTAGGGTATAAATCTGAGGTTACTGTTTTGGACGATTTTTAGAAAATACTTAGAAGATGATTCAACAGTAGCTATAGAAGAGTTAAATGTAGCACTTATCATGTAGTTTATGTTATAAAAATTTGAGCTTCTATCTCCATATAGAACTCAAGATATGGCAGTTTTGGTGAAAGTGAAGATAAAAATCAGATTTTTGGAAATTAAAGAATAATACTATTATATAAGCACTCAGAATTTAATAGTATAAAATATAAATTAAAACCCACTAACTTATAAAACTTATTTATATAAATATGTAAAAGGGTAAATGAATGAATAGCTTATATAAATGGTAGTGAAATAATACTTATAAGTTATAAAACTATAAACATTGTTTTTACGACTTTTTCGGCTAATACCGTAAAAATTAACGTTTTTGTTAAATAAAACTTAGATGGTTGGACCCGTCTAATAAAAACTTTATTAAACTTATATACTTATATATAGACATGTATAACAAGTAAAAACCGATGAAACCCGAACTATAAGAAATACGGACATTTACGAGCTAACTAAACATATGGGATTAATAATTGGACTTAATAAGATAAATACTTATAAAAAGAACTTATTGGGCTTAACCCATTTGGGCCCAACATAGAAAGTTTAAATACTGATAATATAAGTACAAAATGGATTAAAACAAGTTAAATAACTTATAATAAGTTTATTGGACTTAAAACGTGTAAATAGGTAAAACTAGTAAACTAGTATAAAAGTTATCGACATATAACACTAGAATGAGTAAACTAGAATATGTAAACCCACTTGATCATCATATATAAATAATCATCATATGTATACATAATTGTTATTTTTATAAAGTCATTGGACAAACGTCTAAGACCGAGTATTATTTGTCTAGGTTTCCGTGATTGAAGCACGTACCGTACGTCCGAGTTGCCGATAACCCGCCTTGCCACATCAACGTGAGTTCATAGCCTCGCACTCTTTTAAATGTTTTTATAAATGTTTTATAAACCCGCGAGGGAGATAACATGTTAGTTTTTATAAAATAGGACCCCATTTGTCCCGATTGTTTGTTTATTGATTTTGGACCCGAATGATTGAATGACCCGATTGTATGACCCGATAAATGATTAAAGGACCCGATAGATGAAACTAAATGGATTATTAAAGTTAGGTTATGTCACTAAAAGTCCCATTAGCATGAATTGTGAACTACCGGGATTTGGTAGACGCTTATGCATTTAATAGTACTATTTGGGGACGATCACCCCAGTTCGCGCCTTGACGGTTGATCCCCGTCGTGCCACATTGATTGGTAAGCGAATTTATGTATGAGAAGATTTCCATAGCGTGACCTTTGTGACGACACGCTACTTTAGATGGGCAAAATTGGTATCGGGTTAGCTACCCGTTGTTGGTTTAGTAAGGTAACAATGTCATGCGGCTTATAATAATCCAAAACTAACGAAATACTATTAGACGCACCGAATTACGAAGTATTGCCTGACTAGCAATACGGGGTCATACTATTGATATTATGTTTGTGTTTTGGTTTTCATAACCATATTCATATAACGGTTTTTATTTGATTTTATACGACGTCATAAGACGTATTGTATGATGTTTTTACGACATTGGCTCGTATAATGATTTTTTTAGGCAAATGCCTATATGATGATTTTGATAAAGGTTTGTATAAAATGACTTTGGCTATTTTATGGCCTATTACAAATATTTGTATAAAATGCTTTTGGCTATTTTACGGCCTATTACCATGATTTGTACGAATTGATTTTTGGTACTAATTTTATACCAAAGTTATATTGATGGAATTTATTAAACTCTATGAATTCACTCGGTGTTATCGCTGACCTTTTCTTTTAACATGTTTTATCTCAGGTACTTGAAGGTAATTCTCGGGAAGACGACAAGAATTCATGGCCCGCACTTAAACAATATTTTCCATTCAAACACTTTGTAAAACTTTTGTATGAAATGTAATGACTTGGGACCGATGTAACTTTAATGTTTATGAAGGGAAATGATTTATTATTAAACGACGCGATTTTTATGCGTTGTCTATGATGTGAGTAATGTGCTATCCCGTAACACCAACGAGTCTTCCGCTGTATTGAGTTGTATAAATTTGGGGGTGTTACAATTATGAAGAAGTTGGCATATCTCATGAAATATCCGTTACACGCACTCTACAACAAAACAGTGTCATTGAAAGGCGAAATCGCACACTTATGGAAGCTGCTCGAACGATGTTAATTTACGCAAAGGCTCCATTGTTTTTATTTGCAGAACCAGTATCTATAGCAGTGTACACCCAAAACCGGTCACTAATTCGTAAACGCCATGGTAAAACACCTTATGAGCTTCTCCATGGTAAAATACCAGATTTATCATATCTTCATGTATTTGGTTCTCTTTGCTATCCAAATACTGATGGTGACAATTTGGGAAAACTTCAACCTAAGGCTGATATTGGTATTTTCATTGGTTACGCACCCGCAAAGAAGGCATACCGAATCTACAACCGTAAGTCTCGTAAGATCCTCGAAACTATGAATGTTGATTTTGATGAGCTGACAGCAATGGCTTCTGAGCAAAGTAGCTCTGAACCCGCAATTCATGAAATGGGACCCAGTAACATTAATTCTGGTCTTGTCCCAAATAACCCTACTTCATCATCATTTATACCACCTTCTAGGACTGAATGGGATACGTTGTTTCAACCGTTATTTGATGAATTCTTTACTCCTCCAAGTATTGTTGCTCCAGAACCTGAGGAAATAGCTTCGGTAACTGAAGTTGTCGCTCTAGCAACTGAAGCACAATCTGATACGTCTACATCTACAATTGGTCAAGTTATACCATCAACTAGTAATTCTCAACCAACACCTGAATCAACTACCCATGTCATGCCTATTGATGATGAAGAGGATTATGATGATCATGATTTGGAATTTTCTCAAATGCGTGAACTTCCATTCTTTGGTGTACCTATTCCCAACTCTAATCAAGCCGGGTCGTCCACCTCAGAGGAAGCTCCTACTACAATTTACTCCAATCCACGGATTCGTGAACATGACAACAAGTGGAAAAAGGATCATCCTATAGACTCAATTATTGGTGACCCTAATCGTCCAGTATCCACACGAAGTCAGTTACAAGAAAATGCAATGTTTTGTCATTTTGATGCTTTTCTCACTGAAGTTGAACCTAAGACATGGCAACAAGCTTTTACTCAATCCTGCTGGATAGAAGCTATGCAAGAAGAACTTAATGAATTTCTACGTCTTGAAGTATGGGAACTTGTCCCATGCCCGGATCAAGTGCAGTTACTCACTTTGAAATGGGTTTACAAGGTGAAACTCGATGAGTTAGGCGGAATATTGAAGAACAAAGCTCGACTAGTAGCTCGTGGATACAAGCAATTATTGGGCATCGACTTTATGGAATCCTTTGCACCTGTTGACCGTTTGGAAGCTATTAGACTATTCCTCACTTATGCAACCCACATGAATATGATCGTCTATCAGATGGATGTGGAATTTCTGAATGGTGAAATCAAGGAAGAGGTCTATGTTCAACAGCCGGATGGTTTTGTGAATCCTAAATATCCTAATCATGTGTACAAGCTTAAGAAGGCTCTCTATGGGTTGAAGCAAGCTCCTCGCGCATGGTATGATCTATTGTCACAATTCTTCATTACGCAAGGCTTCGCTAAAGGCAAGGTGGATCCCACGTTGTTCATTCAGAAACGAGGTAAAGATATGATTATGGTACAAATATATGTTGATGATATTATATTTGCAGCCTCGACCCAAACCTTATCCGACGAGTTTGGGAAACTCATGTCTTCCAAGTTTAAGATGTCAATGATGGGCAAGGTATCATTCTTCTTAGGTATTCAGATATCTCAGAGTCCCAGAGGTATCTTTATCAATCAATCTAAGTATACCCTTGAATCGCTTAAGAAATATAAGATGGAATCTTGCGACCCCGTGGATACTCCAATGGTGGAACGAACTAAGCTTGATGTAGATCCACATGGAGTGGCCATTGATCCGACACTTTATCGTGGAATGATCGGTACCCATCTGTATATCACAGCTAGTCGACCTGATCTTCAGTATGCTATATGTATGTGTGCTCGGTATCAAACTCGACCTACTGAGTTACACTTGGCTACTGTGAAACGGATCTTTCGATATCTTAAAGGAACCATTAATCAGGGACTTTGGTATTCGAAGGACTCTTCGATTTCTCTTATGGCATATGCAGATGCGGATAACGCGGGTTGTCAAGATACAAGGCGTAGCACGAGTGGAACTTTGAAACTACTAGGAGATCGACTAATCAATTGGGCATCGAAAAGGTAGAAAGGCGCTGCAATATCAAGTACGGAAGCAGAATAAATAGCTATGTCCGGTTGTTGTGCTCAAATTATTTGGATGAGATCGCAATTAACCGACTATGGTCTAGGTTTCAACAAAATTCCGATGTACTGCGACAACAAAAGTGCAATTGCCTTATGCTGCAACAATGTTCAATTCTCCTGGTCGAAGCATATTGACATTCCCTACCACTTTATCAAGGAGCAAGTGGAAAATGGAGTAATCGAGCTTTACTTTGTCCGATTTGAGTATCAATTGGCGGATATTTTCACGAAGGCTTTAGATCGCGCTCAATGGAATTTTTAGCCGACAAGCTAGGAATGAGAACTTTCTCGCCTGAGACTCTAAAGGAACTAGCAGATGAAGTGAAAGAATAGTGATGGTAAACTATTCTCCATATCCTTGGTGATCATTCGTATATATTGTTTATATTTTTATCCACAAAAGCAAAATACAAAAATATAAAACCATATAAAAACCATAAAAATTGAAAAATTCATAAAAATCCAAAATATTTTTACTTTATTTTTCAAAGGCATATCTTTTGGTACGATAATATTTACGGCCTTAGAAATGTTGATTAATATTGACATGGCGCCATAAATAGAGTTTGTACAAAAGTTGTAAATATTTCATAAAACATGCCTATATGGCTTGTAGTTATTTCAGACTGCAACCCGGTTTTCATATTAAAGTCAAGTATTTCTTATGAAAGCTTTAGCTCTCAACAGGAATTAATTTTCTCGGGTAAGGTTTACTTTAAAACCTTGTAAGGGATCAAGTTTACTTTATAACTTGGTCTAATACAAATCTATGTACGTTTCAGTGCATTTATTTGTTAAAACAAGAGAAGTCTTGTTTTTATGAAGTTATCATCTCTACAACCATCGCTATCTACATTTGGTATCTACATACTCGACGATGCAACTACTCAAACGGCGACTACAGCTCTTTCAATAGAACACGGGTCAACAATTGAGGGGGAGCAATTATCAAGCATTCAGAATCTTCGATGCCGAAAGTGCCAAGCTCACTAATTGGTGTCAAGACAACAATACCAATCGCACACATGGTGTCAAGGAGATGACTTCAGCAGTGACGAGGCGACCAACTTATGCTGAAAAGAACTATTTGATCTTATCATATGATGTTCTCATCAATCAGGTCCAACCTTGTCAATTTTTTTCTAATATGGTGAATATGTGATCATGTTACAAGTCGGTATCATATCTCATACATTTGGTATCATGAAGATAAAAGGACTTGCATTTTTCTTCCCAAAACCTTTGTTAAAACTTCATTAAATCAATTGATATTAAAAACATCGAGTGGGTTAATTTTTTAATATGGGGGAGAAAATGTGATTTAATATGGGAAATGATTAATCATAAATGGTTTGACTTAACGTGCTAGATCATCCCGACATGTGAGAAATGTTTTCGGATATCGTGGCATATGTTAAGGCGGAGCAAAATGGATTTGCACTTCAAAATGGATTTCATGGTGACATACACTTACCCAAAACATCTATATTCATGACGGTGAAGATTGTGGTGACATAAGGATGGTAGGGTTGGTTAAAGTCCAATGATTCCTCTAGAACCGGAGGAATCTTCGCAAGGACATTCCATAGCTAGAAATAGTAGTCCTTAGGAAAGATGGAGAAAGATTATGAACGTAGCTGAATGCCGACCAAGTACTTAAGTTAGCACTGGAACAATCACAACAAGGTGTTAGTGATGACGTATTGGTAAGCATTGAAGGGGTTGAAGATTTAAAAAGAATTGTAAAAGATAAAGGGTGTAAAGAAAGAAGCCCTCCTTACAACTTAGGCAGAAACCGGGTCAATACATATGCTATTAAGATCATTGTTTAATGATTCTTGATATTGAAGACAGACATCATGGACCCAGTGATGCAAGGCACAACCCATCTCAGCTATCTCAGATATCTCTTAAAAGATATTTGTTTTAATCACATGGAGACAACACATTATCTATTGATTTATTCACTCCGAATAAATTGCTATTGAAATGGTGGCACTCCTCTCCATCCTCCGATCACTAAAATCCAAAATGCACGATTGAGTCTAGAGCCATTTGAGATCATCAAATATCTCATTAGGACACACTTTCATATTTCCTTGCTTCTTCACACTCTGTGAAAAGTAAGAAAGATCTTAAGAGTCCTACGCAAAATCTTCATGATCTTGCCTGAACATCCGAGTAATACGAAAGTATCTATAATGAAGATGGAAATCCTTCTTGAGCGAATATCAAAAAGCTCATGGTAGGTGACTTGTGCGATTCTTTATCAATCAAACATGTGATAATTGGAAAGCAACAGTGGTTTAACTCTTAGCTGAACTTAAACACGTTCCAGGCCTCTACGCAATATCTAAGTGATCTTGACAGAACACTCAGAGTGATACCTTAGTGTTCACAGTGATGAGTGGAAATCCTTCTAGTGTTAACCTTAAACAGCACTTGGTAGGTAACTTGCAAGATTCAATATGAATCAAGCTCGTGGCAACTGGAAAGCATCGATGGTGCGATTCTTTAATGAATCAAACTTGTTCCAGGAATCAGAATTGACGGCTTCAATCATGCGGATAATTTTATCCAAATGATGCACTCTTTACGTTCGCAGTCAGCTTTAGACGGTCGAGTAAAGAGAACGGGTTTACCCGCGAAATATTGTCAAGGAGATTTTTAATTAAATCTACCTGCCACAAGTACGATATTTTATATCGTCCAACGGTCTTCACCGACCGGAGGTAAAATGCTACCGAATTAGAATGAAATGTTCAAAGCCATTTCGTTCGTGTCTACTTATGTTGCGGCATTTGAAGACGGTGGCATTATGGAATCCAAGAAGAAGTCGTCCCCGTATGCTTATACTTTATGCACTTAATATTTCATCTAATTCTAGAAAGCCTAAAAGTCAAGTCTTCCATTGTATCGAACTCTGAAGCTTTCAAGAATTACATAGGTATAAGTATGTGGGACGTGATGTCACGAAGAGGCGAAGATCACTAGTGAAGGATGCACAAGATCAAGGCAAGATATTAATGTAAAAGATGGATATCAAAGATCACATCAGCATGTTCACCAGAAAAGAAAAAGAAAAGAAAGACGAAGACTACGAGCTCAAGACAAGCATAGTATGCTAGGTTTATTTTATTATTGTAACTTGGGTAACGCCCTTGTTTGGAGTGACCTCCCTTAGGGGGATATTGTTGGAAATACTTTTTACGTATTAGAAAGGATCGGTCACTCCAACAATAGTCCATGTAATAGCTCGTAGTTTAGTTATTTACATTTATTAAACAAAGCCCAAAACCGAGCCCATGAAATGTATGGGCCGGCGACCTAATGTAAACCCAAGCCCATCTCATGGGCTTAGGTATATAAACCCTCTCCTTAGATGGAGAGGGTGGTGATTTCATTTCTAATAACACATAGTTCTTAAACTTTCTCTCTCTAGAAGTGTGAAATCATCTATCTTTCTCTCTCTAAAACATAAGCAAGATTTACATATCATACAAAAGGTGATTATCCAAAATCCTTTTGCTGATCTATTTGACCACCAACCCAATTTCAAACCCTCAAATCCCTTTCCTTGGTTATGTTAACTAAAACTTAGCACTTGTTAACCCTAGTCTACCCTTAGATCTAGGTGTCCCCAAAATTTTAGCCAAAATTTCCAAGTAAAACTGATTTTATGGACCTTTGTTGGATTTGAGTGTTTAGACCCTCAAAACTTGCAGATAAATATCCCAATACACCAGATAAACAAATACCACCAACAATCAACAACAAACAACCACTCAAGTTGTCTTAAATCCTAATAGATCAGTTAACCCAAACACCCCTTTGGAATCTGATTTCTCAAATTTTCAAAGGATTGTTATGTTTTAACCCTCAAATCATGATCTAATCAACCCTAACAACAATAATCAAACCTCAGAAACACAAATCAACCACAAATATTTAGATTCACAAACAAATATACAAAATCATGCAATATTCAGAAAGTATAAAAGGGAGAAGAGATTCAAACCTCCAAAATGTACATCCACACTTTGGAATGTTTGAGCTGAGGTGCTAGCAAGAACAAACACCAGCTTCCACAGCTGCTAAGAAGAACAAACATAAAAGTGAACTCAAAACAGATTATCCTTTGATTTTTGAAAACAAGTGTTTTAAACCTTAAAACCTTTTCTCAAAATCAATCAAACATGTAAATGGAACTCAGATCTTAGCTAATCAAACACCAAACTTTCATAAAACACAGAAGAGAATTCAATATTATCAGAAAACTAACTTTTATTTCATAAAAAGGAATTACAAAGAAATTAGCTAAAATCTGGAACAAAAGCTCTCTCACATGTTGAGGAGTCTTTATATAGACGATTAAAAGGTAGAAAAGTGCAAAACCCTAAGCTATGAAGTCTCCAAAATACCCTTGACGCTTCTAGACGTTTGTTGCTGTTAAGCTGTCCAAAATGATCCTGAGTGTTCATTTATGCTTTGGGGCCAAGGAATAAGTGTAAATCGTTGATCTTGCCACGTCATTTTGCTTGGAGAGGAAGTAGTGTTTTGATTGGGTAACGGGTTGAACGGTGGGGTCACATGGTGAGCGGGATTGGGGGTTTTTGGTGTGGGATGAGTTTTTGGGCGTGTGAATTAAGCATGTGACAAGGTAATTTGATTTTACCCTTTGTTTAAGTGGGTGGTAATTTTGGGTTCAAGAAGGGTGAATAGTAATGCTTTTCATCCGAAATTAGGGGAAAGGTTTGTTTGGAGCGTGTTTATTCAGTTTAAACTTTGGGAAATGACAATAAGAGTCCTTGTTCTTTGGAAAAACATGTAAAACAAGTTTTTCAGCCAACAAACTTGTATTCCTTTGTTAATAAACTTCTCATTTTCACACTTTTGCCCCAAAACATTGGTGTAAGGGTTTTAAGGACTTGTTTTGCCAATTTTGGATAGTTCAAGGACTGATCTTGGACATTAATCATCTTTAAAGGTCTTCATTGGATGTTTGAATTCATGAGGGACGATTGTTGACAATTTAGAATTGTTGAGGGACTAAACTTGCCAATTCTTCAAAGTTGGAGGACCTTTTTGTAATTTTGACAAACTTATGGGACCAAACTTGTAATTATCAATATACAAGGCTATTAAGTGTCATTTCTTCATAAATGAGGGCTCAATCATGTACATCTTCAAGTCATTAAGGGTTTTTCTTTGATAATTCACAAACTAGGACCCGGTTCATTGTGCGGCTTCGTTTCTCGTGTTCGTTTTTCCTTGTTTCTTGTGATCTTTTGTCTTTTTCACGATATCCATACCTAGAATACACAAGTAAACAAACACAAGCATATATATGGTATTTTATGACATTTTTATGCATTTAAAGCCCGAAAAGAACGATGAGATCATGTATAAATGCCATCTCATCAATCCCCCATACTAAACCATTGTGGTGCCCTAACGCAATGCTAGAATAAAGTATCTTAGCATCTCCAAAATTCAATTTTATTAACCTTTATTTAAAAGTAAAAGACTTGCAATAATACTACGAAGATGTGTAAAGACATAATGTATGATTTTCATCACGTGAGTGACTTTAAGGGTCAATGAATAGAAACAAGTGAATGTCTCATGGAGTAAAGTTTGTCATCCTTGATTGTCATACATTCCATGCTAAGTGCAAAAACGAGATCATTGTTGGTACAAGTCACAATGCTAACACTACTCATACGTCCAAATTTGTAATACTTTCTCTCCCCGCAATCCTAGTTATTATGAAAGGAAATGGGTTTCTAGAATTTTTTAACTATTTGTCATGGATCTCAAGTGATTCATATTGACTTATTTGAGTATTTATTAGTCCGAAAATAAAGTAGCATGATTTAATCGATAGTTAGCTGAAGGACAAAATCTTTTAAAACGGCTTCTCGAGTATCTCCTTAAGTTCATATCTTGACATAACTCGTTTCACGATTTGAGACCTTTCTCGGACCGATATTTGGCATGTACTTCATACTTCAAATCTTGGGAAGACGTTCTTGAAATTATTGTCTTCTCTTCATATTTTGGAATTTCTTCACTTGACGTTTTTGAGAGGTTCTTCATACTTGGACCACGAGTTCGTCATTTTTATTCAATCTCTATTTTGGATTTTGATATACAACGATCCGCCTCCTTTTAGTACTTGGATATATTTATCCTCATACCTTGTAAGGGTCTTTTTGGATAGACTTTCTCCATGATCTTTAGGGGAGTAATTGCTTTTCGTCGTGTGTCTCGATCCTTCATATTGATTTAGGAATAATGATAATTCACATCATCTTGGATCTTTAGCAACAAAATAGAGCTCCTCATGCCTTGTAAGGGCCTTTTTGGATCTTCACCAATCTTCGCATCCCGCTTCAATAAGTTATGTCTTGGCTATAAACTCTTATTCAACCCCGAGCAACTTTTAAACGATCTTGTGCTAGAAGCTAAGTAACCTTTTAAATCGTACGACCTTACTTATTGCAATTATTTTTATTCCTAATGCATTGATCTTATGGGAGAAAAAGCCACAATTAAAAATATATGAGTTTTTGAAAGAACATTTTCATGTTCTACGTTTAGCATGATCACTTGTCTAACTCTATCATTTCTCGTTCTTCACTATTTAAATAGCTCTAATAAAAGAGACTCGTGAATAATTAGCCATGCAAGTCAAAATTAAGCCAAATTTAGATTAGCTTTCATTAAGACTATATCAAATCGAAGTTTTGGGTTTTCAAGCCACCTATAGGATCTTGCACTTTCTTGGACTTTTTCAAGTTTAGAGAATGCATTTTATAGTTCCCTTGATAAGTGACTTTCTAGGATCAATTATAGGAACTTGCAAAAAGTTTTTGTTCTTAACCCGAATGAGCTATGACTTTCGCGTTTTAAAGTTCCCTATATAAAAGTCTAGCAAAACTTGATTCGAGCGGGTTAAAGAATGTAAAGGGATCCAAATGCCCATCAAGTCAAAAATTAGCTCTTATTCTACCCATCGGAAAATATACATTTGTGTCTTAAAAACACTTATGAAAAACTAAGAAAAATTTTAAAATTTGGCCATTTTTAGCCTTATTAGCAACAAAACAAAACAAAACGTTGAAAGTTGGAAAACGCGAGGGCGTAGCAAGGAAAGTATCTATTCACCCCCATACTAAAATTAAACATTGTCCTCAATGTTTCGAGTCTAAAGGTGGAGCACCCCCATACTAGAGACGAAGAGTCGAATGCTTAGGATCTAGCATGGAAAGGGTGATCAACAATATATCTAAAGCCGTTTATGAACTATGCTAAAAGATAATCTTTAGAACAATAAAAGATATGTCATGGATTCGTGAAAAAACTTCTTCAAGCAAACAATCGAGGATCACGTAAACGAACACGAGAGTCTTCAATCGTGGCGATGATGATGATCTAGATAACACATTCACAAACAACCACGAGACACCTCATTTTTTATTACCGAGTCATGAGCTCGACTTGATCCCTCAAAATGTGATCATTTAGGGAAAATCATGGTATGGTCAATTTTTGGTGAGCCTTACATGATAAACAAGGCCCAAAAAGCAACCGGTATTAAGGACTAAGTTGTCACACCCTCAAATTCACCGCAGCGGGAGACTTGCTTTGGGGCTTGTGACTTCATGAGTATTCGAGAGCTTGATCCGAGAACGACCTCTACATGCCAAAACCACAAAGAAGACTCCAAATAATCCAAATAGTCAAGTGCCTAAAAATACATGCTTAAAAATGTCAACATAAAGTTGGTGAGTTCATAAGTTTTGTTTTAAGGTGTTTATGAAATGTCAGAGTTTATATCGACCACTGCACCTGCAGTAAAATAAAGAGTTTAAAAATCATAGTTTCTTAATAAAATGCATTTCTTGATGAATAACCGAGTTTATTAATAACAAAAAAGTTTATGATAAAAAAAACAAAGTTAAATAATAAAGACAAAGTTTACGGATAAAAACACAGTTTATTTATATAAGCAGAGTTTACTGATAATAATAGATATTCTCGTTAATAATTGAATTCCCTGATCATAAAAGATATTCCAGTTAATAAATAAGATTCTTGATAATAAAGAATTGTTTGATGAACCACAAGATTTTCCAACCATTTGTGACAATATAACAAATACAAAGTCACAAAAAAGGCATTTATTATTGTCTAAGCTCATGACACCGAAGCGTTAACAACACCGGTAGTATAATCACATAATGCAGCCCCTACGGATGCCTAACCCACGACATCCGTCCATAGACTCAAATGAAGCTGTGTCCGCTTGCCCTCTGTTGGACCAAGCCGGACAGGGGCGTCAACCCCGATAGATCTATCCATAACATTCGCGCTTTCAACCGGTCATCCGGTCTGAAATTAACGGTTCATGATAATGGGCCAAAGTAATTGGGTTAAAGCAGTACTTAGACCAATACATAAACGAGTATATGCACGTGTGTTCATTCTTGCAACCATTGTCTCTACCCGAGAACAAAAAAAAACAGTTAAAGTTTTGGGTTATGAAACTCACAATAGAAATTTTAGTATCAGCATTCATAAGTATAACAACTAGAGGAGTTGACCACTCAGCACGTAACAATTAAATAGTTTAAAGAAAGTTTATGACCAACTAAGTAAGCTTAAAATTAGCTTATGAAAATCAAGTAGTTTATAAACAGGTATTGACAACCAAACAAGTTTATAATTAGTTTCTGACCAAGCATGTACCTCCCCCAAAGAACAATTATAAAACATTTATAATTCGGTTTAAAACAAGAAAAGGTGGGGTATGAACTCACCTCGACGTAGTAGCACGAACAATAGTGATGCTAAAAATACGCTTCGGCAAACGCAAATCGATACGGCTCGGTCATGGAGTTGTGGTTTAACTAATCGGCTAAATCCAGTAACTTAAAAAAATGTGTATTTCAGTTCTCGATAGATATGTTCATCAACGTGACTCGTCGATAAAAATATTTAAGCTTCAAGTTATAGTAGTTTGGTGGTTGGTTTAATAAAATAGGTAACATATGCTCACACCATATATTTTATGTATTATGTACACCTTACTTATATCCAGACGATTATATAATTCTTATATTGAATTATATAATAGGGACAACAATCTTATAAAAATAGACCAAAGTATATATTTATTTTGTAGTTACAATATAAAGATCGTGATAAAAATAATTAGACAACATAGTCCGACGTATATAAAGAAAATTACCGCTTAATTAATGTCACTTTTAAATAAATAAAATATAACTTTCATCGGTTTATCAATACAATAGAATCAACCTAATTTATCGGTTTACAAATATAATAGTATTTATTTATTTTATCAGTTTTCAAATATAATAGTATTTATCTATTTTACCGGTGTACAAATATAATAATATTTATTCGTTTTATCGATTTACAATATAATGGTAGTTTGTAGCGAAAAATGTAAAGTATAGCATTTTATAAAAATTTTGACATGACCTATTCGTTTATATAACATTTCCATATTTACCAATTCTCAATATTGTGCATTCCCAAACCATCTACGTTACACTAGTCGCGTTTTAACATATATACATTTAGACTAAAAAAATCATCATAATTAAGTAAAACCAAACACAACCTATGTGTTATAAATTAAATGTCAAGCGCCCGATGTGAGCTAATAAACATGTATTTAAATGTATAGTCATTTTTATAGTTCTCGTAAAATAATGATAATGTTCGACATATTTATTTAACCACTTATATATATTTTTTATATCTATACCACCGTTTAATCCGTTCTAATTAATTACTGAAGTTATATACTTATTAGCCGATTCCTAAACCACAACCAACCATGAATTTCAATCGTGCCCGGTACTCCAATCCTTGCAATCCCGCGTCTACGCACCCGAATCTAATAATCAGCAAACCAAACGCCCCTTTATAACTGTCTACAAACCCAAACGCACCCCTATCGTGTTTCTGCAGTCCCAAACGGCCCGTAACACCTTTCTGCAATCCCAAACGCTCCTGTAACGTGTTTCTGCAGCTTATCAGCAGATCCAAACACCCTTTTTTTGTTGTTCACAGCAGATCCAAACACCCCTGAGCTGATATTCTGCCAAAACGAACACCCCTACTGATCTACAGCAATAAAACAAGCACCCCCACTGGTGTTGCTACAACTAAAACGCCCCCGCTGGTTTCATTACTTTCGAGTCGAATGCACAAACGCCCATGGGGCTGTTAAAACTCAGATCTACATATAAGCGCCCTATTTGCTGATTTGGCCCGGACAAAACCCACCCTTCATCTTCATTTGTTGTTGAATCAAATACACCACAGGTGGTGGTGACGCGGCGGATTTAGTGGGTTTCGACAACACAAACGAACACACACCTATGATTCAACCACCACGGCTGTGGTGGTGTCTAGAGAACGAATCTGAGGACCACGGATATGTGGTGATAAGAAGATGGTGGTTGGGGGTCTGATGGTCGTGATAACTACGTGGTGATGGTGGAGTGGCTGCTCACGTGGTGGTGGACAACAGTGATGGTGGTTGCGTGTAATAATGGGGTACTGGTGTGGAATGATGACGGGGGATGAGGTGGTTATGTAGGTGGTTGATGGTAGATCTGATGATGGTGGCGATATATGGTGGATGAGATGTCGTGGGAGGCGTCGGTCGGCAAGAAGTGATAGTGGTGGTTTAGGTGGCGGCCGAACAGCAGCAGTGGCCAGCGGCTGGAGGTGGTTTTTGATGGCCGGAAAATATTTTCGGCGACCGGAATTTAATGGAGGCGCCGGATTATTATAAGAGAGTATGTGTGTGTAAACTTTCGGGTTAGGTTTGAGGGGAAATGAGGAGAAACCCTAATTTGGGCTTTTTATATATACTAAAAAAAACTTTTAAACTCAAAATGTAAGATTTTAATAGTTGGGGGTTTAAATTTTACATATTTCTACAATGACTAAAAACAAAATTTTTATCATGTCTTTTGTAAAACGGTTCGGGACTCGTTAGCATTTGATAAAATTCGACTCGGTTTGCGAAAGTTGCGTCGTTGATTTTAAACTGATTTATACAATAAAGTAGAGTATTTACTCGCCTGATTTTTGTAATCGTCTACATTTATAAGTAAAATAGTTACTATTTATCGGTTATCTCGAATAGTTTGCGTTTAAAGCAAATATAATTCAACTTGATTGCTCTTGTTTTAAACGTGCGGTAATAAAACTAAATAGAAGTATTAGATAATTTAATAAACCTTTTTTAGTAATTAAATAAAAATTAATTTTTTTAATTTTTGTTTTATTTTTCGGGTCATTTCTAAGATTTTTCGCAGTCTTTTACAACATGTATACTATACTCCCGTTTTCGAATCAAATAACTTTGATATCTCTCGAAAATGAACTTTGATTAATAAATAATATAATTTATTATTATTTAAAGCTTGAAAAATTCCCGGTTGTCACAGTACATCCGTGTTATTTGGAGTTCTTCCTCGAACTCAATCATTGTTACCCAATTAAAAGTGTAGAGAAAGAGATTTTGAGGTTCTACCCCAGTGTTATATCAAATATACTTAAATCTGCTCACAGATGATTATGTCCGAACTTTTAAAATCGTATTACCCACCAATAGTTACTTAGATAAGAAATAGGTAGAAGTGGATTAACGTAAGCGATTCAACATGTCAATCTGACAAATCGGTTGTCGTTCATAAAACGATAAAATTCGAAACGAAGAGTTTAGAAAATTCGTTAGTTCTTAAAAGTCTCTAAGGGTTCACCACCACCATCACATTACTTTCACGTCGTATATTCAGAAAAGATCCTCGTAACAATTCGCGAATCAAATGAAGCTTAAAAAAATCACTCGTCAAAATGTCGTAATGATACGATAACAAGACGAAATACGATAACTTTTATGGACGAATCCTGAGTCAAAAGAAATACACCCAAACTGGAATACTAAATCAATACCATAAGTATATAGGGTCACGTCGGATATCCTTAAGCCCACTCATTTATAATCTCACATTTGCATACACAAGCGTCCTAATCTATGCAAATATGTTATTATAAACTTATGGTTCGGTGATTTATTGTAACATCCCGCCTACTCAGACCACAATATTGTCCGCTTTGCCCGTAGGCTCACGGCTTTGCTTTGTGGCCCTCATGTAAGTACTTCCCGGCTGGTCACCCAGGCTAGTACTACTCTGACATGAGCACGCTTAACTGCCAGTTCCTAAGAACCCCACGTGCAGTAGACCACAAAACGCGTTGTTGTCATGAGAAGGCAAATGTTTTCTTATGAGCCAAGATATCTCCTGGCCACAGCCGATGTGGGATTTGCCTGGGGTGTTACAATCACCCCCCCTTCGGGACTCATCGTCCTCGATGAGGTTTGCCCCACCATCCCGAACGGCTCAGGAGTGGCTCTGATACCACCTGTAACATCCCGCCTACTCAGACCACAATATTGTCCGCTTTGCCCGTAGGCTCACGGCTTTGCTTTGTGGCCCTCATGTAAGTACTTCCCGGCTGGTCACCCAGGCTAGTACTACTATGACATGAGCACGCTTAACTGCCAGTTCCTAAGAACCCCACGTGCAGTAGACCACAAAACGCGTTGTTGTCATGAGAAGGCAAATGTTTTCTTATGAGCCAAGATATCTCCTGGCCACAGCCGATGTGGGATTTGCCTGGGGTGTCACAGAAGAAGTATAATACTATCCAAGTTATCGTCTACCATGTAATCAGCCTCCGCGTTTCTTTCATCCGAAAGGATCACGCAATAGCAGACCTGCAGAAAATTTTGAAATTCAGCAATAAATCGTACGAATTCAGGGCATTCCATCGACCATCATATCAAACAGAATACATGTTCACGATCAAGTGTATGTTTACGTCCACTTTAAGTTCATGTTTATTTCCACTTTCACGTTTACGTCTCATTCGCAGTATGATGCTATTTCAGTTCATCTTTTATGCTATCTCCTGATTTAAGCTCACATTAGCGTTCATAACGTTGTTCACGTTCAAGTTCGTGTGCCATTTCACGATGCACGTTTCTCAGTTATTACCGAATACGGTTACAGAAAGCTTGAGAGAACAGACTCAAGTTTAGCACAACTATTCCATAACCAGGCAGACGTTTCACATCTCAGGCCGTATCGTTTGGCATTCATTCCTCAGTCAGCCTATGTTCATGATATGTTCTAGTATCACGTTCACAGTATGATTCACTTATCATATTCTAATTCCATGCCAGCGCTCCTCATATAATTATGAACCACGTTCACAATTGCTCACTTAGCAGGTTCACAATTGTTCACGTAGTTCGTCCCTATATATATTTTCAACAGCTTTCTCCGCGATATAAATATTATCTTTTCAGAATAACTATATGTACCGTTTCATGTATACTACATGCAATAGCTTATTCATTCTATCACATTCATAAAATCCATCTTAAGTATGGAACCAGAAACCAGTCAGCATCATCAGGACAGGGTCAACAGGACCAAGATTTTATTTATTATGTTAGACATTTGAAGGGATCGTTTCGAGCGGGAGGCCACTCGAAACGGAGGAGTCCATCCGGACCTCTCATTGTTTTCTTCAATAAATTTAGTTATGTTCTTTCAGTCATGTCACGTTCCATGTTCTCTTCAGCCATGTCACATTACATAATCATTTCAGTCATGACAAGTTTATACTTATCAGCAGCATTATGTCTTAACTAGAAGACAATTTATCCTTCAGCTTAATTGTCTTTTCAGTCTACGTGTTCTTTCAGTTCTTATAACTTCATCAGCTTATCATCGTTAATTCGAGGACGAATTTCTCCTTTTAGAGGGGAAGAATTGTAAAACCCAGTACGCCGCATTTTAATTCGGGGACGAATTATTTCTTTTAGAGGGGAAGAATTGTAAAACCCGTATTTTAAATCGAGAATTTATAAATACGCGGTTTATTATTATTTTACGCGGGATATTTTTCCTTAAAACGTACACGTGGAAAATTTTAAACAAACGCGAGAAATTTATTACAAAGTACTATTTATTACAAGTGTTATTATTATACAAAAAAAAAAAAAAAAAAAAACGTTCAGCAATAATGTCCCCCACTAACTCTTTGGGCTCCCCCTTAATTAGGAATAAAGACACAATTTCGTAACTGCCAGCAGCATCTGTTGCGCCGCAACTCATGTGTCTTGCGCCGCAACTCGTGATCCGCCGCACCATGATCTGTAGCCCCTTCAATTGCGCCGCAACTCATGTGACATGCGCCGCAACTATGTAGGATTTGGGCTCAAGGCCCAAATGCTTTGTTTTGGCCGTGTGAATAAAACAGGCGGGGGGTGTCCTTTTTCTTTTCTATGCCGACACAAAACACACACATAAGAAAACCCTAAAAATAAAGCACCAGCCGCCAGTTCTTCCTTGTCTTCTGCCATCGACATCTCCCACCATACCATAAGCAGTCGCGAGTTGATTCAAGGAAAAGGTTGGTATTCGTTCGACTTCTGTAAACCCTAACACACGAAGAAGATCATCCTTGATCTCGTTTTATTTATTTTCTATTGATAATTAATCAAGAAACCATATAACTGATTTAAAACATGTTAATGAACGTGGGCTAAGTAAGATTCAGGGGCGGTGTGGTTTAATTCCGTTTTACACACGCAAACCGAGACAAGTTTTGCCTCGGTGGACTCTGTTTTCCATCAGCCGCAACCCAATATGGGTCGGCATGGTTCTGTTAGAGCAGCAGCAACACCAAACGTCCAAACAGGGTACGTTTGGTTGTTTTCTGAAAACATAGCGACAACAGGGATGTGTTTGGGTCTATTTTACAGCAGGGGGTGTTTGGGATTATTGTAGCTAGCAGGGGGAACCGAACCACAGGCGGGGGAAACCCAGAACTGCCAGTGGGAAAACTGGCAGTAAGGGGGGTGTTTGGCAGTGGGTTTTAAAACAGGAATTAGGGCTGTTTGGCAAACCGGTTTAGAAAAATTAAGGGTGCGTTTGGGACTGTTAAATCATATTTTTTTTAAATAAGTTTATTTTAAATAAATACTTTTTAAAATGTATTTAGTAAATTAAATATAAACTAGTTTTATAAATATTAAAAGGGTATATTTAGAAAACGAATTAAACTATGTGAGAACTTATAAATTAAGGAATTTCTATTTTAGCGAAATACTTATTATAGAATTATTTACGACAGATATACATTGTACGTAACCATTAGTATAACGTTAATACATTAAAATAAATTATTTTAATGGTCAGATTTAGCCGTAATTATACGTATAGAATATCTGAAATAATTATAAGAAACCAATAAGACCAGAAAATTCGATAACGGATACCAGTTAACTTACTCGCGTCTTTTAATTATGTAGCACGCGTGAAGCCCGAGTAGTATTCGTTCAGTCTTCCTTTCAGTCGGTACTGGACTAGAGGTACGGATTTCCCGTCCTTTCAGTAAGGATTTCTTTTCCTATGCATGATTAGGATTTCCCGTCTGCAGCCAAATGTTTTCCCCAGTATATGTTTAAGTTTACCAGAAATCATGTTAATAACTAAATGAATTGCCTGAGCATTATATACAAGCACGACCAGTTTATGTACTAGTTACGGAGGTACCGTAACCACGGCACTAGAGGCACCGGTGTCGTGACTCACATGCAGGAGAGTGATATCCTGCATCGTCCCACTCAGCTCAGCTTGGCCATTTTATCAGTATATTTTTAGTGGGGCGTATGGATGCATCCTAGGCTTATAAGTGTTTCATGTTTATCAGGGTGAATGTGGTGTGTGCTCTACATCCTTCACATTGGAGCTGATCCCTCCACCCAGCACAGTTATTTAGAGGTCACCCCTCTACAGCATGACGAGGTCACCCCTCTAGTTATTCATGCACGGTTGTTACAGCACGTGACCTATATAAGCTCTGGCAAATAAAATACAGTAAATGCATGTTTTCAGAATTAATAGTTATATTTCAGTATCAGTATATATGAATCAGATTGCTCAGATTTTATGCAGAGTTCTACCACATATTTCATATCAGTCTTACAGTTTCTGTATTCTATCGCCTGTTTCATTCAGTATATTCTTATCATGCTTTATATCCGTTCACTGAGCGTTATGCTCAGCCGTAGTTCCTTTCATGTTCTAACGGCAGGTACACCAGGACGCTTTTAGGATTCTGAGAGTATATGCATTTGGATGGAAGCTATCCAGACTTCTTACATTATGCATTTCTTTTAGTATTCTGCTTATTTGGACATTGTTTAGTCCTTCCATTCAGTATTTTATATTTCATGTTTTGGGCGTATGTTTGGATTGCCGAAGTTTGATTCCGGTATTTCCTTTATGGTCAGTTAATGTTCTAGGACATTTACCTTATGCTTTGATGACACGCCATAAATACACGTAACGGTCCATTTATCCAAGTGGGGTGTTACATTTATGATTTCTTTATTCAAATGCAAAGGCGTCCCAATCCATTTCAATAAAGACTTCATAAATCGTCCTACTTAAGTGTCACCGGCAAAATACCCAATTCGAAATCGTTAAAATTTCTAAACGATATTATCCAAAATTACAAAAAAAAATCAAAGAGTATGAGTTGAAAATAAGCCGTCTTCCATAAGTAGACGTTTCGAACGTACCGGATTGAAGAACATAAGTGTCGATAGGCGATAAAACAGTCGTAGACGTATATCAAGTAAAGAAACTCACGGTTATAAGTAGGATAAGTATATAGTAGTCGGTTCTAAATAAGCAATTATCCAATCACACAATTCTTTCTCATCCTCGAGGAAGACTCATCAAATACTAAGCTGAGTAATAACTTATCATAACCCAACCTCGAAACACACACACAAAGAATGGCCCCGGGTTTCGTTATGAATTATTACACATCTCAAACTTTCGATGACTCAGCTCGACTCTGAAAATACAACACATTCTCAATTAACACGTAAGACTACGAGTCTTACCCACCCCCGAGGTAATTCATAAAAAATCATAGGCTGTGTAACGTCCCATACTTAATTTCATCTCGCACTCAATCAAAAAAGAGGCCCAATGAGGCATAGTTAAGTATTGTTACACCTCTCAACCTTTTTGAATGAATTAACTCGAACCTGGGATTACTCACGACCAATAATCAACCAAAAATCACATAATGTGTCTATGGTTTGATTATAAAAAGATCTGCGGGACCATTTTATAACTCACAATGACCAATAAATGTTCTAGCATGCATATATAAAAATATATTATATGTCTGAGTACACTAATCAAGCAATCGATCTCATGTAACAAGTAATAACATAACAGGAAACGAAGCAATAACAACCATGCATTGTAGATTTTCATATAGCAGCGGAATAAGTATGATTGATGAGTGTTACTACTAAATAAAACTGATAGCCGGTTATAGTCTAGAGTTACTAATGTGATACTTGGTTTTGTATAGGTTCTCTATATTCTCTCGATATCCTCTCGAATTGATCTCGGTTCTAAGTGGAATGATTGTTCTTGGTTACTAAAAAGGGAAATGGTTTTCTAATCTACTAAAGGGTTAAATGAACTAAAATATAAACTTAAATTCAAAGCAGTAAATTTAATAACAATTGATAAAACTAGAATTGAAATTAAAATATAAATAAATGTAAAATGACGAAATAGTAAGTATCACTTAAAAATGCTAAAAAGAAAAATGATTCGAAAGTTCTTACTGATTCGGAAGTTTTCCGAATGAAAAGATGTCAACTCCTTGATCCGGAACTTTACTCGGAAGTTTGGTTCGGAAGATTGATCCGGAATTTAATTCGGAACTTCACCCGGAACTTCGTTCGGAACTTTACTCGGAAGATTTGACTCGGAACTTCACCCGGAACTTTCACTCGGAAGTTGATCCGGAACTTTGTTCGGAAGATTGATTCGGAAGTTGGTCCGGAAGATTGACTCGGAACTTTCGTCCAGAAGTTCGTTCGGAACCTTCACTCGGAACCTTCACCCGGAACTTCGTTCGGAACTTTACTCGG
Organism: Glebionis coronaria; assembly: GCA_025667525.1. NCBI lineage: Eukaryota > Viridiplantae > Streptophyta > Magnoliopsida > Asterales > Asteraceae > Glebionis > Glebionis coronaria. The sequence continues at coordinate 512,456,839 of CM046877.1, read as the reverse complement.
AAGATTTGACTCGGAACTTCACCCGGAACTTTCACTCGGAAGTTGATCCGGAACTTTGTTCGGAAGATTGATTCGGAAGTTGGTTCGGAAGTTTACCCGGAACTTCGTTCGGAAGTTGTTGATCCAGAAGTTCGTCCGGAACTTTTGGTCCGGAAGTTCACTCGGAACTTTTGACTCGGAAGTTTATTCGGAAGATTTGAAAAGAGCATTCATTCGGAACTTTTAAAAATTGATTCAGATCTTTTTGAAAGGAAATTTATTCGGAACTTTTAAAACTCATTCGGAACTTTGGAAAACACTTTTATTCGGAACTTCTAAAGCTCATTCGGAACTTTTTGTTCATCCGGAAGTTTGTTTTCATCCGGAACCTGGGAATACTCAAGAACAGTAAATAACAAAAAAAACATGGAACGCGAATTCAAGCCAAAAATCCCCAAGTTTTCAACCAAAACTTAAATAAACTAATCACTAAGCATCTACTAACCATAAACTACAAATCCCATCAATAAAAACATAAAACCCAACAACTTTTGAAGATCAAATCAACCAAATAAGAACTTTAACTTTTAACCAAATAAATGAAGATGAACAAGATGAGATGAAAGGATTAAATTTATAGATAAGGTTTTAACACTCACAAAACAAGGATTAAATTACAAGATTGAAAAACAAAGATCAAAATCACCAAACACCCTAATGGTGTTGGTGAAACCTACGAACAGAAAGGGAGAAAAAGATGGGAAAAGAAAAACTAAAAAACTGAATGAAAATTGTGAGGGGAACCCTTTATATAGGTGTTCCCTTTGGTTGGTGAGTGGGCTTTCTCCCGTTCTTCTTGTCTTCTCGTATTTTCAGAAAAGTTGACGTTTTCGATTCTGATTCGGGATTTGTCGTCGATTAAATTAAACTCGTCTTTTAATTTCTTCGTTTAATAGACTTGAGTTTCTTCGACTTATGTAAATCTTCCATCTTTGGTCCTTTTCTTCGATAAATCTTCGAATAGGCCCAGTGACTTCAAATCTTTTGCATCTCTTGGACAATAGACTTCATCTTGAGTCTTTTTCTTTGATAAATCCCGTGCAATCCCGTGTTTTCTCCAATATTCATCCGGTTCGCTCTGAAAACACAATAAACACAAAAACCATGCATAATTCCAAACAAATGATATTAAATACGCGTTTTGGTCTTGTTTTAGCCATAATTAAGTGGTAAAAGGATGGGTGTTTACACACCTATCATAATGCAACCTAGTTCTCTATAACCAAAGCTCTGATACCAATCTGTCACACCCTCAAATTCACCGCAGTGGAAGACTTGCTTTGGGGACTTGTGACTTCATGAGTATTCGAGAGCTTGATCCGAGAACGACCTCTACATGCCAAAACCACAAAGAAGACTCCAAATAATCCAAATAGTCAAGTGCCTAAAAATACATGCTTAAAAATGTCAACATAAAGTTGGTGAGTTCATAAGTTTTGTTTTAAGGTGTTTATGAAAAGTCAAAGTTTATATCGACCACTGCACCTGCAGTAAAATAAAGAGTTTAAAAATAATAGTTTCTTAATAAAATGCGTTTCTTGATGAATAACCGAGTTTATTAATAACAAAAAAGTTTATGATAAAAAAAACAAAGTTAAATAATAAAGACAAAGTTTACGGATAAAAACACAGTTTATTTATATAAGCAGAGTTTACTGATAATAATAGATATTCTCGTTAATAATTGAATTCCCTGATCATAAAAGATATTCCAGTTAATAAATAAGATTCTTGATAATAAAGAAGTGTTTGATGAACCACAAGATTTTCCAAACATTTGTGACAATATAACAAATACAAAGTCACAAAAAAGGCATTTATTATTGTCTAAGCTCATGACACTGAAGCGTTAACAACACCGGTAGTATAATCACATAATGCAGCCCCTACGGATGCCTAACCCACGACATCCGTCCATAGACTCAAATGAAACTGTGTTCGCTTGTCCTCTGTTGGACCAAGCCGGACAGGGGCGTCAACCCCGATAGATCTATCCATAACATTCGCGCTTTCAACCGGTCATCCGGTCCGAAATTAACGGTTCATGATAATGGGCCAAAGTAATTGGGTTAAAGCAGTACTTAGACCAATACATAAACGAGTATATTCACTTGCGTTCATTCTTGCAACCATTGTCTCTACCCGAGAACAAAAAAAAAACAGTTAAAGTTTTGGGTTATAAAACTCACAATAGAAATTTTAGTATCAACATTCATAAGTATAACAACTAGAGGAGTTGACCACTCAGCACGTAACAATTAAATAGTTTAAAGAAAGTTTATGACCAACTAAGTAAGCTTAAAATTAGCTGATGAAAATCAAGTAGTTTATAAACAAGTATTGACAACCAAACAAGTTTATAATTAGTTTCTGACCAAGCATGTACCTCCCCCAAAGAACAATTATAAAACATTTATAATTCGGTTTAAAACAAGAAAAGGTGGGGTATGAACTCACCTCGACATAGCAGCGCGAACAATAGTGATGCTAAAAATACGCTCCGGCAAACGCAAATCGATACGGCTCGGTCATGGAGTTGTGGTTTAACTAATCGGCTAAATCTAGTAACTTAAAAAAATGTGTATTTCAGTTCTCGATAGATATGTTCATCAACGTGACTCGTCGATAAAAATATTTAAGCTTCAAGTTATAGTAGTTTGGTGGTTGGTTTAATAAAATAGGTAACATAGGCTCACACCATATATTTTATGTATTATGTACACCTTACGTATATCCAGACGATTATATAATTCTTATATTGAATTATATAATAGGGACAACAATCTTATAAAAATAGACCAAAGTATATATTTATTTTGTAGTTACAATATAAAGATCGTGATAAAAATAATTAGACAACATAGTCCGACGTATATTAAGAAAATTACCGCTTAATTAATGTCACTTTTAAATAAATAAAATATAACTTTCATCGGTTTATCAATACAATAGAACCCACTTAATTTATCGGTTTACAAATATAATAGTATTTATTTATTTTATCAGTTTTCAAATATAATAGTATTTATCTATTTTACCGGTGTACAAATATAATAATATTTATTCGTTTTATCGATTTACAATATAATGGTAGTTTGTAGCGAAAAATGTAAAGTATAGCATTTTATTAAAATTTTGACATGACCTATTCGTTTGTATAACATTTCCATATTTACCAATTCTCAATATTGTGCATTCCCAAACCATCTACGTTACACTAGTCGCTTTTAACATATATTCATTTAGACTAAAATAATCATCATAATTAAGTAAAACCAAACACAACCTATGTGTTATAAATTAAATGTCAAGCACCCGATGTGAGCTATTAAACATGTAAAATGTATAGTCATTTTTATAGTTCTCGTAAAATAATGATAATGTTCGACATATTTATTTAACCACTTATATATATTTTATATATCTATACCACCGTTTAATCCGTTCTAATTAATTACTGAAGTTATATACTTATTAGCCGATTCCTAAACCACAACCAACCATGAATTTCAATCGTGCCCGGTACTCCAATCCTTGCAATCCCGCGTCTACGCACCCGAATCTAATAATCAGCAAACCAAACGCCTCTTTATAACTGTCTACAAACCCAAACGCACCCCTATCGCGTTTATGCAGTCCCAAACGCCCCGTAACACCTTTCTGCAATCCCAAACGCTCCTGTAACGCGTTTCTGCAGCTTATCAGCAGATCCAAACACCCTTTTTTTGCTGTTCACAGCAGATCCAAACACCCCTAAGCTGATATTCTGCCAAAACGAACACCCCTACTGGTCTACAGCAATAAACCAGCACCCCCCACTGGTGTTTCTACAACAAAAACGCCCCCACTGGTTTCATTACTTTCGAGTTGAATGCACAAACGCCCATGGGGATGTTAAAACTCGGATCTACATATAAGCGCCCTATTTGCTGATTTGGCCCGGCCAAAATGCACCCTTCATCTTCATTTGTTGTCGAATCAAATACACCACAGGTGGTGGTGACGCGGCGGATTTAGTGGGTTTCGACAACACAAACTAACACACACCTATGATTCAACCACCACGGCTGTGGTGGTGTCTAGAGAACGAATCTGAGGACCACGGATATGTGGTGATAAGAAGATGGTGGTTGGGGGTCTGATGGTCGTGATAACTACGTGGTGATGGTGGAGTGGCTGCTCACGTGGTGGTGGACAGCAGTGATGGTGGTTGCGTGTAATAATGGGGTACTGGTGTGGAATGATAACGGGGTGAGGTGGTTATGGAGGTGGTTGATGGTAGATCTGATGATGGTGGCGATATATGGTGGATGTGATGTCGTGGGAGGCGTCGGTCGGCAAGAAGTGATAGTGGTGGTTTAGGTGGCGGCCGAACAGCAGCAGTGGCCGGCGGCTGGAGGTGGTTTTTGATGGCCGGAAAATATTTTCGGCGACCGGAATTTAATGGAGGCGCCGGATTATTATAAGAGAGTATGTGTGTGTAAACTTTAGGGTTAGGTTTGAGGAGAAATGAGGAGAAACCCTAATTTGGGCTTTTTATATATACTAAAAAAAACTTTTAAACTCAAAATGTAAGATTTTAATAGTTGGGGGTTTAAATTTTAAATATTTCTACAATGACTAAAAACAAAAATTTTATCATGTCTTTTGTAAAACGGTTCGGGACTCGTTAGCATTCGATAAAATTCGATTCGGTTTGCGAAAGTTGCGTCGTTGATTTTAAACTAATTTATACAATAAAGTAGAGTATTTACTCGCCTGATTTTTGTAATCGTCTACATTTATAAGTAAAATAGTTACTATTTATCGGTTATCTCGAATAGTTTGCGTTTAAAGAAAATATAATTCAACTTGATTGCTCTTGTTTTAAACGTGCGGTAATAAAACTAAATAGAAGTATTAGATAATTTAATAAACCTTTTTATCAATATTTTTTAGTAATTAAATAAAAATTTAATTTTTTTAATTTTTATTTTATTTTTCGGGTCAGTTCTAAGATTTTTCGCAGTCTTTTACAACATGTATACTAAACTCCCGTTTTCGAATCAAATAACTTTTATATCTCTCGAAAATGAGCTTTGATTAATAAATAATATAATTTACTATTATTTAAAGCTTGAAAAATTCCCGATTGTCACATAAGTCCTTTGATGATGTAAAATACCGGGGTCGAAGATGGCGTCCTCGTTATCATTGGATAGAACGCCACTTCAACACGTGCCATAAAATCAAAGAGTTTGAAGAAAATAGATGAGAAGTAGAAGGGTGGGACAATTGGTAAGACAAAATTTTGAGCTACTCGAGGTAGATTCGCACCAAACAAATAGATATAGTTTCCATTTATTGCATCGGTGGAAGACCGAGATTCCTTATATAAGCAATTCCGGGATCAAATTTCTCGTCCTCGGTGGAAAAGGATGAGGGAACATAAGGGGCTTCCCCCATACTGAAACCACACAAAGCATCGTCAAAAGGAGAAGACGAGCTTGTAGTACTCAAAACACGTGGTGATGACGGAGTTAGATTTGTAGAATAATTTTTTAAATCACATTCAAAATCTTTTCCTTTTATATCTTCTTTTAAACTCTCCTTATGAAAACCCATTTTGATTATGTCGAAAACATTAGGTGTTTCAAATATAATGTTAGACACACTAAAAATTCTCACATTTGAAAACCGTTTTGGTTTTGGTGGTGGTAAGTTTTCAAAACGTTTGTCGACAAAGAAAACCTCCCCATCGGGGTCAACATATTCGTCATCCGAAAGATCTTTCATAGAAACCGGAAACTTATCAACACTTTTCAAGAACGAATGTTCGAGGTGAGGCGAAAGATTTTTCGATTCAAGTATTGACGGTTTCTTCTTTGTAGGTCTAACACTTATAACCTCCACCGGCGGAGGAAATGGTAAATCGTTCTTGTTGACACTTCCTAAAATTCTTGGTGAAATTTCTTTGCAAACGAAATTGGTTGAATCACCATGGTTTAAATTAGCAATAGAATAGACATGAGAAAGCTTAGAGTTTTGTGTTGCATTGATGACAAGTTCTTCCTCATTGAAACGAAGGGTAATTTTTCAAGCATGAACATCAATAAGTGCTCTCGATGTATCCAAAAATGAACGACCCAAAATGAGAGGAACTTTTCGATCGATAGGAATGTCTACAACGATAAAGTCAATGGGATAGTAAAACTTTCCAACTTTGACGAAGACGTCCTCGGCTACTCCACATGTTAAAATCGTAGAATGATCGGCCATCTCGATAGACATGTTCGAAGGAGTAAGAGCCGGAAGAGAAAGCGAGTTGAAAATCTCAAGAGGCATTAAATTAATACTAGCACCAAGATCGGCCAAGGCGTAGCATTCCTCCATATCTTGTATTGCACACGGAATCAAAAATTTAACGGGATCACCGACTTTTTGTGGTATGCGGCTAAGAAAAACCGATGAACAACTAGATGATTGTTGTAACTTCTCTTTGTTGTTTAGCATACTTTTGAAGTTTGCGGCGAATCGATGCATCATGATTAATGCATCGTCAAAACTTATGTTAAAACTAATATCACGAAACATTTTCATAAATAGCTCATATTGATAATTATTTCGTTCACGTGCTTTTTCCTTGTTACGTCTCGAAGGGTAAGGTAAGGGGTGGTGTGGGTTAGACATTAGGCAACGGCCTTGGAATCTCGGGTTCCATAATAGGTATTGGTTCAACTGTAGGTGTGGTATGAGCGGTACTTCGTGGGCTTGTGATATGCTCCTTTTCGACCATCACCTCGGGCTCTTTCTCGATTTCCTTCTCCGTAGAAGTACTTGCACGATAGATTGGTTCCTTGAAAGTTTTACCACTACGTTTAGTAATAACCTTCATTTCTCCTCTCGGGTTGTTAATGGTATCACTAGGAAGACCACCCGAGGAAGTGGGTTTACACATGATTGCTTCAAACATTTTTCCATTCGGACTTCAAATTTTGATTGCCAAGCATCCGCTTTTTACAATTCTTGCTTAATCTCATGTTGTCCGTGTTCCATTTTTTGTTGATTTTTTTGAAGACGTTGAACGTTTCCTTCCATTTTATTAGCATGAGTCTTAAGTTCATTATCAAGTTTGTTTTTAAGCTCGCTTTTCAACTCGGATCTTAAGCTAATCATCTCACGTTGCATATTATCAAACTTAGCATTGTTTGCTTTTGCATAATCCAAAATTTCCCCATTAAGATTTTTAGTGTGAGCATTTTGAAAACCTTGTGTAGTGTTTTGAAAAATCACGGTTTTGGTTTTGATTTGAAACTTGTCCATTCCCACTTTGGTAATTTCCTTTGTTGTAATTACGTGAATTTCCTTGATAACCACCATTTTGATTGTTGTTTCGATAGTTGTTAGTATTTTGATTTTGTGGAGCTTGATTTGGGCGAGAACCTTGGCCGTTTTGGTTGTAAGTTCCCGTTGCTACGTAAGCACTTGAAGTGTTACCACCGGCAGTAATGCACTCGGAAAGATCATGAGCTCCACCACAAGATAAACAACTCTTTTCAACCGCTTTAACCGATGGGGAATTCAAAGCATCTTGTGCTTTCCAATGTGTCATAAGCGTCGAAAACATATCGAAAAACCGATTTTACTCATTTGCTTCATCATGTAAGGCATTAATGTTACGAGACGATGACGACGATGACGAACCTATATTGGCAACACCCGGTGTGTTACGAGGGTTATAAACCTTAGATCTATTATCGATAATCTTTAAAGCTTCATCAGTCGTTTTGCACAATAAATTACCACCCGCGGCGCCATTCAAACAATCTCGTTCATGATCATTAAGCCCATTATAAAAAGTATCTACTTGATGCAATTCTGAAAAATCATGATGTGGACATGTTGGGAATAAATTATGGGTCAGTTCACTAGACGCTGATAAGAAGAATGCAAGCGCTGATAAGATGACGTTGGACGCTGACAGCCAAGCGTTGACATTTGTAGAAGTCAACGCTGACAGCCTTGAAGATTAACACTGATGGAATATATCTTCATATGAATCTTTTTGTTTATTTGTTTCTTTATTTGTGTATGGTAAAGATAAGCTCGACATTGTATTTTCCATTATTATCTTTACCTAGAATAGTTGATTCGTAGCTTATTGTACAAGACTTCTTAATCTATAAAAGAAGATCTTTTAGGTTAAAGTTAATCATCAGTTATCATAAGTTTTCACAAGTTAAACCTCTTTCATTGTAATCAAGTTCGATCATTCTAATACAAGTGAAAGTTTGTTTAACATCTTTGTGTTTTAGATTAAGTGTTAATTCCGCATAACACTTAGTTACTTTATTCATAAGCAAAGGTTTCTCTACGTGTATTACTTGATCTAATCTCGTATACACAAAGCTTAATCGATCTAAGTTTGGGATCAACAAGTGGTATCAGAGCTTGTTGAGAAACTTTTGATCTTTAAGTAACGCAAGAACCCTAAATCACCAAAAACCCTAAAAACCCTAAATTTCTCAAAACCCTAAAAACATCATGTCTGGCACAAATCAGCCTCCTGCTCTAGTTTTGCTACAAAACAACACCACAAACCCTAGTATCAAAATTCCCATGTTTGATGCTAGGAACTTCGAGCTTTGGAAGTCTAATTTTGAGCAATATATAGCCATCCATGACTACACTCTTTGGGAGATTGTTGAATATGGGAACACATTCAACAAAGCTCAAAAGATTGCTAATGCTATTGCCACAAGGATAGCTGTTCCTAATTGTCCTGAAGCTGATAAGAAGGAAAAGCCTGAAGATGGAAGAGCTGTATCTGCTGAAGATATAGCCAAGAAAAGGGTGGACATGAAAATCTTGAACATCATGAAACACGCCTTAGGTCATGAGAATCAGCACAAGTACAAATGCTTTGAGTCTGCAAAAGATCTTTGGGAAGTTCTTGAAGTAGCACATGGTGGCAATGCTGACACAAAAGAAGAAAAGAAGAAGCAACTCATGCATGAGTATGCTGTCTTTAAGGCTCAACCCAATGAGAATCTCAGCAGTGTGAGAAGTAGACTGCTTGACATCACAAGTCAACTTTCCTTCATGGGAACACAGATTGATGACCCTGACTTGAATGCTACTTTTCTCAAAAGCCTTGGTGATGTATGGAAGATTGAGACAAGATCCATTCTTGTCAATAACACCCACAAGACCTCCAGGTTTGATGACATCTTCAACAAACTAAGACTGTTGGAGAATGAATGGCTTTTGGAGAGTGATAATAAATCTTCCAGTAGCAATATGGCCTTCTTCTCACAAAGTGAAGGCCAATTTGATTCCATGAACTCCTATGGACATCCAGTCACTGGATCTCAGTCTGTCAGCGCTGGATCATATCCTGTCAACGCTTTATACTCAAGCGCTGACACTCACAACTTTGGCGCTGATGGAATTAAACCTGCTGGTTTAGATCTAGATACTGTGTGTGCTTTCATAGCTTCTTTGCCCAGTGATTCAAGGATTACATATGAAGATCTTGAGCAGATAAGTGATGAGCAATTGGAAGAGATGGACATCAAGTGGACTATGGCTCTTGTAAGTTTAAGAGCAAACAGGTTTAATAAAAGGTTCAAGAAGAAGATGACCTTTAATGCTAAGGATGTTGCTGGATTTGACAAATCCAAAGTTGAGTGCTACAATTGTCATCGGATGGGGCACTTTATGAGGGAATGTAGATCTCCAAGAAGATCTGATGCTGGTAAGCCTTCAAGCCAAATGGTTAAGAGCCAAGATCCCAAGGCCATGGTTGATGTTCAACAAATTGATGGTGTTGGAGGATGGGACTGGAGCTGGAACTTTTTGGCTAAGGATGAGGAAGAGGACAGAGCCTTGGTTGCTGAAGTTAAAGAAGAGCATGTTGAATATGCTCTCATGGCACACTCCTCCTCTTCATCAGATAATGAGGTATATGATGATGCTTTCTGTTCTAAGGGTTGTCGTTTAAATACTGGAAAACTAAATCAAGAGATAGTAAAATTATTAGATGAGGCAAGTGCTGAAAGATGCAAAGTATCTAATTATCAAATTGCTCTCACCCAAACAGAAAAGACAGTAGCTGAGTATAAGAAAATGGAGTTTGATTTAAAGGATAAAATAAATATCTTAAAACATGAGTTACATCAAAGTAAAGATATTCAAGATATCACAAACAGGGTTAATCTTGATTTGATAGCTCAGTTAGATGAGGCTAACAAAAATAAAGATAATGTGAGTCTTAAAATCCAGAGATTTGATAAGGCCACACAATCCCTAGGAGAGTGTGTTAGTAAACAAAGAGACTCTAAGGACATGAGTGGGATTGGGATGAAAGATTATACTGGTGTTCTACCACCAGCTGGGGATTTCTATGGTGTCCAATCAAAGGACTTATCTTGGACTGGCTTGCCAGAACTTCAAGAGAAGGAATTCATTCCTCCACCTAGAGTGACTTCCCCAGTTGAAGAATACAAACAAAAAATGACTGACCTAGATGAGTGGAAGAAAGCTAACCACACTTTGTTTGTTAAGGGAGGGTTGTTGTGTGAAAGTCCAAATGAGCCCACACCAATCACGAGCCATGATCCTACACCTATTAAAATCACACACCCAACCACTGGCAAAGCTGTTGACCTTGGCCCACAAACTGTTAGAAAACCTAGTGTTAAGTATGCAGAGATGTATAGGAATACTAGGTCACCAAAAAGCCAAGTTAGTAACCATGGAACAGGCTTCTTTGCTTCGAGACCTAAGACTATGTCTAGAAAAGCTTGTTACACGTGTGGTAGCTTCTCACATTTGGCATACAAATGTGTCAACGCTTCCAATGTCAACACTGATAGGAACCATTTCAGCGCTGATAAAAGTCAACATAGGTCAAACACTGTCAGACCCAATACCTTTGTGAACAAAAGTTCACAAGTTGTTAGACCAGCCCCATTCTTTTCTAGAGGGTCTAACACACAAGGCCTAAGACCTTTCCAAAAGTCAAACACTTGGTCCAATAGGCAATGGGTTCCTGTAGCAAACCCTAGGTTTAACGCTGATAAAGGCAATCGGGGCGCTGACAAGAACAATTTCAGCGCTGACAGACACACTGCCAAACCTAGGTATTTGCAACCACAGGGAAATGGGTCTAAAGCTTCTACTAGCTTAACATGGAGACCAAAACAAGACCAAAACCCTAATTCTACTGGTCTTTCTATGACATGCAGCAGGTTTCATTATATTTCAAAGGTCATGTCAAGACCAATTGGGGTTAACTGGGCATTTCATCCAAAAAGGGATGAAAATGGGGTTGTTATGAGAACCAAGTCTGTTCTTGTTGAACAACCAGATGAATCCAAGTCTTCCAAGGCTTGGGTTCCCAAAGAAAACTAATATGTTTTCTTTATGTGCAGGGCATTCAGAAGAAGATCAATGATTATGGATATTGGGATAGTGGATGCTCAAGGCACATGACAGGAAAGGAAGACTATCTGACAAACTTCACTCCTATTCAAGATGGTGATAAGGTATACTTTGGAGGGGGCTATGGCACCATCACAAGAAAAGGAACCCTTATTACCAACAATCTACGTTTTGAGAATGTCTTCCTGGTAAAAGAACTGGATTATAATTTGTTTAGTGTATCACAAGTGTGTGATAACAAAAATAAGGTTCTTTTCACAGATACTGAGTGCTTGGTGTTAAGCAAAGATTACAAGCTCCCTGAGGAGAAATACATAGAATTTAGAACACCAAGGCATAAAGACATATATAATGTGAATCTTAATGGAATTACGATGAATAATAAAATGATGTCATGTTTTTATGCTAAATCCTCAGTAGATGAAAGTAATCTTTGGCACAGGAGATTAGGGCACATAAACTTTAAAAATATTAATAGACTTGTGAGGCTTGGTTTAGTTGATGGTTTGCCTGAAAAGGCTTTCCACAATGACCACTCTTGTGTTGCATGTCTTAAGGGCAAGCATCACAAGGTCTCATTCAAATCTAAACAGGTGCACTCTAGTTCTAAACCACTTCACTTATTGCATATGGACCTCTTTGGTCCAACTAATAAAGAAAGTTTGAAGGGTAAATCATATTGTTTTGTCATCACTGATGATTTTTCAAGGTTTACATGGACTTTCTTTTTAGCCAAGAAAAGTGAAACTGCCTAAAGTTTGATTAATTTCATTACCCAGATTGAAAAGAAGAATGGTAATGAGGTTAAAATTCTTAGAAGTGACAATGGGGGTGAGTTTAGAAATCAGCTGTTAGATGATTTTTGTGCCAAGAAAGGGATTACTAGGCAGTTTAGCATAGCTAGAACCCCACAGCAAAATGGGGTTGCTGAAAGGAAGAATAGAACCCTAATTGAAGCAGCCAGAACCATGTTGGCTGAGGCCCACTTTCTTATAGCCTTTTGGGCTGAAGCTGTTAACACAGCTTGTTATGTTCAAAATAGGGCATTGGTCAACAAAATACATAATAAGACACCTTATGAGTTACTTTGGGGAAGGGAGCCAAATATTGGCTTTCTCAAGCCTTTTGGTTGTCATGTAGTTGTTTTAGAAACTAGTGATGCCCTAGGTAAGTTTGATGCAAAAGGTGATGAAGGCTATTTCATGGGTTATTCAGTGCAGAGCAAAGGATATAGGGTTTACATTAAAAAGGAAAAACGTATACTTGAAAAGGTACATGTTAGGTTTTTAGAGAGTAAACCTAGTGATCCTGAAAGTGGTCCAAATTGGTTGTTTGACTTGGAACCTTTATCTAGAGATTTAAATTATATGCCTGTTACTGATCCAGACATTGTGAAGGTAACTTCAAGTGTTTTGGAAAAGAGAATTGGTAATGTTTCAGGTATACAGGTTGCTAAGAAGGATGGACCACCAGCAGTTGAGTCATCTCCCACACAAGAATATGTTACACTTCCTATATGGACAGATGAGTATTATGCTGCTGCTGCTGCTGCTAGAAAAGATAATGGTGGTTTCCAAATACCACCAAATACAAACATGCATGGTTCTTCAGGCGCTGACAAAGGCAAATCGAGCGCTGACAAGAGCAATTCAGACGCCGATGGCTCAGACGTTGACAACAACAGTTCAAGCGTTGTTAGCCCAAGCGCTGACAAACAAGGTTAAGACGTTGATGACACCTTTGCACATCTTTTCACTTCCCATTTTGAACAAGGTGGACCTTCCAATGTCCATGAAGAGATTCCTGTTGATCAAAGAGAGTCTGAAGAAGATATTAGCAACATGGAGGATGATATTGAAGATAACAGAATTCTTGAAAATGGAATTCCTAGATCTACCTTGAAGAATCATCCTCCCACTCAAATCATTGGGAATATCATGACTCCTGTTCAAACTAGAAGATCTCACCAGACTCATGATAGCTTCATTGCTAATATCCACAAGAAGGTTGATACCCCTCTTGTACAAACATGTTTGTTTGCATGTTTTCTGTCACAAGAAGAACCCAAGAAGATTTTTGATGCTCTCAAAGAACCTAGTTGGGTGGAAGCAATGCAGGATGAGCTTCACCAATTTGCTATACAGGATGTTTGGGAGCTGGTTGATTGTCCTAGATATGTGAGACCAATTGGGACAAGATGGGTTCTAAGGAACAAGAAAGATGAAAGGGGTATTGTGGTCAGAAACAAGGCACGTTTGGTAGCTCAAGGATATACACAAGAGGAAGGTATAGATTATGAAGAGGTCTTTGCTCCTGTTGCAAGAATTGAAGCTATAAGAATTTTCCTAGCTTATGCCTCTTGTATGAACTTCACTGTTTATCAAATGGATGTGAAGAGTGCTTTCCTCTATGGAACAATTGTTGAGGAGGTATATGTTATGCAACCTCCTGGTTTTGAAGATCCTGATAATCCAGACAAGGTTTATAGAGTGAAGAAAGCTATGTATGGACTTCATCAGGCCCCAAGAGCATGGTATGGTACATTGTCCACCTACTTGGTGGAAAATGGTTTTAAAAGGGGCACCATAGATCAGACATTGTTCACAAAGAAGAAAGGTAAGGATGTCTTACTTGTTCAGGTCTATGTTGATGATATCATTTTTAGATCCACTAATCCAAAGATGAGTGAAGACTTTTCCAAGCTTATGACAGATAAGTTCAAGATGAGTGCAATAGGTGAGATGAACTTCTTTCTAGGGTTACAAGTTCAGCAGAAAGAAGATGGTATCTTCATCTCCCAAGACAAATATGTAGCTGAAATCTTGAAGAAATATGGTTTTTCTCCACATGAAAAGAGTGCTTCCACTCCTATGGATAGGGAACACCCTTGGGGAAAAATTGGAGCTGGAAAGGATGTGGATGTTAGGCACTATAGATCAATGATTGGTTCATTGATGTATCTTACAGCCTCAAGACCTGACATCATGTTTGCTGTGTGTGCTTGTGCACGCCATCAAGTGACTCCCAAAGAATGTCACCTTTTTGCTGTGAAAATAATTTTTAGGTATCTAAGATGTTATCCAGATCTTGGCTTATGGTACCCAAAAGATTCTCCATTGGAGCTTATTGCATATTCAGACAGTGACTATGGTGGTGACAAGTTTGATAGGAAATCCACAACTGGTGGATATCAATTTCTTGGGAGTAGATTGATATCTTGGCAATGCAAGAAACAAACACTGGTGGCAAACTCTACAACTGAAGCAGAATATGTTGCAGCAGCTGCTTGTTGTGGACAAGTCTTATGGATTCAGAACCAGCTGTTGGATTATGGGTATAATTTCATGCATACCAAGATTTTTGTAGACAATAACAGTACTTTATGCATTATTAAAAATCCTGTACATCATTCTAAAACCAAACACATAGAAATTAGACATCATTTTATAAGAGATTGCTTTGAGAAAGGTTTAATACAACCAGATAGGGTAGCCACAGAAGATAATGTGGCTGATTTATTAACTAAACCTTTTGATACTAGAAGATTTCAATATTTGGTAACAAATATTGGAATGGTTAATCTCACTTAATATGTGTTTTGGAACCTTTTTGTAAAAGTATGTACAGGATAATGCATTGTTATTGGTCTTTGTGATGATTTAGTTTTTTTTCCACTTTATTTTTCTAACACTGACAAAAGTAAATGTAACACTGCCAAGTGTTATTTTGCCGTTGTTAGAGATATTATTGTCTAACGCTGACAAGAGTTCCTTCAACGCTGATAAGTGATGTCGGGGCGCTGTCAGCAACAAATGTTAGTTTTGTGGTTTTCAATCTAAATGTGTAGGTGGTGGTAGCTTTATGCCATTGGATACAGAGTTGCTTATGGATCTTTGAAGAGCTATTTGGACATGTTTTTGTTTATGGATGATGGTTGGAATATTTATATTCCTATCTTGACATAAATTTTTAATGTTCATATATATTTTGAGAAACTCATGTATCATAGTTTAAGGGGAGGTTTAAGGAACCTTTAGGACTTTTGGGTATTCTTATAATACTCTCATCACAATTCTAGATTGTGTCCACAGGTGAGTATGGGTTAGATTTACTAAACCATGAGGCACTGTAGCATGCAAAGTTGACAAACTATGCATGCTGCCAAGACACTTTTGGCCTAGAATTGGTTGTGGTCTGGTGGGAGACTTGGGAATAGTTTTGTTATGGGTTTACCTGGGAGTTACAAAGAATTTTATGAAATAACTTTGTTGGTAAGTATTTTGGTTAGCAAGGGACACTAGAGGACATTTGTGTCTATCTTGCTTAAGCAAGTGTGCATAAATGGACAGTGCTTGCCGCCCAGTAATTATTATCAACTTGCAAGATATTTCCCTTAGGATAAATTACTTTGTTAAGGTCTTTTTCTTTTTAAATATTTTTATTTTTATTTTTAGACGCTGACAAGTTTTTCTCCAAACGCTGTTACGTCCAATTGTGACGCTGACAAGGCTTTAGGCAAACGCTGACAAGAAAATATAGCCGTTGGGCGTTGATGGGCTATTTTTGACCGTTGACACCTAGTGGGCCCTACCCAGTTGTTATTTTTGACTAATCTTTGGCCGTAATTTTGGGGAGTTGTTACTTTTAATTAATGCATGAGATAAGTTATATTTGATTCAATATTTTCATCATTACTCTTTGAATATAACTGCCTCATTTTTTACCAATCCAAATCATGCATCTCTCCTATAAATTTGGCTAAACTTTTTGTTCTGGGTATTCATATTTTCTTGTCTAACATTTTTCTCCTAGATTTTTTCCATATCACATAACCTAAACAGCTTTCAACATGGCACCAAAGTTCAACTCAAACAATCTGACATTGGAGTTCAAGAGCCAACATAATATGGTAGCTTATTTGGCTGCTGATAATGATTTGTTCCCTCAGTATTCACAGATGGTGGCATTTTTAAATGCATCCTCAATAAGGTATGCACTTTCTCATGAACCACTAGTCCCTGTCGCACACATTAGACAGTTTTGGAATAATGTAAGTTCCACAACAGCTAATGGAGTGACTACATTAACATCTACTGTTCATGGAAGAACATGAGTGGTCACTGAAGCCTTGGTTCGCCAAGCTTTGCGTCTTGATGACGCTGATGGTGTGACTACCCTTGCCATTGCAACAATAGAACAAGGTCTTAGGGAATTGGGTTATCCTATTCCTGCTGGTAAAACTTTAAATAAATATCATAAGCAGGAATTTCCCTCTGACTGGAAATATTTGATACATGTCCTTCTTCAATGCTTAAGTCCAAAATGTACTGCTTTTAATGAAATAAACAGGTCCATTGCAAGTGCTTTGGTTTGTATGTCACGTGGGCTTAAGTATAATTTTTCAAAAATGATTTTTGAAGGGATGTGTAAAAATAAGGGAAGTAAAATGACTTTGGCTTACCCAAGATTTTTGCAAATGGTGTTTGATTTACAAGAATATTGTACTAGGGATCATGACACTTTTTATGAGATCCCTAAGCAAAAGAAAACCATTTTTGACAAGATGAGCTCCACAAACAGATCTATACCTCTCACCCAAGCCATGCTTGAAGTAATTCAGGCTGCTCAACCACAACCAGACCCTGCACCTCAACTTGAGCCTATCCTTGAACCATTACCTTCACCTGACCACATGGACGTTGACCAACCCAATGTCAACGCTGACACACAAAATGTTGGCGCTGACACAGCCAATCTCAACGCTGATGACATCCCTGAACAATCCCAAACACCCCTTAACCAACTAACACCCACACAATCTACCTCATCTTCCACCCCATTACAATCTAGGTTTAATAAACGCCAAAGGACTACTGGAGTGTTCTCCTCTAGTGGTCCTAGCCTTGTTGCAGAGAGAACCACCTCCACAAGTGTGGCTGGTGCCATGGATGAGGCTGGGGCTATTGACAAAAGCTTAGATGCTGGTCAAGACAGTCCCAACATCATTAAGACCTCATCCACGCCCTATTATTCTATTTTGGGAGGTCAAATCCCCATTCTAGCTGAGGGCAGATTGGAACCTATGACATTGAATGAATTGACGGTTGCTGTCATTAGCTTGCAAAAGCAAAATGTCAGCCTTGTACAAATTGTCAATAATCAGGGCCGTGAACTCCAAGTATTGAGGGAGCGGGTAACTGTTTTGGAGAATCCAAGTAGCAGGAGTCGAATGGAGGAATCTTCCAAACGGGAGGATGAAGAGGATGAGCTGATTCATACAGCCAGTGAGAAGAGTTCACAATTTAGTGAATCTTTAAATGTTGCTGAAGCACTCACCAACTTGAAGATGCACCCAATTTTTGATACATCCACGGTAACTCCATTGAACTTGGAAGGATCTTTCATAGCAACAATGGGCGCTGATACAGGTTTGAACGCTGACACATCCAGCGCTGACAAAGGTAATCGGGGCGCTGATAAAGGTAACTTGAACGCTGACAAAGTTGCAGGTGGTGTTGATGTATTCCAGTCATCAGCAATCATCAAAGATGTGTCCACACAGGTTTCTTCTTCTACCTTACCTATTATTGATCCAAATGACAAAGGTAAAGGAATTTTGGTTGAAGAATATGTTCCAAAGAAAGATGCAGCACAAATTGCATTTGATGAACAGTTGGCTGCACAACTTTTGGAAAGAGATTTGAAGAGGAGTGGTAGATCACCATTTGTTGCCACTTCTGAGAGTGAGGAATAGAGTGGTGATGAAAAAGAAGGAGATAGCTCAGATTCAAGTGTTCAAATTATTGAAGATCCAGAAAGACTTGAATATGGGGATGAGTTAGCAAAAGAAAGATTGAGTGATTTGAAGAAGCAGGTTGATTGGGATCTTCCAGAAATCACCAGAATGTATCATGCTTGGGAAGACAA
Organism: Glebionis coronaria; assembly: GCA_025667525.1. Classification (NCBI taxonomy): domain Eukaryota; kingdom Viridiplantae; phylum Streptophyta; class Magnoliopsida; order Asterales; family Asteraceae; genus Glebionis; species Glebionis coronaria. The sequence continues at coordinate 512,438,449 of CM046877.1, read as the reverse complement.
GGTAATGGACAACCCAGGGATGAGTTTGTCAGATAAAATTTTGGGGGTTGGAAGTTCTTCTCAGGGTACAAGATGATATAAAGGTGATTTTGAGGTTTAATGCACAAGAGGTCAAGACTTGGCTTAAAAGAGATAGAAGGCAGTTGTATTACAAGTTGCTTAGATGCCATCAACCTAGATGGACATACAAGAAGTTGCTGGCTTTATCTTTTGAGGAGTTAGAGTATAGGGCACATCCTATTTGGAGGCATGTGCAAGAAAATAATGTCTACCAGTTTCTTTCAGAAGAAAGGAAACAAGAGCTTGCAGAGGAAATGCAGATTCAAAAGGAGATGAGGATTGCTCAAAGACCAGTGAAGAAAGGAGATCCTCTCCAATTTCCCAAAGATATGGATGCGTATTATCCAACTGAAACTGTCATAAGGAAGCATCTCAAGCTTTCTCCATTGGAAGCTTCAGATTTGGTTAATGTAGTACCTCTAGATGACAGAAATCCAATTATAAGTTTTGATGAAGATGAGTGTGGATTTTGGAAGATTGGCAGGTTTGGGAAGGAGGTACACACTTTCACTTCAATTATTTCTATCTTTGCAAGCATAGACAGAGAAGACTTGGTGCATCTATGGAGATTGATAGAGGCCAAGTATACAGCTGAAGCACCTACTTCAGCAAATGGAATAAGACTATGGCACACATTTTTGACTTTGTGTGGTCCAAGGGAAGCAGATCCTGCCATATGGAAGGATCTTGAAGATGACCTCAGTAATCTTCATTGGAGGCTTTATTCTACTTGTGGTGTGTTTCATTTAAGCTCTACAAAGTTTTCAGAGTATCTACTTGTGGATGCTAACTATTTCTTGTCCAAAGAAGTATTGGAGAAGATGAAGGAGACACCCTTGGAGATTTATTATACTAGTGACGTGGCCAAAGACTTGATTAGATATGTTTATCACCAACATAAGAAGTTTTTGTAAGATTCCTCCTAAGCCTTAAGTTTTTATTCACAAACTTGATCATTGGAATAGATATCAAGTTTAGGGGAGGATTGTTGGGAATAAATTATGGGTCAGTTCACTAGACGCTGATAAGAAGAATGCAAGCGCTGATAAGATGACGTTGGACGCTGACAGCCAAGCGTTGACATTTGTAGAAGTCAACGCTGACAGCCTTGAAGATTAACACTGATGGAATATATCTTCATACGAATCTTTTTGTTTATTTGTTTCTTTATTTGTGTATGGTAAAGATAAGCTCGACATTGTATTTTCCATTATTATCTTTACCTAGAATAGTTGATTCGTAGCTTATTGTACAAGACTTCTTAATCTATAAAAGAAGATCTTTTAGGTTAAAGTTAATCATCAGTTATCATAATTTTTCACAAGTTAAACCTCTTTCATTGTAATCAAGTTCGATCATTCTAATACAAGTGAAAGTTTGTTTAACATCTTTGTGTTTTAGATTAAGTGTTAATTCCGCATAACACTTAGTTACTTTATTCATAAGCAAAGGTTTCTCTACGTGTATTACTTGATCTAATCTCGTATACACAAAGCTTAATCGATCTAAGTTTGGGATCAACAGGACATTCATGTAACATTTCCTTAAATTGTTCCCATGCCATTGAAAAAACTTTCATTATTACATTGTGTAAACCTTGAAATCTCATTTTTCAAATGTGTTGTTTTAGAGTGGAAAAAATTGGTTCACAAACTTAGAGACGAGATCACCCCATGTCAAAATCTAACTTGGCGGTTCTTTCTCGAGCCAAATTTTAGCGGGTCCATCCAACGAGTATGGAAACAACATCATATTAATGGCGTCATGCGGAACATCCTTAAACTTGGTTGTTGCGGTGAGACGATTAAAATTCCTTATGTGGTAATGCGGGTTGTCTTTTTCATGACCTCTAAACTTATTTGCTTGCAACATCGACATTAAACCCGTCTTAATCTCGAAATTCTCCGCAAGGATGGCGAGAATCACAATAGCTTCTCTAAAACCCTCGATGGGTGCTTGAAGCAACTCCATCATAGTACGATTAGCCATGGCGAATATTGGTTCTACAACGGATTCGACAATTGGAGTTTGTTCTTCAATCAAAGGCTCTTGATTTCCTTGACTTTGACGACGTTTGCGAGCTTTTTTGCTTGATTACGAATTAGCATAAACTTGACGAAGAATGGGAGGTGAGCAAAGAAGATTCTTTTGGGTGTTTTGTGGATTTTCAATTTTTTTTGTTTTTGATTGTTTTTAATTTTTTTTGGATTTTGTGTGTATTTGTAGACAACAATCTACCAAATAGCTCCTCGAATAAAACTCTTGATTAAAGAAGCCTCAAAAGAATGAAAACGATCACGTGGAGTGAACGCCTTCGACTGACTTCAGAACTTTGGTAAAAACCAAATTGTTCAAGAGGGTTTAATCACAAGGAAACCAAACAAATATATATGATACATAATAATACTTTGAGCGGCAAAACCCTCGATTAGCTTTCAATCTCAAAATACTCACAAGCAAGCGGAGAAACGAAGCGGCGCGAAGCACTTAAGAGCCCTTTTCTTTAGGGTATATTTTATAATACCTGCCTTATACCCACCTTATAGTTTGTATTTTTCAAAATCGAACTTCACGAAAGTATTTATCTATTTTTGCCTTTTTCTTCTTGTTTGAGATTCGAATACAATAATTAGTAGATCAAATACCAATTAAGGTTGTGTTTTCACACTTTTGGAGATATTTTGTATTTGTTGTAATACTTAATACAATATAGTAATAATAATTTCACAAGAAAAACAAAAAAAAACCAACAATACGTATTAGTAGAGTTCTACTAATGGAAATACTATTTATGGTTAATATTAAAAACAAAATGACAAATTAATCACGACACACCTCCCCGGCAGCGGCGCCAAAATGATTGCAGTTTTTTACTACTCTTTAGGAAAAGAGCGTAAATAGGGAAAGTATTAAGTGTTTATTTAGGAAAATCAAGCACTAATGACCCTAAGGTGTGAAAGTTCGTTTCGCAAGGAGGTATATGTGTGTGACTAAAATGTAAATGATTTGAGATTAATATTGAGAAAGAAGGGATGAGAAATTAGAATGACGGATACGTGAAAATTATTACTACGACGATTAATATAAAAATCGTAAAAAAACTAAAATAAACTTAATTCTAAAAATTCCTAAAAAATTACCAAAAATCAAGTTAAATAAACTAAGAGTTTACAAATGATCAATACTTTTTCAAACCTTTTAATTAATTAAATATTAATTATTAAATGGTAATTAAAGCTCTAAAAATCCAAATAATTATTAAAAAGTCCAAATAAAGATTTTTCACTTTGTAAACCTCTAAAATGACTTAAAAAGACTAAAACTATTTTTATAAATTTTTAAACTAAGGAAAACTATTTTTAGATGATTAAAAACTATTAAAATATTAAAATAATTCTAAAAATTAAGAAAATGATGCTAAAATTAATCTAATAGTTTTAAAAATCCTATTTTAATGTATTTGACCTAAGAAAAATATAAAAGTTGCAAAAATGTGAAAAATGAAATTTAATAATAAAAAATATTAAAATATTATTAAAAATCCAAAGATTATAAACAAATTCTAAAAACTTGCAAACTAGTTTATTTTAACTTAAATAATCAAAAAATTAAAGTGAAATTACCAACATACCCCTAATGGGCCCCCAAATGGGCTAAAAACAAAAACAGTCCAAATGAAATAGGCTTTTGGGCCCAATAAAGTGAAACTTAACCAAATAAGCTGAAAATAACCAGCTAGCTTAAAATTCAATTCTAAACACAAAAGTCTAAAGGCCCAAAATCTGAAAGTGAGCTTATCACAGCTTAATAGTATAGCAGCTTATTCTTATTGGGCTTTTTGGCCCTTTAAGTAATAAGCCAATGCCATAAGTTCACATTTGACACACAACCTTCTTTTGAGATGCCTAAGAGATTTGTGAAAAGAAATTTCGAATAAGCTCAACCAATAAGTCAGAAATAAGCAAAGTAAGTTTTCACTAAAAGACAAAATAGTCGAATTGGAGTTCTAGACCACCTCAGACTTTGTAATAAGTTGCAAAAGACTCTAAATGACTTAATTAAGACAAATCAACAATGAAAAGTTCAATAAGCCAAGCTAAATAAGCAGAATAAGCTGATAAGCACTTATGTAAAAGTCAAAGTTATTGGTTTTCTAGTCAAAGCTCAAAGTCAACCCCTCAAATGCTCCAGTATGAACAAATGGGTCAAATAAGTAACACCTATTACATATTCAAAGTTGTTGTAGGTTTAATTAAGCTAGAACAGCTTATTGATAAGTATAAGGTGAAATAACACTAGTAGTGGCTAGCAGCAGGGGAAAGGAGTTCTGTTGGGTCCTAGAATTGTGAATCTTTGTGCGATCGACCAATTAACTACTAATAACATCTTCTTGTACTTTTCAACGTATAGACTTTTATTATAATCAAATAAAGAATCTATAACCCACTTTGTTTGCGGAAAAAAAGTGGTTGAGTGACAAGGGTTCTCTCTTGATGAACAAGAGAGGAAGAAATCCTAACACTACACTGTGTGTTTTTTGTGAAATGGAAATCTTATCTAACTCTACATACAACCTATCTATTTATAGGGAAAGAAACTAAAGCTTCCAAAGGAAGCTTTCAATAAAGAAAAAGCCCCATGTGCTCCCATGTGTTCTTTCCCATCATAGTACAAAAGTAAATAATACTTTTGACTTTCTTATTGGCTGTACAAGTAACCACTCTTGTACTCTTGTCTTCTAGCAAGTTCCCACCAATATCTTCAGGTTATATTCTAGAGTTAGATGAACATCATTCAGCTTGGTTTGTCACTCCAAGCTGAACAGAAGGCAACTTCATTCAGGTCTGTCCTTTAGATGCTAATCTGCATCAGCTACTGAAGGTGAAGACTTTGTCTTCAAAGTACTCTAGAAGTGTTGTGCTGAACTATCTTCAGCTAGAATTTGTGAAGGACCTGGTGCTCAAATGTCTTCAGCAGATTCTGAAGATGTCTTCAGCAATTAATCAAGTCTTCAGCAACTATTTTATATTAAAATACTTGTGAGGAACTAAGTCTTCTTTGTCCGCTGACCATCTTTGGTCACTGAAGCTTGAAATCTTGAAGATGACAAACTGGGTGTTTTTCACTCTATACATACACTTAGTCTATTTGTTGTTCAAATCCTAGTCCAACAATCTCCCCTATTTGGACATAAGAATAGCCTAAGTGAAATCATCAGATGTGAGTGAGAAAATACAACTTCTTCTCACATACTGATGTTACAAAGAGTAAAAATGATAAACAAATTAGTACATACTCTTTGTTGTTGTAGTTGCAAGAAAGTAAACTCTCAAACCTGAAACAATAACATCAGTGACCTATTTTTTGAAGTCACATTCTGGTGTAAGGTTTAGAGTTTCCATAAGTACAACAACTTGGGTTAGTAAAGGTTTGATGGTTCAGTGGTTCAACATTTAGCTACCTGGAAGTTTTCAATCGATGTTGTTTCAGAGGATAGCAGTGGTGATCAAACACTGAGTATACACTAAACAACCTACTGTGAGCAATTCCACAACTTGATCAAACATAACCATTTTTCAAACCATTCGCCAGCTCTTTTCAACGCTGATCAGACACTAACCTTTATCAACCAGTTTCATTCTTTTGACAAGAACATAATCATACACCGCATCCAGTACATCACTTCCTCGACACACCCAATACCATAGCGTTTAACAAACACACCCGCTCCATCTTCAGGTTGTTACTTTTGTAAGGTATCAAAAGTGTTTTGTGGTGAGATTGGTTTTGGATTATGAATTGTTCTCGTAGCATTTGTTGAATAAAACAAGGGTTTGTTACTCCTGATGCTTTCTATAAATATTAGTGTATTTCTCTCCCTCAAAATTTACATGTCTTCAGCAATTTTTGAATGTTTACACTAATAATTGAGTAATAAAATGATAGCATCAGGAGTTAACGAAGTTCTTACCTGCTGAATGTTCAGTCAGGACATGCTGAATGTTCGTCCAGAATGTTGGAGGTTCACCTTCAGTTTTAAACTTCAAATATAAGCTTCAGACTTTGCTGAAGATCAGTCACTGCTGGTGGTTCAGGTTCAGTGGTGAAGGGGGTCCCCATTTTTGCTGTTGGATGTCCAATTTGCTGAGGTTTCGTCCAGTCATGCTGAAGGGTCATCAGCATGGGGGTTCATAACAGCTGGAGGGGTTTGGTACTGCTGAGCGGATTCAGAATACCCTGGGGGTAAAGAAACTGAGCATTAAATGCTAACCAAACACTTATAAACCAATATACACTCCCTTATTTTACTAAAATTTTCTTCAGTATCCAGCGTCAGATTGCTTCAGTGTCGGTTTGCTTCAGCGTCAGTTTGGGCTTTAGCGTCAGTTTTGGGCTTCAGCGTCAGTTTGGGCTTCAGCGTCAGTTTTGATTGATAGGCCTCAGTATTCTTTCAGACCTGGGCCACTCCATTTTTCATTACACTTCTTCAGCTTTTCTTTAAAGCTGCACCTGCCTTATCCACTTTATTTATCAGCTTCACCCATTCCCCATTATTCTTTCATCATGACACCAACTCTTTTTTTAGTTATAATACGCACAAAGCTTCAGCAGCTTATTTCACCCCACTTTTTTCGTCAGCTTTTCTTTTAAAGCTAAACAAACACCTCGTAAGTACATGGGCTTAGTACTGGGTCTTAGCTCCAGTTGGTGGGGTATTCAGTATATGCTGATGGGCTTCAGCATTTGCTGGTGGGCTTTGGTACAGGGCATCAGCACTGGTGGGCTTCGACTGTAGTATCTATTAATACTAATTGACTATTGAATAACCCCTTTCTAATTTTCCCAACTTAACTTTTATTCAGCTCCACGTGAAGGTAAAAGGTGTATGGGCTTCAGTAGTTTCCTGATGGGCTTCACTGCTAAACACATTCGTTAGTTTATTTGAGAAACTCGAGCTTACTTTTCAGCTGACGTACACACAACCCTTTTGTTTACTGATCTTCTTTCATCAGCTCAAACACACCCATTTCAAGCCTTTCATTGACGGATTTTTTAAATCAGCGTCAACAAGCTCTTATCAATCCACTCAATAACCAACCATCACATCCACCGTCTCATTTGCCTTCGATTTACATTAAACCGAACCAACAACACCCCTAATCGATGATCTTTTTTTTAAAAGATCCAAACAACCATGAAATTATTATACTCGCTTTTCTTCTTGTGGCCAAAAGAAGGAATCCACCTGAAATCGTTTTTTTAAAATCTGGGTTTGATTTTTGTAACGATTTTGTTGTGGGTTGTATATATCAAAACGAATTAACAATTTATTTTTTGATTTGGTCTTTTTCTTTTGAAAGGGTGTCTTTTTGTGTATGGATATGGATTTGGCTCTACTTTTTTATGTCGGTGGTGGAATTTGTTTTTTTTGTGGATGGATCTCGTCTGTGTATGAATCGGTGGTGGATTTTAGATAAATCTGTTCTTTTTTGTTTGGAGTGTGGATGGATTTTTTATTGGTGGGGGTTTTCGTTTTTTGTTTTGGATAAGATACTCAGGGCAGGTTTATTCAACATTTATGGTTTCTCTCTTCCTCAAAAATGCATACGCTTCAAGCAATAGCATTTTTGAATACCAACCATAAATTTTAACCATGCCCAAATGTTATTAGTAGTTAATATAGAACAGATCTGGATCATAAGAATAATCCACCCTCTCTGATACCACTTGGATGAACCAACTTTCAAAAGATTGATAATGGAGCTTGGTATGCTGAACATTGATGATACAAAATATGAACCTTCAGCATTCACTAAAGAAGCTTGAAGGTTCAGCATTTCTTAAAAGATATTAATTAATGTTAAGTAGCATTGTTTGAGTAAAGGGGTGTGCAATGTCATGTGTCTATTTCACTTTATGTGATTGTGTATATGATGTTTTGTCGCCTTATCTGATTCACTGAAGCTAAACAAATAATCACCAGTCATCAAAAGATTCCTTCAGCAATGCTGAACAAATTTTAATACAACTGAGTAGCTAGGCCTGAGTAGAAGAGCGTGCAATGTCATATGTCTTGTTCACTTATGTGGACATGTATATGGGGTTTTGTCGCCTCATCTGACGCACTGAAGCTCACAAGTATTGCCATCAACTTCAACATATCTGAGCAACAACATTTAAAACCTATCAATCATGTGATTCAAATAAGTTAATGGCATTAAATTTCTTGTGAATTAAACAAACATTCTTTCAAAACGGTGTCATTTGTTAATTAAGGAAATTTCAAACGTCTCCATCCACAGTCAACAACTCCCTGACACAAGGGGCGTTTCACTGTTCAAAGCAACAGAAAATCATACCTTTTTGTAGAACATTAATGAGAAAGTTTGTGCCAAATGTTCAAACGAAACCCTAAAATATTTATAACTTTTTCAAATGGTTTTAAAAACTTTTTACAAATCAGTTAAAGTTTTTATATAATCCCTAACAATTGGATTTCATTCCACACTTACAAATCTTTTCATCCAAAACACACACACCCTTTCTCTCTTTCAAAACACACATAGAAACATAAATGGCTGAATCATCTTCCACCCCCAAGATTACCAAAATCACTCTTAAACCATCCACTCATGTTAGCTATCCCATTGATGACATCTTCTTCAAACCAAACAACATCACCTTGCTTAAACCTGAATCCATTAAGTTTGTTCCTGGGGAACAAGTTTTGACTTATCTAACCAAAAGTATATTGGTATTGTTGTTTTAATCTTTCATAATTCTTATCTTATGTTAAAACAACACACTTGAGTCAAAGTAATAGTTATTTTTTTAAGATAATAAGTAATATCGAATTACTAGGGACCAACAACTTCCCACTGCTTTGATTATTCGACTTGCTTTTTTAGAGAGATCCAGTTGGTTTCAATGGAAAACAAAGGCACAGTGGATGACAAGGAGTCAATATCAACAAAGAAATCATAATTTGGTTCAGCCAATAAGCACAGAATAAGCAAACAGTCACCAGATATGATACAGACTTGGAAAATAAGCAGTTATGACAAAATAAGCAGATTAAGCATGAATAAGCCAACCAAAATGAACCATATGCGTACACAAGCCATAATAAATTCCAATAAGCACAGATAAACTTGTTTCAACCACTGGATCAAAGATTAGAAGCAGATTCAAGCACAATCAGTTTCTGATGAACAAAGGTGATTATCCAAAATCCTTTTGCTGATCTATTTGACCACCCCAACCAAATTTCAAACCCTCAAATCCCTTTCCCTGGTTATGTTAACTAAAACTTAGCACTTGTTAACCCTAGTCTACCGTTAGATCTAGGTGTCCCCAAAATTTTAGCCAAAATTTCCAAGTAAAACTGATTTTATGGACCTTTGTTGGATTTGAGTGTTTAGACCCTCAAAACTTGTAGATAAATATCCCAATACACCAGATAAAAAAATACCACCAACAATCAACAAAAACAACCACTCAAGTTGCCTTAAATCCTAATTGATCAGTTAACCCAAACACCTCTTTGGAATCTGGTTTCTCAAATTTTCAAAGGATTGTTATGTTTTAACCCTCAAATCAGGATCTAATCAACCCTAACAACAATAATCAAACCTCGGAAATACAAATCAACCACAAATATTCAGATTCACAAAAAAATATGCAAAATCACCCAAAATCATGCAATATTCAGAAAGTATAAAAGGGAGAAGAGATTCAAACCTCCAAAATGTACATCCACACTTTGGAATGTTTGAGCTGAGGTGCTAGCAAGAACAAGCACCAGCTTCCACAGCTGCTAAGAAGAACAAACACAAAAGTGAACTCAAAACAGATTATCCTTTGATTTTTGAAAACAAGTGTTTTAAACCTTAAAACCTTTTTCTCAAAATCAATCAAACATATAAATGGAACTCAGATCTTAGCTAATCAAACACCAAACTTTCATAAAACACAAAAGAGAATTCAATATTTTTCAGAAAACTAACTTTTATTTCCTTAAAAGGAATTACAAAGAAATTAGCTAAAATCTGGAACAAAAGCTCTCTCACATGTTGAGGAGTCTTTATATAGACGATTAAAAGGTAGAAAAGTGCAAAACCCTAAGCTATGAAGTAAAAATCGTTGATCTTGCCACGTCATTTTGCTTGGAGAGGAAGTAGTGTTTTGATTGGGTAACGGGTTGAATGGTGGGGTCACATGGTGAGCGGGATTGGGGGTTTTTGGGGTGGGATGAGTTTCTGGGCGTTTGAATTAAGCATGTGACAAGGTAATTTGATTTTACCCTTTGTTTAAGTGTGTGGTAATTCTGGGTTCATGAAGGGTGAATAGTAATGCTTTTCATCCAAAATTAGGGGAAAGGTTTGTTTGGCGCGTGTTTATTCAGTTTAAACTTTAGGAAATGACAATAAGAGTCCTTGTTCTTTGGTAAAACATGTAAAACAAGTTTTTCAGCCAACAAACTTGGATTCATTTGTTAATAAACTTTTCATTTTCACACTTTTGCCTCAAAACTTTGGTGTAAGGGTTTTAAAGACTTGTTTTGCCAATTTTGGATAGTTCAAGGACTGATCTTGGACATTAATCATCTTTGAAGGACTTTATTGGATGTTTTACTTCATGAGGGACCATTGTTGACAATTTAGAATTGTTGAGCGACTAAACTTGCCAATTATTTAAAGTTGAAGGACCTTTTTGTATTTTTGACAAACTTAAGGGACCAAACTTTTAATTATGAATATACAAGGGTATTAAGTGTCATTTCTTCATAAATGAGGGCTCAATCTTGTACATCTTCAAGTCATCAAGGGTTTTTCTTTGATAATTCACAAACTAGGGCCCGGTTCATGGTGCGGCTCCGTTTCTCGTGTTCTTTTTTCCTTGTTTCTTTTGATCTTTTGTCTTTTTCACGATATCCATACCTAAAATACACAAGTAAACAAACACAAGCATATATATGGTATTTTATGACATTTTTATGCATTTAAAGCCCGAAAAGAACGATGAGATCATGTATAAATGCCATCTCATCAGTGATCAAGAAAAAACTACATTTACGTGTCCATATGGAACGTTCACCTATCGTAGAATGCCATTCGGACTATGCAATGCACCGGAAACCTTTCAAAGGTGCATGATGGCTATTTTTCATGACATGATCGAGAAGACGATGGAAGTTTTCATGGATGACTTTTCGGTATTTGGTAGTTCGTTCACGTCATGTTTAGACAACTTTGACAAAATGTTAAAACGTTGTGAGGAAACCAACTGTTGTCCCTAATATATGATGATTCTATACGATTAATGAAGGAAGAAAGGTAGATATGAGATGTATTCTAGAGAGAGAAAGTTGTGAGAGAAAGTAGAGAGAATGGTTGGAGAAACTAGGTGATATTAGATTAGATAAAATGAATAACAAACACCCTTCCTAACATGCTAGGAAGGGTATTTATGGTCCCCCTACATGTGGGCTTGTATGGACTATACTACATGGGCCGGGCTTTCCTTTTGGGCTTTGGTTACTTATGAATGAACCTTAGCTTAAAGTTAAGCCCATTATACACGACTAATCTACTACCTATTACAACGTTCTAATTTACGATACATAATAAACATATGACCGAGCATTCTTGTTTGACTCAATATTTTGAGGCTAACAATCTCCCCCAATGAGAGGTCATAAACCTTGGTCATTTAGGAAATTTGTAGAGATTACTAATCTTACCATAAATGAGTCTTGAACGTGTAATGGTAGTCTCTTTCCTTCATGTTGTGATCTTTGTGCCTTTTTCGTTGTCTTTCGACTTTGTCTTTAAGTTTGAGATCTTCAAATCATCCTTGACTTGTCTTTGCCATCTTGTGATCTTGTGTCTTCATCCAAATGCTCACACTATTAATTGTCGAATATGTCTTTAGGCATGAGAATGTGGTTTTGAATTTTTGACTTTGCTGAGTACACCGTAACGCCACCTTCTTGAGACAAAACATAGACACGGACTGAATAGCTTTGACATTCGTCCTAAATCGGTAGCGTTTTACCTCTGGTCGGTGAAGACCGTTATACGATATTAAATACCGTACCTGTGATAGGTAGATTTAGTTAAAAATCTCCTTGACAGGGTTTCGCGACTGTACTAGCCGTTCTCTTTACTCGACCGTCTCAAAGCAAGACTGCGAACATAAAGAGTGAATAAATTGGATAGATATCCGCTTGATTAAAGTCGTCAATTCAAATTCCTGGAACAAGTTTGATTCATTAAGAATCTTACCATTGTTTCTTTCCAGTTGACACAAGTTTGATTCATAAGAATCTCACAAGTCACCTACCGTAGCGCTGTTTGATGTTGACGCTAGAAGGATTTCCATTTGTCACTGTGAATATTAATGAATATCACTCTGAATGTTCTAGCAAGACCATAAAGATATTGCATAGAAACCTGAAACGAGTTTGAATCAATTCAGAATCAAACCACTGTTGCTTTTCAGTTTTACACATGTTCAATTCATAAAGAATCTTGCATATGACCTACCGCAGTGTTGTTTGATGTTAACACTGGAAGGATTTCCACTCATCATTGTGAATACTAAGTAGTATCACTCTGAGTGTTCTAGCAATATCACAAGGATATAGCGTAGTAATCTCTTGATCTTCATCCGTGTGTCCTAACGAGATTTGATTGATCTCTTGGCTCTAGACTCGATTTGTGCACTTTTAGTGGTCGGAGGCTGGAGTAGATGCCAACTATTCAATATCAACTATCTCGGAGTGAGAAAGTCAATAGAAGTCGTGTTGATCTCCGTGACAATAAAACCAAATTCTTTTGAGAGAAGCCTGAGTAGCTAGGAAAGGGTTGTGCTTCACATCATTGGGTCCATGATGAGTTGTCTTCATGATGTGTTGACCCGGTTTCTGCCTCAGTTGTATGGAGGGCTTCTTTGTTTACACCCAATATCCTTACATTTCTTTTTCATTCTTCAACCCCTTCAATGCTTACCAAGACATCATTAGTAGCACCTTGTTGTGATTGTTCCAGTGCTAGCATCAGTACTTATTCGGCATTCTGCTACGTTCACATTCTACTCCATCTTTCCTAAGGGCTTCTAATAATCTATTGGATTGTCCCTGGGAAGATCCCTCCGGTTCTGGTTGGATCATAGGACATAAACCTAACCACCCTTTTGACACCAATAACGTCATGAATTAAAGATGTTGTGGATATTTGATCATCACCATAAAAACCACTTTAAATTCTAACAAAGTGTTTGAAAAACATTTAACACCTTGCTAGTTTTGTCGTTTTAGAAATGCTCCCCCTTTACATGTGCATCGATAATCGAAAGTGTTTCGCACATGTAGGTAAGAGTTAAAGTGCTTGAGTCTTATATAAGATCACATTTTAATCATATTTTCTCCCCCTATCTCAAATATATAAAATCTTTTGGTATTAGAGATACCAAATTTGATTAAAATATATTTTGAAAAATAGTCTTGAAAATCTCCGGGAGAAAGATGTGTTAATCTTTTGCATGAAGTTAAAGATTTTTTAATTTTGTATTTTTCTTTTTCATTAATATTTACATATAGATGTTTGATAGATGAATCAAGCAAGCTTCTTTGCCAGAGCCTCCAGTTCTGCTGGAGTCAAACATCTCATACCAATTTGCCTAACTAGATACGCAAACCTCTCTTTCGAAAGAGCTTTTGTAAACAAGTCAGCTAAATGGTAATCAGTTCCAACAAAGTATAATTCAACAATACCCTTTTCAACTTGTTCCTTAATGAAGTGATATCTGACATCAATGTGCTTCGTGCGGGAATGTTGTACCGGATTGCAGGAGATGGCTATGGCAGACTTTGAGTCACAATACATAGGTACTTTATCAAAGTAGAAGCCATAATCTGTGAGTTGTGTTCTCATCCAAAGAACTTGAGCACAACACGCAGATAGAGACACATACTCCGCTTCGGATGATGAAAGTGACGTGCAATCCTGCTTCTTGGAAGACCATCCCACAAGCTATTCTTGACCTAGAAATTATGCACCACCAGAAGTACTTTTAAGTGTATCAAGACACCCTGCATGATCATAATCTGAATAGGCCGTTAGAAAGAAACCGGTTTCCCTCAGATACCAGAGTCCCATGTGAATGGTATTCTTACGGTACCAAAAGATCTGTTTAACCTCCTTGAGGTGCTTTTCTGTGGGTCGTGCTTGATATCATGCACAATAACATGTAGCATGATGAATATCAGGTCTGCTTGCTGTCAAGTACATGAGGGACCCGATCATGGAACGATATCTTGTTTGATCTATGAGTAATCCCTCTATATCAGCATCTAGGGATGTGGTTGATAATGGTGTCCCAACGGGGTCACATGAGGTCATACCATGCTTTTTGATTATCTCTTGACAATACTTAGCTTGGTTAATGAAGATACCACTTGGGGATTGGTGAACTTGAATTCCTAGAAAGAATTTTAGTTCGCCCATCATAGACATTTCAGATCTGTTGTGCATTACTTTTTCAAACCATTTTGAAAGTTTTGGGTTTGTAGACCCGAAAATAATGTCATCAACATAAATCTGCACAAGCAAAATGTCGTCCCCATATGTATAAGTGAACAAAGTTAAATCAATGGAACCTTTTTAGAAACCTTTGGAGAACAGAAATTTCGAAAGTTCGTCGTACCACGCCCTTGGAGCTTGCTTGAGTCCATAAAGTGCTTTGTGGAGACGATACACCTTGTCAGGATAATGAGGATTGACGAATCCTTCCGGCTGCGTGACATAGACTTCTTCCTTCAAAGAACCGTTCAGAAACGTCGTCTTTACGTCTATTTGATAAACAATGAATCCCTTATGTGCAACATAAGCAAGAAAAATCCTGACCGCTTCCAAACGAGCTACTGGTGCAAATGATTCTTCAAAATCAATACCTTCTTTCTGTCCATACCCTTTAGCCACTAGTCTAGATTTATTCTTGATGATCGTGTTCTCTTCATCCATCTTGTTTTTCCATATCCATCGAAGATTTAATGGTATTACATCGTATGGTCTGTCAACAAGTTCCTAGACTTTAAGTCTTTCAAATTGTTGAAGTTCATTCCTCATCAATTCAATCCAAGCGTGATCAGCCATGACTTCTTTGATGTTTTTCGGTTCAGGTGAACTCACGGCGAGTGCGAACATACAAACATCGCCATCGGTGCTAAGCTGTCGTCTTGTGCGAACGGGCTGTGAAGGGTTTCCAATTACATGAACCAAAGGATTATCTCGGGTCCAATTATGTGTTGAAGGATGTTGTTGATAGAACGTATGCATACTTGACGGATCAACATGGCGAGTAGAAGACTCTCCAGTTTCGTGTACCGGTGTACCGAATGGGTTGATAAATTCGTCTTCATCAGATAATGCATTGTCTGCTTGATTTGTGTTCTCTGGAGGTAAGACAGTAGTTGTGGATGTTGTAGGATCGATTGTTGAAGTGATATTCTGAGGAGGTAAATCTGCAGCAACCCGTGTTGAAGTAGATGAAGTTGTATCCGATTGTTGACGATGATCGGTATCATCATTCTTATCATGAGTAACAGCGGAAGACTTCGATACAACTTGTTTCTCCCCTTGAAAGATTCATCATACATTGGTCCATATAACATTTCCAACTCTTCAAGTGTCGTATCCACTGTCATATCTGCTCTAGCAACATGTTCAGGAACCAGCTTTAAACTTGACGGTTCATTGTTGTGGTCTTGAGTTCCGAGTTCCGTGCGGTTGTGCACGGAAGTCTTATGTCGTTGTGGACCGGGACATAAACTGCTTTGTTCAAGTGTCATTTCTTGTAATTTATCAAATCTGACATGAATAGTTTCGATTATCAATTTTGTTCTCTTGTTGTACACTCTATATCCCTTAGACTGAGTTGCATATCCCACTAGAATGCATGCATCACCTTTCTTTTTCATCTTGTCCAGATTTTCACCATCTCGAATAATGTAGCACGTACATCCAAAAACGTGAAGGTGTTTGAGTGAAGGTTTTCGATCATGAATTATGTGATATGGTGTCTTTTCGTATCTTGGGATAATTAAGGAGCGGTTTTATGTGTAGCATGCAGTTGACACGGCTTCGGCCCAAAAATATATTGGTAGTTTTGAAGTAGATAATGATGTTCGAGCAGCCTCAACTAGAGTACGGTTTTGTCTTTCAACAACGCCGTTTTGTTCGGGTGTTCGAGCAATAGATGTTTCATGTTCAATTCCTTCGGCTTCAAAATAGTTTCTCAGATTTTATTTCAAAAATTTTGTACCTCTGTTAGTACGAACCACTTTAACTTGAGCTTGAAGACCACGTTGTATCAGTTTAAGGAAGCTGATGAGAACTTCGGGTGTTTCATCCTTGGACCTCAAGAAGTGAGTCCATGTGTACCTTGAGTAATCATCGACAATTACCAGAATATATTTCTCCCATTGATACTTTGAACACGCATGGTACCACATAGATCCATATGGAGAAGATCTAACCGTTCTTTAGAGCTTGGTGTGGTCTTTGTTTTGAAGCTACTTCGTTTAGCTTTACAAAGCTCACAAGAAGAACAAAGATGATCTTTGAAGAATTTCAAACTTGGAAGGCCTCTCACAATATCTTTCTTGGAAAGCAAGTTGATGGTATCAAAGTTAAGATGAGATAAACGTTGATGCCATAACCATGCCTGAGTCGTTGAAGCTTTAGCCATGAAGCAAATTGGAGTTGATGAAGTTGTGTCTTGAAGTGAGATTGTGTAAAGATCAGTACCCCGTGTACCGGTAAGTAAGTCAATCCCATCATAATCACGAACAAAACATGTCTTCTTTCTGAAAGCAACCTCCAAATCCGCATCACATAATTGACGAACCGAGAAAAGATTGTGATTGAGCCCTTCGACGTAGTATACCCTTTTGATTGTAATATTCCCCTAAACCAAATCTCCATATCCTAGGATCGGTGCAAATTGATCATTTCCGAATCAGACCGTACCCAGGAACTTCTCCACGAAGTTAATTAGAAGCTTGAGATTCCCCGTCATGTGCTTCGTGCATCCGGAGTCCAGTATGAAGAGAATTATTTGTATCACCTGCAGAAGAGTTAGAACACGACGGAGCATTTGCTAAATTAGATACCACAGTAGTTGTGATAGTAGAATCATTAGTGTCCTTATCAACATTTAAAGGCATACTAACACTCGTTGTCACATTTTCTGTCCTAACTTTAGGCATCCATTTATATCCTGGAGGACATTGATTAGCAAACCACCATTTCCACGACTTGCTAGGAGACTCGTGAAATTCCCTAATTGTGCTTCTAGTGGTCTTAGTGGTGGAGTCTGATGCAATACTTTTCTCAAGGGGGGTTACACCAGAATGGTTCACTTTGCGTTTGGGTTTTCTAGCACTAATAGGCATCGCAGTTTGCTTCTTAGTTCTAGTATCTACGCCTTTTACATTATTCGAAACACACATAGCATGATTAGCATTAGCACACTTTCCACATTTCACACAAACAAACTTAACATTCAAAGCATTCATAGTCGAATCATTCAAATCGTCATTACACGCGATTACAGACGTTTTATTCTTAGAAACATTGAAAATCCTAGGGTGGTCTTCTACTGTCTTCATCTTCCCTTGACGTTTGTTTTGCCAAACCTTTTCATTCATGCGAGTGCTCTTAAGCTGAGGCCGGCTAACACTATCAGTGGGGATTACTCCTGTAGTTAAAGACACACGTCTATTAGTGTTTCTAGAAGTCTGATGTGATTGACTTTCTTTGTTTTGTGTAGGTTTAGTGGCCAATCTATACATCCCTGGTTTAATCACATTATTGTGCTGAACGCTTGGTGCTATGACATTTCTTATGGGTTGATTCTGTGGTAACTTTCCTTTCCATCCATATTGGGGGCAAACACAAGTTTTTCAAACAAGGAATTTGATAAAGCAGATGGTTTTCCCAAGATAGAGGATCTATTCACTTTAGAGGCATTGGGTTGTCTAACAACAGGTTTCTTAACGCTAGGTTCCACAACTTTCCCACCCATCTTAGCAACGAGTTTCTGCAACTCTGCTATCGATGTTTCCCTGTCTTGTAACTGAGCTTTCAACCCTTTAATTTCCAAATTCAGCTGATTCATTTCTCGAAACGTTTTGGAAAGTTTTTCTTGCAAGTTATTATCATGTGGAAAACTACCAACGTCTTTTTGCAAAGCAAGTTCAAGAGAATGACAATGTTTTTGAAGGAAATCAGTTTTGTGTTGAAGTAACTCAAAAGCCTTTTATCAACATTTTCTTTACATTTCGAAAGCTCAAGTTCAAGACGATCACATTCTTTGATTTTTTAAGATATTTGCATGCAACATCAGAATATTCATCGATATCAGCACAAGATTGAAGAGTAACACACAAAATATCTTTGGAGAGTCATTCTTCTAAGAGTAAATCATATTCATCTGAAAAAACGGACTTGTCCATTTGAAGATCGTCAATTTCTTTCTCAATCGACTCAACATATTTTAAATCATCAAACATTTCAGACCGAACTAATCTTTCAAATTCAAGCATATTTTCTTTTAATGTGGTCGTGTTCGGTATTAAGATTTGTTTGATAAGCACAGTTTTATCTTGAGGAATTGGTTTTTTCCACTCGTTGTTTCCATTCATTGTCAACAATGGATTTAATATTATCAATATGTTGTAGAAAACCAAATGTCTGCCTACTCTTGCTTTTAGAAGCATCAAGAGGCAAGTAGTTGATGAACTTAGAAACGTTTGTTTTTTTAGTAGCAAAAGCTTTCTTCCATTAAATTCTTCTTTTTTGCATTCTAAAAACAATTCCTCACGAGACTTTTGTTTTTGTGTAGTGAAAAGACCATATAGACTATTCTCATAAGCATAATTGTATGGTTTCACAAACTCTTTATTGACCGTTGATCTACTCTCCTCTTCCCAAAGGGATGTCTCATCATGACTAAGAGGATATTCGGGATCGGTCCATTCGGACTCATCCATATAAAGGCGCGGGTTCACAGCTTGAGCTTGGGAAAGATAATCAGGACTTGCAAAGCTAGCTTGACCCTTAAACATAGACGGAGGTGCTATCATTCTTACGGTTTGAATAGAGTCATGCGTTTTATAAACAACTTTCTTCAAAAATTCGACTTGTTTTTCTAGTTCCGTTACTTTTCAGTATCTTTTTCATGTCGACTTTTGAAATCTTGTTTTAACGTTTCAACCTCTTGTTTCTTAACATCAAGAATTTTAGCAGACTCGGTGTTATCCATTGAAATCCGTTGTTCAAGTTTGTTAACTTTGGTGGTTTCAAGGTACGTTTTTTTGACGTTCATCCATTAACAAAACATTAAATTGACGTTTCTCTTTGGTTAATAACTCAAGAGTTTCGGTGTATTTCTTTTCAAGATCGTCCTTTTGACTTTTTAACGTACTACCCTTGTATCCCTCAAGTTCTTTGGTTTTCTGAAGAAGCTCATCTCTATAGTGTTCAATGGTCTCACTAGATGTAATTAGGGTGGCTTTGCATTCTTCAAAATTTTTAGTGAGCGCTGTGTTTGCCTTCTTTAATTGCTTTTGACTTTTTCTAGTTTCATTGACATCTTTTTGTAAACTGGCAATTAAATTAGCAAGCGCGACACGCTCCTCATCATCATACTCATTTGCATGTTGATCATCCTCAAACTCATTATTGCACATGTCTGATAAATTGGGTGTGGTATTGCTATCAACCTTTTCCGTCATACATGTCTCATTTATTGCATTGGGTAGCTCACAATGCTCATGAGTATCACCAAACACATTATATTCATCAGTGGTGTGTACCTTATCGAGTGGCTCAGTGTCAAAGATTGGTCCATTGTCATCTTCAATGACGTTGAGAACTTCGTCAACCTCTGCCATGTACGAGTAATGTGCTTCTAATTCTTGGTCGGAGGCTTCATCATCAGTATCATCAAGCATTGATCCTTCCTCAGCCAACAATTTGACCCCTGCTTCCATCTTCTTGCATAACAACATCTTCTCTTTATGATAGCTAGAGTCCCTAATCCGTTTCGGCTTTCTGCATTCCTTGGCCATATGCCCATAACCTTGGCAATTATAACACTGAATCCCACTTTGTTGAACCACTTGCGTTCCAATAGTTTCCATATTCCCAGTAGCAGCAGCAATCCTCTGAGTATCATACTTGGCAGCTTGTCGATCATACCTTGCAGAACCCTTAACATGTGTTGGATTATGTCGATCATACCTAGAAGGACATTCACCACGTTGACGTGTGTCATACCGTGAAGGGTTCTCAACATATTGTTTCTTTGTGTTGGATTATGTTCGAAGATTGTTGTTGGCGGGTTTGAAGATTTTCTTGTAGGTCTTCATAATGAAAGCAATTTGTTGTTTCATTTCCCGATTCTTCTGGCTTGATCTTCATCACTATCCTCTTCAGATGATGACTCAGATGGTGGTGATGGTGCTCTTGGTTCTTTGCCGCGTGATCTTGTGGATAATGAAGAGTTGGATGATGTGGAATATTGTGGGCAGGATGATTGAATGGAATATGACTTTGGAGTACGAGATCGATGATCTTGAGTGGTAGACACTAGAGCAAGTGGATTATCCGTCTTTGCAACTCGTTCAGCTCGAATTTCATTTGCCTCATGCTGAAATTGTTTCAAGATATCAAAGAGAGTGTGATAGTTTGCCTTGTCTAACTGCTTCTGTTGTTTCACCAAAGTAACAAAACGTGTCCACTCTGGTTGAAGTTGCTAAAGAAATTGCACATTGACTTGCATGGTGGAGACCTCCAGGTTGTTTCTTGTCATGTCGCTCATCATCTTGTAGAATCGTGAATAATAAGACTCAATTGATTCTCCATCCAATGCAGTAAACTTACCAAAATTCCAAAACAAGTTTGTTTTAACATCTTGCTTGTTGAGTGATTCTCCTTGTTGCAAGCGTTCAATAGCCGTCCACATTTCTTGTGTCGTAGGACATGCATCAACCGTGGAATAAATATCATCTCCAATTCCACTTAGAATCATATAGATCGCTTCTTTTTCTGCATCATACCAAGCACGCTTCTCTGGTGTAAGATCAGATAACGTTTCTTTTCTTGTGGTTGCGGGTACTTCTGTGGTAGTGTCAGTGGCTGGTGTATGAGGAACAGTGATATCGGAGAAAACATATGGTCCATTGTTAATACATTTCCTCAATGCATCACCATTAGGTCTTGTATCAAGATAACGAAGAAAACGTGATTGCCATTAAGCATATCGACCGACCACAAGCATTGGTGGTCTCTCTTTGTTACCCGCCACCATTATGTTGTTGTTCGTCACACGATATTCTGCAGTAGAATCCATCTCAAAATTCTATGAAATGATGAAGTGAATATGGATCTTAAGTAGATATGATGTGATTGACTTGTTGTTGAAATTCTGAAAATTCCTATTTTTTCTCAGTCCGACAATAAATTCCCCACTCCGAAAAAATGGTAGACCAAAAAATTTGTAATCGCCAAATTTTGAAATCGAGCTAGAAATGTCCTAAAACTAGTATGGAAAAAATTTGAATTTACTTGACGGAAAAATTTTAACTTTTTTTTTATCTTCGTGTAAACGATGTTCCGAAACTTGTCTATATGGTGGCTAAGTCTAAAAATTACTCAAACAAAATTTAGCTAAACATGTCATCAGAATATCCATCGGAATGTGGGTTTTATCGGAATGATTGCAAGTATCGGAATGTTGCTTTTGTCAGAATATCAATCTATCGGAAAGTCCTTCTGTCTGAATGCTTAGATCGCAATGTTTACCTGTCGGAATGCTTAGATCGCAATGCCCTGTCGGAATGTTTACCTGTCGGAATGCTTAGATCGCAATATGGCTAATACAATTTGGACAGAGTAACGACTCAATATCCCTTGAAACCGTCGGAATCCCAGATCGCAATGTACGATCGGAATGTCTCGTCGGAATAAGGTATCGAAATCTTGTGATCGCAAAGTAGAACCAAATGGTTATTGCGATCAAGCCACACTAACTTGTACTTTCCAATGGAGACACTTGCTGGAAATTCGGAATGAAGAAAAACATAAAGTTTTGAACGTTTGATCCAAGAAAGTTTCTATTTTAACCAAAACCAAGATACCCAAATCACTACGACACAAATAAAGAAGTTATACGACTTGAAGAACACTAAAAAACATAAAAAATCTTGAATTCCTGGAAGAAATAAGAATCAAATCAAATAAATCAAATGAAAACACAACAACCAATCACAAAACTACCCCATGGAGATTGATACCAATTGTTGTCCCTAATATATGATGATTCTATACGATTAATGAAGAAAGAAAGGTAGATATGAGATGTATTCTAGAGAGAGAAAGTAGTGACAGAAAGTAGGGAGAATGGTTGGAGAAACTAGGTGATATTAGATTAGAGAAAATGAATAACCAACACCCTTACTAACATGCTAGGAAGGGTATTTATAGTCCCCCTACATGTGGGCTTGTATGGACTATACTACATGGGCCAGGCTTTCCGTTTGGGCTTTGGTTACTTATGAATGAACCGTAGCTTAAAGTTAAGCCCGTTATACACGACTAATCTACTACGTATTACAACGTTCTAATTTACGATACATAATAAACATATGACCGAGCATTCTTGTTTGACTCAATATTTTGAGGCTAACACCAACCTTGTGCTCAATTGGGAAAAATGTCATTTCATGTGTAAAGAAGGGATCGTCTTAGGGCACAAGGTCTCGAAAGCGGGGATTGAGGTAGACAAAGCTAAAATTGACGTCATCGCCAAATTACCTCATCCCAAAACCGTCAAAGGGAGTTAGGAGTTTCCTAGGCCACACGGGATTTTATCGTCGCTTCATCAAAGACATTTCAAAGATATCTCGACCCATTACACACCTTCTCGAAAAAGATGCCCCTTTCATCATTAACTAAGATTGTGTTCGAGCCTTTGAAATTCTTAAAAGGAAACATACCGAAGCTCCCATTCTTGTTGCTCCAAATTGGAATCTCCCCTTTGAACCTATGTGTGATGCTAGTGATTACGCTATTGGGGTTGTTTTGGGGCAACATCATGATAAGCATTTCTTACCTATTGATATGAGCAAAATCTCATATCAATTAATCAACAAATCACCCTAAAACACATGGTAAATACCTAACTTTTGTGCTTTAAATCAGAATTATGTGGTGTGTTTTGTGTTTGTGCTCAAATAGGTAACAAGGATACATTTTCAAGCAAACAAGAGGAAATCAAGCTCATTTATGATGAAAAGACAAGAGAAGGATCAAAGATGACAAGTCAATTAAATATGAAGGACCTATCTTAACAATACTCAAAAGTTGAGGGACTTAAATGCAAACTTTGGAAAAGTCAAGATCAAAGTCAAACTTGGTCAAACTTCAAGTCAACTAAGTCAAGGGAGTCAAATGAACAAGAATGCAAGTCAAAGGGCTAAAATTGCCAAAGAAATGAAGAATTAAGCTCAAATGATGAATCTGCCAAAGTATAAGGACTGAATTTGTCAAAAATGCCTCAACTTTGTGTTCAATCCGTGTCACATGCCTTTCCACCAATCACATTGCAAGAAAATTAAATCATGGATCGCCAGCTAGCTGCCACCTCACACCCTCATTTAATAAACGGATCTCCCAACAGTGCTCCCCACTTTCTTTTCTTTAGCCAATCAGAATTCGCCACTCAATATATTAATTATCCAAAGTGGATAATGATCCGAGTGAAGGGCAAATAACAAATCAAAATCTGCCACGTGTCACTCTCTTCTTCAAACGAGCCCAGAACGTGGATTTGGCTACAATGCGTTTCACAACAAACTTTCTACATGAAAAGTGCTCGGAATGGGATGACGAATCCAGATATACAAGTCAATTAAGTTGAGGATCAAAGGAGAAGAAAAGCCCTTTTATGTTCTTGAAGTGAAATCTGTAATCCACCATCTTTGGACACATGGCATCCTCCCATTGGTTGAGACACGTCAGACGTCCCCAACACATCATCACCAACCTCTATAAATAGGCAATTGTATCTTCATTTCTAGCAAGTAGCTAAGTGTGCAAAAACACACACTTTAGATTTTTCCTCTCATCTCTGTTTGTTCATTCAGTTAGCAACTTCTCTCAAGAGTTTGACATACTCTTAAGAGTTTGTTAGGAGTTAGTTTAAACAGTTGTAACTACTTAACCTTCAATAATCAATAAAAATCCCAAAAATATCCATTTCCTTTCTCTTATACTCATTTCACTTGTTCATACCTGCAATCTTGATACTGTTTGTGATTTCATTGATCTTAAGTGATCAATGGAGTTTGTTTGAGAAGTTTTTGGAAGATTACATCCAGTTTCATAGCAAGAGCATTCCTTTCCAGTTCTTGAGTAGCCTTTGTAGCAGTTTGATGTGATTTTGTTCAGAAAACTCTTTTGGAGGTGATTGATATGGTTAATGGTGGTGTCCTGGTGGTGTTAAGTGATTTCTAGTTGGCTCAGCGCCACACTACTCCATCAGTGGAGGCTTTTGGCTAAAAAGTTTGTTAAATTCTGTTTTAAATTCCACTCAAGTGAAGTTTGCATGCTACATTCTTAGTATAAACAATTTGTGCTGCTATGATCATGTGTTAGTACTTGTTTTAGTGTAATTGGATTGATTTTATAGCTTGTAAGTAGTCTTGTAGCTTTTGTATAAGGTTTACTTGATTCTAGCTTTATCTTCATCAGTCAAGTGTTTTTGAGTGCATTGTGTGTTCAAGCTTGTTAATAAGCCTATTTTTAGTTCAAATACTTTTCATTTTATTGTTTGAACATGTTTTGATACAAGTCAAAGTTTGGTTCACTCTTTTACTCAAAATCTCTTTGAAAAAGTTCATCACAGATTAGTTAATTGGTGTTTGGATCTGCATAGTTTTTGTTATTCAAGTGTGTTAATCTTGTTAAGCTTTTCTCATTTTCATTTAGTAAACCATTTGAAACAATCTTGTTTTGTTTTGAAGTCAAAACTCAGGACAAAAAGGCAATTGGTTAAGAAAAAGGTTTGGGTCAAGTCTGTGATCTTTGTCATCCAGAAAACTTGCTATTTTCAAATCATTGCCATTTGTTCATTTCTTAATCAAATTGTATGAAACTAGTTTCTAGTTGGAGTTAAACATCCAAAGTTTTAATATGTGCAAGGATATTCTACAGTTTTCAGAATTAAGCTAGAAATCAGCTTTTTAATAAGCACCTTAGCTAAGTCAAGTTTCTATAATAAGAAGTAGACTGTTTTCTTGTTTCTACTTCATAAATCTAGTTATTTTTCTTCACAAATTTTTTTAGAAACTTGTATTGAGTAGATTTTGTGCTTTTCAGCTTTTTCACATTTTGGTCAAACTTGGTCAAATAAGCTCTTGTCAGCTTAAATCTATTTTCGTGCTTATTCACTTGACCATTTTCAAAAAGAAAAGACATTCCATACTCTTAATAAGCTGATTGATAAGTTCGAGCTTAAAAATCTGAATGTGCATGTCTGGTTTTTTAGTTAGCTTAATGTTGGCTTATTGGTTTGAGCTTATTTGAGTTCTACTTGGTTTTAAGCTTTTTCCTCATACAATCCTAGCTACTTTTTCATTTCATGTCGTTTGAAACTAGTTTGAGCTTATTTGGTTCAGTAATAAGCTCATACGAGCTTATTCTTTGTGTAAGCCCGTTTTTTATAAAAATTTCCAATTAATTGCACTTTAGTCCCTAGGGTTTATAACTATTTGAATTTGAAGCTAAACTTGCTATTAATTAGGGTTTGCAAAATTCCAATCCTTTAACTTTCTGTTACTTGTCAAAGTTGGTTAGGCAGTTTGGTAAGTTTGTTAAAAGTTAGTTAAAAGTTGTTAGAATTTACATTTTTGGTCCTTTGACTTTCTGAAATTTACATTTCAAACTTTATACTTTCATTTACTTTACATTTTGAGCACATTACTTTCATGTTATGATATTTTGGACTTTTGTGAATAATATTTGGTAATTGCAAAGTGTTTTACGGATATATATCTTAATATTTTTCACCATTTTTGCTTGTTGCTTGAAATAGAAATAGAATATCAAAAAAACCCTATCAACCAAGAACAATTATAAACTTGATATTTTTAGGACTTTCAATTAAACGAGAATCGAGAGAAAACGAACTTCAATATACTCAATTTCACCTATCCACTATCCTAGTAAGACGATGACTGAGGCTCAACTTAAATACACCACAACAGATAAGGAATTACTTGCCGTGGTGTATGCATTTGAGAAATTCCGACCTAATCTCGTTTGACTAAAAGCATAGTGTATACGGATCATTCGGCCATCAAGTATCTCTTTGCTAAACTTGATGCTAAGCCACGATTACTTCGTTGGATTCTCCTCCTACAAGAATTTGATGTCACCATAAAAGACAAAAAAGGAGCCGAGAATCTTACGGCTGATCATCTCTCTCGTTTGGAAGATCCTCACCAAAGTGTTCACGAGAATGAGGAAATCACCGAAACATTTCCTCTCGAGACACTAGGTGTAGTTAATTCCAAGGAAGATTCTTCTACCCCATGGTTTGCGGACATCGCAAATTACCATGCGGGCAACTTCATCATTAAGGGTATGACGACTCAACAAAAACGAAAATTCTTCCGTGACGTAAAGTTCTATTTTTGGGACGACCCTTATCTCTTTCGGACTTGTGCGGATCAAATTATTTGACGTTGTGTGTTTGGCGTCGAAGCTACTAATATCCTTAGAGCTTGTCACGAGGGACCCACGGGTCGTCACCATGGTGCTAATCTCACGGCGAAGAAGGTCTTTGATGCCGGTTTCTTTTAGCCTACCATTTACCGAGATGCGCACGCACTGATCAAGTCGTGTGACTCGTGCCAACGTCAAGGAAAAGCCTCAGAAAATGATTAAATGCCACAAAATATCATCCAAGTGTGTGAGATCTTTGACGTGTGGGGCATTGATTTTATGGGGTCGTTCCCATCATCTCGTGGTATTACATCCTTGTCGTCATTGACTTCCTATCTAAGTGGGTGGAAGCTAAGGATTTACGCACGAACGATGCTCATGTGGTAGTTAATTTTTGAACCAATTGTTTTCTCTGTATGGAACCCCTCGTGCTATCATAAGCGATCGTGGAACCCATTTTTGTAACGACCAATTTGCTAGGAGTTAGTTTAAACAGTTGTAACTACTTAACCTTCAATCATCAATAAAAATCCCAAAAATATTCATTTCCTTTCTCTTATACTCATTTCACTTGATCATGCCTGCAATCTTGATACTGTTTGTGGTTTCATTGATCTTAAGTGATCAATGGAGTTTGTTTGAGAAGTTTTTGGAAGATTACATCCAGTTTTATAGCAAGAACAGTCCTTTCCAGTTCCTGAGTAGCCTTTGTAACAGTTTGGTGTGATTTTGTTCAGAAAAATCTTTTGTAGGTGATTGATATGGTTAATGGTGGTGTCCTGGTGGTGTTAAGTGATTTCTAGTTGGCTCAGCGCCACACTACTCTATCAGTGGAGGCTTTTGGCTAAAAAGTTTGTTAAATTCTGTTTTAAATTCCACTCAAGTGAAGTTTGCATGCTACATTCTTAGTTTAAACAATTTGTGCTGCTATGACCATGTGTTAGTACTTGTTTTAGTATAATTGGATTGATTTGATAGCTTGTAAGTAGTCTTGTTGCTTTAGTATAAGTTTTACTTGATTCTAGCTTTATATTCATCAGTCAAGTGTTTTTGAGTGCATTGTGTGTTCAAGCTTGTTAATAAGCCTGTTTTTAGTTCAAATACTTTTCATTTTACTGCTTGAACATGTTCTGATACAAGTCAAAGTTTGGTTCACTCTTTTACTCAAAATCTCTTTGAAAAAGTTCATCATAGATTAATTAATTGGAGTTTGGATCTGCATAGTTTTTGTTATTCAAGTGTGTTAATCTGGTTAAGCTTTGCTCATTTTCACTCAGTAAACCATTTGAAACAATCTTGTTTGGTTTTGAAGTCAAAACTCAGGTCAAAAAGGCAATTAGTTAAGAAAAAGGTTTGGGTCAAGTCTGTGATCTATGTCATCCAGAAAACTTGATATTTTCAAATCATTGTCATTTGTTCATTTCTTAATCAAATTGTATGAAACCAGTTTCTAGTTGGAGTTAAACATCCAAAGTTTTAATCTGTGCAAGGAAATTCTACAGTTTTCAGAATTAAGCTAGAAATCAGCTTTTTAATAAGCACCTTAGCTAAGTCAAGTTTCTGTAATAAGAAGTGGACTGTTTTCTTGTAGAGCAATTTCTACTTCATAAATCTAGTTATTTTTCTTCACAAATCTGTTTAGAAACTTATATTGAGTAGATTTTGAGCTTTTCAGCTTTTTCACATTTTGGTCAAACTTGGTCAAATAAGCTCTTGTCAGCTTAAATCCATTTTCCTGCTTATTCACTTGACCATTTTCAAAAAGAAAAGACATTCCTTACTCTTAATAAGCTGATTGATAAGTTTGAGCTTAAAAATCTGAATGTGCATGTTTGGTTTTTTAGTTAGCTTAATGTTGGCTTATTGGTTTGAGCTTATTTGAGTTCTACTTGGTTTTAAGCTTTTTCATCATACAATCCTAGCTACTTTTTCATTTCAAGTCGTTTGAAACTAGTTTGGGCTTATTTGGTTCAGTAATAAGCTCATACGAGCTTATTCTTTGTGTAAGCCCGTTTTTGATAAAAATGTCCCATTAATTGCACTTTAGTCCCCAGGGTTTGTTACTGTTTGGATTTGAAGCTAAACTTGCTATTAATTAGGGTTTGTAAAATTCCTATCCTTTAAATTTCTGTTACTTGTCAAAGTTGGTTAGGCAGTTTGGTAAGTTTGTTAAAAGTTAGTTAAAAGTTGTTAGAATTTACATTTTAGGTCCTTTAACTTTCTGAAATTTACATTTCATGCTTTATACTTTCATTTACTTTACATTTTGAGCACATTACTTTCATGTTTTGATATTTTTTACTTTTGTGAATAATATTTGGTAATTGCCAAGTGTTTTGCGGATATATGGCTTAATATTTTTCACCATTTTTGCTTGTTGCTTGAAATAGACATAGAATATCCAAAAAAACCCTATCAACTAAGAACAATTATAAACTTGAGATTTTTAGGACTTTCAATTGGTCGAGAATCGAGAGAAAACGAACTTCAATATACTCAATTTCAAATGGCGCCGCTAACGGTTCTTTGACTTTACGAGAGACTATTGATTGACGGTTTTCATTGGCTTTTGGCATCCTTTCATCCCGTGAACGTTATTTTTACGTATCATAAATCAAAAACATAAAAAAAAAATCAAAAATATAAAAATATAAAAACTAAAAAATAACAAAAAAATTCTTTTCCTAAAGAATTGAACAAAAAAAAATAAAAAAATCAAAAAGCAATCTTACCTAAGAGTTTGCAACCAAAAATATATATTATTGGATTTCCTCGGTTTTTACGTACATATAGTATTTTCTTTAAAAACCCCAATAAATACAAAAATATTTTCTTTATATTATTATATGTAGATACGTATACATATACGAACAACCAATACACATATCTCCATAAGTATTACTTTTGCAATACACCGTGTTAGGGAGCATTCCGTTCCTTGACACATGTATCGATCAAATTTAATTAAGCAAGAATAGATAAATACTTCCAATAGGCAATAATTCGAAGAATACAAACTACAAAGTGAATAGAAAGGCGATGTGCTATAAAATGCCATCTAAGGGTTAATAGGTACTTAAGTGCTTTGCGCCACCTAACCCCCCGTTCACTAGTGCGTATTCTAAGAAGGAAGGCTTGATTGGGGGTCTTGCACCCAAGTAGTAATTACATCTATTATACTTTCTTGTGAATATTTTATATTGAATCTCGAAGAGGATAATCCCTTCTTCTTCAAAGTCGAACGAGAGATTCTCTCTCACTCCTTGTATTGAGTTGCATGCTCACTCGCGGGCGTGCACAAATACTATTTGGTATACAACCCCTTCCTCCCAAAAGGAAGAAAAAGAGAAAGAGTAAAAACACCACCGTCCATCAAGCCGATCCCAAGAATCGTGCTTTGATCCACACACAACAAGAAGTCATGGCCGGCGTTGACACTCGACCTTTGATGGAGCATTTTCAATCCAATGTGGAAGGATATGTCGATGCTATCAAGATACCCGATATTCCCGCAAACACCTTTGAGCTAAAGACATATATGATTAACTTGGTTTCAAATACACCATTTTTTGGGAATAAGAATGATAATCCACATGGTCACCTTAAGAAGTTTCTTGCTCTTTGCAACACCATTAAGTACAATGGATTTCCCCATGATGCCATTAAGTTGATATTGGTACAATTTTTACTAGAGGGTCATGCTAAGCATTGGTTAGATACACAACCACCCGAGAGCATTACTACATGGGATGGTTTCACTAAGAAGTTTTTGAACAAGTTCTTTCACCCATCTAAGACCACGGCTTTGAGAAACTTAATTATAGGCTTTCAACAAAACCTAGTCAAACCTTTAGTGATGCTTGGGATTAGTTCAAGGAGTTATTGCAAAAATGCCCAAATCATGGATTCGATGAGGTTCACCAAATCAACACTTTCTATGATGGATTAAGACCACACCACCAAGATTCACTCAATGCTTCCGCGGGTGGAAATATTCTTGCAAAATCCATTCAAGAAGCTTGGGACATTATTGAGACCAAATCAATGGTGAAAACTAACATACAATTTGAAGAAAGGGTTCATGTTGTCCAAAATAGTTCTCAAACACCTTGTGATAACCATTTCCTCAAGAGTCACCAAGAGATACTCCAAAGATTTGATAAGAATGAAGAGATGCATCTTAAGGCAAGTCAAGAACTAATCCAAGCTATTAAGGGCCTTTCCTTGAACAATTCCACCAATGATGTGCATGTTATTACTCTTTCATGTGAGACTTGTGGAGGTCCCCATTCCTATCAACAATGTGACAAAGTTCAAGGTTATCAAGGGGAGTGTTATGCTTACCAAGAAAAACATCGAGAACATTTCAAACCAAACATCAATCCAAACAACCTTTCTTACAAGTCTCAAAACTACCTTGCTCCACCAGGATTCCCACCCCATCCACCCACCCTTACTCAACCCAATCCCCCTCAGTTGTTACAAAGGAACCAAGGGCCAAGACCACAATACCAAGGGAACAACTACAAAGCACCAAACACCTTTCAAAATCAAGGAAATAACTTTCATCCACCCAATCAAGGATTTAACCCACTACCCCACCCTTCCCAAATCAAGGATACCCTCAAGTTCAAAATCAAGGATATGTGCCATATGATAATCATGAGTATGTTGAGAGGAAAATTCGTGAAAGTGAGAAAAGAATGCAAGAGAAAATGAAACTTATTGCGGAGGAGCAAACTAAGAGGGTTTTAATGGCATTTAATCAAACACCACAAGGGGCTTTACCATCTAACACACAAACAAACTCGAGGGCCAATGTTAATGCTATTACAACAAGAAGTGGAAAAACGACCAATGATCCTTCACCTCCTACACCTTCTATTCTTAAGCCTACTATGATTCCATCTTGTGATAAGCCTTCTACATCTTCTTCACCACCTCCAAACTTTACTACCTCACCACCAACACCTTCTCAACCTAATCACATTTCTCCTTTACCTTCCACAACTCCAAATGAAGAAGCTAACAAAGAAAAATCTTCCACTACAACACCTAGTCAACCTACACCTAAACCAAATCTTCCTTACCCTTCAAGATTGAGAAAGGACAAATTAAAAAACAAGGATGATATACAAGTCTCCAACTTTTTGAGGATGTTCAAGCAACTCAATATAAACATCTCCTTTGCGGAAGTTCTTGCTTACATGCAAAAATTTGCTAAGATGTTCAAAGATCTCCTCTCCAACAAGGAAAAATTGGTGGATTTTCCCAACACATCCTTTAATGAAAATTGTTCCGCCGTGTTGCTCAAAACCTTACCTATAAAACTTGGAGATCCAGGGCGCTTTTTGATACCTTGTAATTTTCCCCGGGTGGAAAATTGCATGGCATTAGCGGATCTAGGGGCAAGCATAAATCTCATGCCTTTATCAGTTTGGCAAAAACTCTCTCTTCCCGAGCTCACTCCAACTAGGATGACCCTTGAGTTAGCCAATTGTACCATAACTTACCAGGTAGGTATTACGGAGGATGTGTTTGTAGGTGTGGATAAGTTTACCTTTCCGGTCTACTTTGTAGTGGTTGATTATGACATGGACCCGAGAGTTCCTCTAATTGTTGGTAGACCATTTTTGAGGACGGGTCGTACTCTCATAGACGTGGCGGAGGGAGAATTAATAATGAGAGTAGAAGATGAGAAAGTGGTGTTTAAGTTAGGGAAAGTCACTAAGAAGTCTCAAGCTTGTGAAACCATTAACATAGTTGATGTACTTGATGAGGTGTGTGATGAGCATTTCCATGACGCTTGTAAGAGTAATAGTGAAGATATGCCCCATTAATAATTAAGATTTAACCTAATTAAAAAGATTCGTTTAAGTATGTCTAATCGAATTGATCTTAATTTTCTATGTGACTCAGTTTTATTTTGGTGAAAACAAATAATTTTGGTTGGTTTTAAATTTAAATGTGCAAAGACTTAAAAGTAAATGTCGTTAAGTAAAGGGCAAGTATTAAAAGAACGTGAAAATAAATCTAAGACTAATTAAAAGAAAGTGTGCGATATTTAAAAACGTGACGAAAAGTAACTTAATTAAAATGAATAAAAATAAAGCGTGACGGAAATTGAGGTTAGACAAATATCAAAAACATAAGCTAACAATTAAACAAGAAAAAGTATGGAAAATCACCCCAATCGGAATATATTCCGATCTCACCGATCGGAATATCAAAGCCAAACCTATCGGAATGTCTTTTACACCTGATCGGAATACGGCTGGATGCTGGTCGGAATGATGCTCGGGTCCTTTGATCGGAATCCTGTCACTATTTCCAATCGGAATACCAAAACATGCACCTCAATCGGAATGAGGAGTGAAGATCCAATCGGAATGTTGTCACTTGCACACCAATCGGAATATCACTACCTGCTCTGATCGGAATACCAAAACACCCTCCAATCGGAATAATGAATCCCTTTTCAGATTGAACCAATCTGAATGTAAAACCCCTTTCGGATTGGTACCAATCGGAATACAGAAAGGATTACTAAAAATAAGCTACGTAAACAAGCTATAATCCTAATAAGCACTAGACGAAAAACTTAGCTAAAACCGTGTAAAAATAAGCTATAAAACTGAAAGTTAAAAACTTTTAAGACACTAAAAAGATAAACTTTAAGAAAAACAACTTTTATATAAAAATAACTTTTATAAAAACTATATAAACTTGAAAATAAATCAAATAAGCTATGAAAATAAGAAGTTTAAAACAATCAAAAGCATAAAAATCAAATCTTTAACAAATCAACGAATTAAACACGTGTAAATCAAAGAAAGGTAGAAGAAGATTAAGATCAACAAGATAAAGTAAAGGTGCAAGAAATTAAAGAAACACTTACTTGAAAATTAAAGAGTAATTAAAAGTGCAAGACAAGTAATTAAATGTGCAAGTAATTAAATGTGCATAAAATAAAGATGGAAGAACTAATTGTCACAATTAGTCAACAAGAACTAAATGAATGAGTAAAAGGGGTTTATATAGGTGATTAGGGAGTGGTTAGGGGAAGCTTCCTCCCTCCTTCCTTTCTTGTTAATTGCACCATCAAGTCCTTCCTTCTTAATCTTTTTGTTAATCTTGGAATGTGATGACTTTTGCCTCGGGATTTCTTTGGACTCGTCTTTTAATTCTACGATAAATAAGACTTGAGTTCCTCGGCTTTAAGTAAACTTCCGTCTTTTGACTTTATCTTCGATAAATCTTCAGAATTGGTCTTGGACTTCCGTTCTTTATCCTCTCTTGACTCCTTGACATCGTCTTTCATCCTTTTCTTCAATAAAAGTCCGTAAATGCCCGTGAATTCCCGTGTTTTCTCCACTTTTCACCTTTTCGTCCTAAAACATAACAAAAACACAAACCACGCATAATTCCGACATAAAAGACATAAAATACACGTTTTGGTCCGGTTTTTATTGTAATTAAGTGGTAGAAAAGATGGGTGTTTACACACCTATCAAATCCCCTACACTTGACCATTGCAATGTCCTCATGCAATGCATTAGTTACAAAGCACGCTTACACTTTTCATCATAATCAATCCATATTGGCCTTTATTAAAGAGACAGAAAATTATAAAAATGCAAAGCAAAGAAATTAAAAGCATACCTTGGGTTTTGAAAATGTCATGAATAATCATCATCCTCAACTTTTCACTTTCTCCAAACCAAGCTTAAAAACGAGATCATTGTTATTATAAGTTAGTAACCTAACACGAACTCATGTGGGCCAATTATTCACTTAGACTCCCTTATTCCTATGGGTATCTCTTATATTTTATTATTTGTCTTGAATGATCATGAAGATGCATTGTTTGACTTATTTCGATAATTATTTAGTCTGAAAATAAAGTGCACGATTTAATCAATAGTTAGATACAGGACCAAATCTTTTAAAACTGCTTCTCGGGATATCAAAAAGTTCATATCTTGGCATAACTTGGTTCGCGATTTGAGACCTTTCTCGGGCCGATATTTGGCAGCGACTTCATACTTCAAATCTTGAGAGACGTTCATGAAATAATGGTCTTCTCTTCATAATTGGAATTTCTTCACTTGGGATTTTTGAGAGATTCTTCATATATGGACCACGACTTCTTCATTTTTTTCTCCAATCTTTATTTTGGATTTTGATATACAACGATCCGCCTCCTTTATCGACTTGGATCTATTTATCCTCATACCTTGTTAGGGTCTTTTCGGATACACTTCTCCATGACTTTTGGGGAGTTTTTGCTTTACGTCGTGTGTCTCGATCCTTCATATTGATTTTCGATAAATGATTCTTCACATCACTTTTGGATCTTTAGCAACAAAACATAGCCCTCATGCCTTGTTAGGGCCTTTTCGGACTCGCCAATCTTCGCGCCCCGCTTCATAAGTTATGCCTTGGCTATGAACTCTCGTCATTACCGAGCAACTTTTAAACGATCTGGGGCTAGAAGCTAAGTAACTTTTCAAATCGTACAACCTTATTTATTAGCAGATAAATTATTAACAAGCGATGGGAGAATAGGCTCATAATTAACTCACATAAATTCACGAAAGAATACCGACTTATAATTGGCTCTATCATCTCTCGTTCTCCACAGTTTAAAATCTCAAGTAATGAGACTCTAGGGTCAATTATAGGAACTTGCGAAAAGTTCTTGTTCTTAACCCGTGAGAGTTAAGACTTTCGCGTTTTATAGCTCCCTATATAAAAGCCTAGCAAAACTTGACTTAAACATGTTAAGGATACTAGCTAGAGTGAACTCGAATTGAGTCAAAAGATTCACAACGTTTGAAAATTAAAACCACTTATTAAACATTTATTCTAATGAGGAAAGAAAATAACTATACAAAGGGAAAAACTAATAGGCCAAAATAGATCAAAAATTTTGAAAAATGTCGAAAAATTGATTTACCGATTAAAATGAGGACAAAAACAAGGAAAAGGCCACTTAACTTCGATAGAAGTCCCCCCTACACTTAAGATAAACATTGTCCTCAATGTTTAAGCATGTGGGAGTAAGCTCCCCTACACTTAGGACATTGTGCACGTTGTTTAACTCTTGCTAAGGAAAAGACAACTAAAGGGATTCCTATTTTAATATTGAGAAAATATAAAATAGTGAATCGAAAAGAGTTTAGGATAGAACCGGGAAGAAGTAGAACACGGAATCACGGGTCGTCAAGAATCATCAAGAGTGGATCATTGAAGCTCGAATCCCTGATTAAGAAGTGAGGAGAGGAAATAGCAATCCAAAGGGTCCCCCCTACACTTATGGTAAAGAAAGCGAAAAGATAGATGCATGGGTTGCCTCCCAAGAAGCGCTTGGTTTTTGTTAACCGAGTCGTGAGCCTGACTCGACCTTGATCATCAACGGAAGTAGCATGAAACAAATCCACCAGGATCGAAGACATAGTTTTCGTCCATCAATAAGCAAGAGCTTAAGGCGAACAAGGCAAGCCAAAAGAGAAGTGGCAAGGTTCCCTTAAGCAGCGATGGAGCACGGTGGAAGCAAAGTTGAAGTGGAGCAAGCATGTCTTCAAAATTTCCAAAGATATTTCCTTTTATTTCATCAGGTGGATACTGAGATGGCTTAAAGATTTCAATACCGGGGTCGAACACCTTTTCCTTTAGGGGAAAATAGCACTCCGGCTCAGCCGAGTGTGAAGAAGATCCGCAAAGAAGCACAACCTCGTCCTCAGAAGTGGGACAAAGAGGTGTTAAATCATACGTGCAACGGATTTTGGTGTCAACCGGTTTCTTCTCCTTTGACAAAATGATCTTCAGATCCAAAGTAGGATCAAGGTGATAATCTTCAAAGTCAAAAGGAGGAGCATCACTCTCATGAGGGAAATATGTGTTAAGAAATTCAGAGAAATCTTCCTCAAATGAATAATCGTCCAAAGTAGGATCGAGTGATGACGGAGGATCTTCATCATGTGAAGAATCGCTCGAGAGAGTATCAGCCTCATCAAAATCATCGAATGTGGGCAGCTCGGGATACTCAGAAGTACAATCAAAATCATCCGAATCTGAGCTAGAATCATCATCATCATAAGCATCAAAGACCGGTGAAGAATCATAAATGGGAGAAGCGTCCAGAGTGGAGCGAGAATCATCCACATCATCGTCAAAGAGTGGATTATCGATGTAAGAATCGAATAGAGGATTGTCATAGACGGTAAAGTCATCGAGCACATTTATCATATTCACTGATTCTCGTCCAAAAGATTTGCCGGTAAGCTTCCCCATTTTAAAAACTTTTGAATCATCCCCGACTCGTAAGATTAACTCACCTTCGGCCACATCTACTAAAGCACGTCCGGTTCTCAAGAATGGCCGACCAAGTATTAAAGGAATACGAGGGTCCATTTCATAATCAACTACGACAAAATCGACCGGGAAAGTAAATGTGCCAACTTTGATAAACACGTCTTCAGCTATACCAACGGGGTAAGCGAGAGTGCGATTTGCAAGTTCGAGAGTCATCTTTGTTGGAATGAGGTCGGGCAATGATAGTGTTTTCCAAACACTGAGTGGCATCAAATTAATACTAGCCCCGAGATCAGCAAGGGCAGTAAATTCTTCAGTTTTGTTGAACACGCAAGGCAACACAAATCGACCGGGATCTCCAAGCTTTTCCGGTAATTCTTTAAGAATAACTGCTGAGCAGTTTTCGTTTAATCGAGTGTTGGCGAGTTCAATCAACTTCTCCTTCTTGTTAAGCAATTCCTTAAATGCTTTAACAAATTTGGGCATGTGGACAAGTGCTTCAAGAAAGCTAATGTTGAAGTTC
This sequence comes from Glebionis coronaria, assembly GCA_025667525.1. NCBI lineage: Eukaryota > Viridiplantae > Streptophyta > Magnoliopsida > Asterales > Asteraceae > Glebionis > Glebionis coronaria. The sequence continues at coordinate 512,400,754 of CM046877.1, read as the reverse complement.
ATTTGAGAAATCATCTTGATATAGCTAGCTACTTGAGCGTCCTCCTTGTTTAGCATTTTGTTCTTGCCCAAGCGAGAGGGATAAGGGATATTAGGTTTGGGTGGTGAGGGTGCAGGTGTAGTAGGTAAAGGTTGAGATGTTGAAGGATCATTCGTGGGAACTTCATCACGTCGAGGCGGAGACGGTAATGGTGCACTAATACTAGGTATAGGAGGAGTAGGGATACATGGTGGTGGAGGAGGTGTAGAAGATGGGGGTGGGATTGGTGGTCCTACGATGGTGACTCCACTACGAGTAGTAATAGCACTCACATTGGCTCGCGGATTGGTGACGGTGTTTGAAGGTAAAGAACTCGAAGAAGAAGGTTGAGCGGCTGGCAAGAAACTAGCAAGCATATTTTTCAAATCATTGGTTTGATTGCTGAAGGAGGATTGAATATCATTTCGAAGCTCGGATCTTATCTCATTTCCTTGCTTTGTGATATCTCCTTTAAGATTGATAATTTGGCTCTGCAGATTCTTGATTTGCTCACCTTGGGTTCTCATGATGGCCTCAACATCCGGATTACTGGGTGGGTTTTGTTGGGCGGGTGGGTGATAAGGATTAGAAGCTCTTGGTGGGATTTGGTTGCTTCTAGTGTAGTTGTTGGCAGGGTTTTGGTTTTGAGGAGAAAAACCGGGTGAAAGGTAGTTGTTAGAACGGTAACTCAGCAGATTTCTATCCCCTTGTTGTCTAGCTTGGTAATTTTCTGGTGAATAATTACCGTAAGCTGCATACACATTTTCCGGATTTCCTTGTGTCGAAGGACAATCGGTGTATGAGTGAGGACCGCCGCATGTCTCACAAAGATTAGCAACTGCTTTAACTTGTTGTTGTTGTTGGTTTGAAGCGAGAAGCGTAATACTTTTGCTCATTTCAGTCATCATGCGGGTGAGTTCGGTCATCTCAGGGTTTGCTGAGGTTGAGGAAACATTGACTCTCGGGTTGTTCCTTGAAGATGCAGAGGAATCCCAGTTTTTGTGGTGAGTAGTCATGTTCTCAATTAACTCTCTACACTCCTCGGGTCTCCTTTTCATGAATGTGCCACCGGCGGCTGCATTGATCGTATCACGATCTCGAAAAGTCAATCCGTTGTAGAAAGTATCGATCAAGGTGACCGGAAGCATGTTGTGGTTTGGACAACGGTCGATCAAGACATTATATCTCTCCCATGCATCAAAAAGAGATTCATCGGGATCTTGCATGAAACCGCTGATCTGATTGCGAAGGCTTGTGACCATGGATGGTGGAAAGTAGCGCGACAAAAAGCGTTGAGTCATATCATCCCAAGTGTGAATAGAATTCTTCGGGAGACGATCAAACCATTTCTCGGCATGATGTAATAAAGTATGTGGAAAGAGTTGTAGGCGAAGTTCATCCATAGTGGCACCAGCCAACTTCATGCTCTGGGTGATAGTAATGAACTTGTCGAGATGTTTGTTGGCATCATCATCAGGCAATCCTCTAAATGGGTTTGTTTGCACTTGCTGAATCATATGGTGCTTCAACGAAAACTCAGGAGCGTTGATTTGCATCGGCGCAATCGGTCCTCCTCGTCCAAACATTGTTGGTTGACAAAGTTCCTCCATGGTCCGAAGATCGGGCTGTGGAAGAGCATTGTTGTTATTGTTAAGGTGCGGTGGTTGATTATTGTTGTTAACACCTGACATATCTAAATCTTCTTGAGGCTCGGGCTCTTGATAATTAGAAGATCTAGTACGCATACACCTGAAAATGCAAAAGAAAACAAAACCAAACACAAAGACAATATATATACACAAGAAAGATAAAATCTTTTTGGATATTTGAAATTTTTAATTTTTATGGTTTTTATGAATTTTATAATTTTTATGATTTTTTGAATTTTTTATGCAAGAAAAGTAACGCTCACAAGTGAACGGATCCCAAAAAGCAACGTGTCTCTCACAAAAAACTGTTGATCTTTACGAAAAGAGCCGGCAGCGGCGCCATTTAATAATTAAATTTTAACCTAATTAAAAAGATTCGTTTAAGTATGTCTAATCGAATTGATCTTAATTTTCTATGTGACTCAGTTTTATTTTGGTGAAAACAAATAATTTTGGTTGGTTTTAAATTAAATGTGCAAAGACTTAAAAGTAAATGTCGTTAAGTAAAGGGCAAGTATTAAAAGAACGTGAAAATAAATCTAAGACTAATTAAAAGAAAGTGTGCGATATTTAAAAACGTGACGAAAAGTAACTTAATTAAAATGAATAAAAATAAAGCGTGACGGAAATTGAGGTTAGACAAATATCAAAAACATAAGCTAACAATTAAACAAGAAAAAGTATGGAAAATCACCCCAATCGGAATATATTCCGATCTCACCGATCGGAATATCAAAGCCAAACCTATCGGAATGTCTTTTACACCTGATCGGAATACGGCTGGATGCTGGTCGGAATGATGCTCGGGTCCTTTGATCGGAATCCTGTCACTATTTCCAATCGGAATACCAAAACATGCACCTCAATCGGAATGAGGAGTGAAGATCCAATCGGAATGTTGTCACTTGCACACCAATCGGAATATCACTACCTGCTCTGATCGGAATACCAAAACACCCTCCAATCGGAATAATGAATCCCTTTTCAGATTGAACCAATCTGAATGTAAAACCCCTTTCGGATTGGTACCAATCGGAATACAGAAAGGATTACTAAAAATAAGCTACGTAAACAAGCTATAATCCTAATAAGCACTAGACGAAAAACTTAGCTAAAACCGTGTAAAAATAAGCTATAAAACTGAAAGTTAAAAACTTTTAAGACACTAAAAAGATAAACTTTAAGAAAAACAACTTTTATATAAAAATAACTTTTATAAAAACTATATAAACTTGAAAATAAATCAAATAAGCTATGAAAATAAGAAGTTTAAAACAATCAAAAGCATAAAAATCAAATCTTTAACAAATCAACGAATTAAACACGTGTAAATCAAAGAAAGGTAGAAGAAGATTAAGATCAACAAGATAAAGTAAAGGTGCAAGAAATTAAAGAAACACTTACTTGAAAATTAAAGAGTAATTAAAAGTGCAAGACAAGTAATTAAATGTGCAAGTAATTAAATGTGCATAAAATAAAGATGGAAGAACTAATTGTCACAATTAGTCAACAAGAACTAAATGAATGAGTAAAAGGGGTTTATATAGGTGATTAGGGAGTGGTTAGGGGAAGCTTCCTCCCTCCTTCCTTTCTTGTTAATTGCACCATCAAGTCCTTCCTTCTTAATCTTTTTGTTAATCTTGGAATGTGATGACTTTTGCCTCGGGATTTCTTTGGACTCGTCTTTTAATTCTACGATAAATAAGACTTGAGTTCCTTGGCTTTAAGTAAACTTCCGTCTGTTGACTTTATCTTCGATAAATCTTCAGAATTGGTCTTGGACTTCCGTTCTTTATCCTCTCTTGACTCCTTGACATCGTCTTTCATCCTTTTCTTCAATAAAAGTCCGTAAATGCCCGTGAATTCCCGTGTTTTCTCCACTTTTCACCTTTTCGTCCTAAAACATAACAAAAACACAAACCACGCATAATTCCGACATAAAAGACATAAAATACACGTTTTGGTCCGGTTTTTATTGTAATTAAGTGGTAGAAAAGATGGGTGTTTACACACCTATCACCCATGTTGAGACCGTGGCCTCAATTGCTCCCTCCTTAACACCTTTTGGAGAGAGTGATCTCCTCTTGGAGGAATTTGAGTCTAACTTCCTTGGTAATTATGATTCTCCCATTAATTGGGAAGAAGACATTCTCACTATCCAAAAGTTGCTCAATGAGGATCCCATTCATTCGCCCATCCCAAAAGAGGTTACTAATGATGATCCATCCATAGTGAAACCTTCCATAGAGAGTCCACCTACCCTTGAACTTAAGAACCTTCCATCCCACCTAGAGTATGCTTTCTTAGAAGGGAAAGACCAATTACCCGTGATCATTGCTAAAGATTTGAAATAGGATGAGAAAGAAAAACTCATAGAAGTCCTTAAGAAACATAAGCAAGCCATAGCATGGAAAATATCCGACATAAGGGGAATTGATCCACATTTTTTTACACACAAAATCCTTATGAAATATGATTACAAACCCGCTATTCAAATCCAAAGAAGGGTTAATCCTAAAATTCATGAGGTCATTAAGAAGGAAGTTATCAAACTCCTTGATGCGGGCATGATTTACCCCATTTCCGACTCTCCATGGGTTAGCCCGGTACATTGTGTTCCTAAGAAGGGTAGATCACCGTAGTGCCCAATGAGAACAATGAGCTTATTCCTACTAGACTTGTTACGGGTTGGAGAGTTTGTATTGATTATAGGAAGCTAAATGATGCTACTAGGAAAGATCATTTCCCATTGCCTTTTATGGACCAAATGCTTGAACGCTTAGCGGGAAATGAGTACTATTGTTTTCTAGATGGATTTTTGGGTTATTTTCAAATACCCATTGACCCTAAGGATCATGAAAAGACCACATTCACTTGTCCCTACGGTACATTTGCTTACAAGAGAATGCCTTTTGGCTTGTGTAATGCACCGGGGACATTTCAAAGGTGTATGATGGCAATTTTCCATGACATGATTGAGCAAACTATGGAAGTTTTCATGGATGATTTCTCGGTTTTTGGAGATTCATTCACTTCTTGTCTCTCCCATATAGAACGTATGCTAAAGAGGTGTGAAGAAACACGTCTTGTTCTTAATTGGGAGAAGTGCCATTCCATGGTCAAAGAGGGGATAGTCTTGCGACATAAGATATCCAACAAAGGTTTAGAAGTGGATCGTGCTAAGATAGATGTGATTGCTAAGCTTCCCCCGCCCACCATGGTGAAAGGAGTTAGGAGTTTTTTAGGTCATGCGGGGTTCTCTAGACGTTTCATCCAACATTTCTCTAAGATAGCAAGACCGATGACCCACCTCTTGGAAAAAGAGGCTCCTTTCATTTTCAATCAAAAGTGTTTGGACTCTTTTGAGATACTTAAGGAAAAGTTGACTAAGGCTCCCGTTTTGGTTTCTCCAAATTGGGAATTGCCTTTTGAGCTTATTTGTGACGCTAGTGATTATGTCGTGGGGTCCGTGTTAGGACAAAGAGTGAATAAACATTTTCAACCTATACACTATGTGAAATGTGTATAATGCAAGTTCGTTTTCTCAGTTCTTAACTAATAGAAAGTCCAACCAATATCAGATTTATTATTGTTCTTGGTTGTTCAAGCTTACTTGGTAATCTATTTCTAATTCAAACAACACTATTTAAAAATGAAAAATATAAACCTACTTATACGTAAAACAAGTTGCAAATTCCAAGTTTTTATTCAAACAAAATTAAAATTGCAAAATATAAAACTATAAGGACTGAAAATGTAATTTCTATGAAATGTAAATGCTTGAAATGTAAATTCTAAAAGATATAAGGACTGCTAATGCAAAACAGTTAACTAAAAGGACCAAACTTGTAAAAACTTTAACAAACTAACCAAATAGTAACAAACTAACAAACTTGATAACTGAAATTTAACAAACTTCAAATGTAAAGGACTGAATTTTGCAAATACCACAAAATTAGGAAGTTTAGCTAGGTTTTAGAACTGATTAAACTTCTAGGGACTATAGTGCAATTAAACCAAAGTTTTAACTAAAAACGGGCAACAAGAATGAATAAGCTCGTTTGAGCTTAATACTCAACCAAATAAGCTGAAACCACTTGCAAAACTCTTAAAATTCAATTTAAGCTATGTGTGTCTGAGGAATTAAGCTAAAAGTCCAAAATAAGCAATTGAGTGCTTATTAATAAGCACAAAATAAGCTACAACCCAAACCAAACAGTCACAACTTGATTTTTGTGAAGAAACTGATTAAGCACTTGATTTAAAGAAGGGGAAATCAAACTAGAACCATTTTCATCCAGTAATGAAGAAGAAATCTGAAATAAGCTCTTTTGAGCTTATGTTGACCAGGTTTGACCAATTTTTATGAAAAAGCTCAAAATTTCAAAACTTCATATTCAACACTTACTCAATGGATTTGTGAAAGAAAATCAAGACTTTTGTGAAGTGGATTAAGAGAACTAGTAAAACAGTATGCACTTTACATCAGAGAATGACATTTGCTCAGTCATTGACCAATAAGCTATTTTCTAGCTTAATTCCTAAAACTGTAGATTTTCCTCTTAGAGTTTAAAAGTTTATGATATAAGCTATAACTAGAAACAAATTTGAGCAAATTTGATCAAGTATTGAAGGAGAAATCAGCAAGTGAAATTGGCAAGTTTCAAACAACAAAGCTGAAATAAGGATGACCCAAACTATTTTTAAACCAATTGCCTTTTTGACTATTTATTTGACTTGTAAAAACCTGAAAACTACTTGTTACCACTTAATGACTAGAAACAAACTCTGAAACATCAATTATCAACACTTGAAAACCACTTAAAAGCTACTACCAAACACTCCTTAAAATGTTTTGATCAAACTTTTACAAAGACTAATTGAGTACTGGATTAAACTGATATAGAGGCTATAGCAGACTTGTTTCAATGGACAAAATGAAAGCTAATCAAGCTGAAATCAAACAATTATCTCAACTAGAACTCAATTTAGGTGCAAAGCTGAAATGTGACTGAAATAAGGCAGAAACTACAAATGAATCTCAAATCAATGAACAAGTAGGCAAGATTAAGCTACAAATGAACTAAAATCAATCAAACAACAACTATTTATCAAGTAAAACAGGCAGCCATCAAGATTAACTAGGAAATTGAACATGCAATTGACTGATTTAGAGGAACAAAAATCAAGAGCTATAGAACCTAAAGTAGAAGTCCTTTGGGAAGAAGAGGAGCGCTGAGCTCTCTTGCCCTAGTGATACCACCACCTATCACTAGTGTTCAACAAGAATCAATCAACAATTCAGCTACACATAATCTGGAATCAACATTCTGCTACAAATCTTCAAGAACAATGGAAAAAACTTGAATTCTGATCAGACAGCTTCAATACTTCACCAATGTAAGCTATGATCAATGGTTGATCATAACATACATCAAACAGCAACAAGAACTCTTAACAGCAACAAGAATCAACAGGAATTTGAATAACAGAATTTGGCGGGAAAAGGAAATTTGAATTTTATTGAGTGAATTCAGTTACAAAAGTGGTTACAATCTACTAACTAACTAACTGACTCAAGAGTTTGTCAGACTCTTGAGTAGTTAGGGGAAAAGTGAGGGAAAAATGGAAAGGAAAGATTTAACTATGTGTTTTTACAAAATTAAGCTACACTTCAGAAATGAGGTACAAGCTATCTATTTATAGGCAAGAATTGAGAGTTTGTTGGAGTTGTGACGTGTCAGAACCAATAACAACTTGCCACGTGGAAGAATTCTGCATTTGCTCTTTGAAGGTGATGAACTAATTTGGGTGTTTTTGATTGAGTGGATAATTTGTTAATTGGATAGCACCATTGAATTCCTCTCTTCAAAACGAGCAAAATTGATGTTTTGATCTTCTCATGAAACGGCTTCAATCAAAAACCCGATCCTGGAAATATTTTCTTTGAAGAAGATGGACACGTGGCGCCTTCTGATTGGTTTAAAATGTTGCACACGGATTACACTGTTTGGATATGGTAATAAATGTGGCGGCTGTTAATGGGTATTTAATGCTTGATCCGTGTGAAGTGAATTCTCCTCTCCCATTGGTTTAACTCTTTTCACTTGGATTAAACTTTGCATAACTTTCCAATGTTGGCAAAACAAGCCCTTGTACTTGGCAGATTCCCATTTCAAGCTAGGATCTTCATTCCTTTGTCATTTTTGGTCCTTTAACTTCCATAATTTGTACAAAATGGTCCTTTGACTGAGTTGACTTGATAGTTTGACCAGGTTTGACTTGAATCTTGACTTTTAATTATTTGCACTTTAAGTCCTTCAACTTTCATAATTTGTCAAGATAGGTCCTTAAACTTCAAAGTCTTGTCACTTTTGATCCTCTTTTGTCTTTTTCATCCATTTGAGCTTGGTTTTTCCTTGTTTGCTTGAAATTGTATCCTTTTACCTATAAAAGTGCACACAAACACAAACATACCACATAACACTGCTTTTTACAAGATAAATGGGTATTTTGCTTCATGTTTTTAGGGTTATTTGTTGATAAAAGGATATGAGTTTAAGCTCATATCAAATTCCCCTACACTTGAGCATTGCCATGTCCTCATGCAATATTATATTTCAAGGCTTAAAAATTTACATTTCCCTCATAATTAATCCACCTTGGCCATATGAGATGCATCTACACTATTCTAAACTAGATGATGCATGATTTTGACTTTTAATAATGCAATGAATCAAAATACAATTCTATCTATATCTTTTTGATTTTTCTTGAAATGGTTTTGATGGAAATAACTCATAAAGAACTCAATGACTTGGATTAGGGCTTGGGTACCATGGACACTTATCACCCTCAAGTTTCACTTTCCCCATACCAAGCTAGTAAATGGGATCATTGCATTCACAAGTAAAAAGTGCATCAACTTATTCATGACAATTAAATGTGGAACCGGTTATTATTTGAGCAAATTGCTTGTGGGCAAATTTGTCATTATTCAAGTGTGAAATATAAGAAGTGTAAAATCCAAAAATAAGGAAGCACGGTTTTAATCCTAAGTAATCCTCTCATCCATTACTTGAAAAACCGCTCACAATTAATATAAGTCCGTATTAAGAGTAATAAGTCATTCGCCTTATGTGTAAAATCCTCATGTCATGCTTTCATAAGTAACTACACACTCGCTAAGGAAAGAAAAATAAAACTCACGCAATAATTTACATCCGCATCTTTTTGAGATTTTGGATCTTCAACCCCGCAACCCGTCAAGGTAATATTGGATTGGAGCAATCTATTGAATCCCCGCAACCCGTCAAGGTAATATTGGAACTCAATAGTCACTATAATTAACACCACACTGCCCCTCTTGGGAGTCTTGCATTATTTTTTTTCTTTTTCTTTTTCTTTTTTTTTTCTAGCCACTCATTTTTTTCATAAGCCGCTCTTATTTTTCTTTATTCCTCACCAAGAAATTTGCAAAGAAGAAAAGGAAAAACACCCGCTAAATATGGAGCATGACACAAGTCTAGTACACATAAAACGTGCTAACTTAGAATCTTAAGACGTACTCATATCAACCATGAATGATTAGCCAAAAATGCATAAGAGATTACGAACCAATTAAAACCGTACTTGATTATTTATTAACAATTATATACAAGCGAAGAAATTAGAGGTAAAGAAGAGAAGGGTATAGCCACAAGTAATTGCCATGAAGTCTATCTAGCCCTTTTACACTTGCTTCAACTCTATCATTTCCCATTCTCCACAAATTTAAAATTTCAAAGAATGAAATTGGTGGAAGCTTAGCCTAATAGACCAATGAAGGACTACATGGTTAAGGATACTAGCTAGAGAGTGCTAAAATAAGCAAACTCGGGTTGAGTCAAAATATCCATGGCGGGCCTAATATGTCAAAGAAGTCTAAACTTGTTAAAACCATGTTTTATTTTATTTTTCCTTTTTATATATTTTTGATGAAAAATAAAAGAAGAAATATATACAATGCAAATGTGATATGCAAATGAAAAATGATTGATGCAAAAATTATGAATGCATATTTTTGGTGGCCAAAGTAGATCAAAAATTTGAAAAATGTTGAAAATTAATTTTCCATGTTATCATGCAAGACAATGACAAGTTCTAGGTAAGGTCACTTCGATAGAAGACCCCCCTACACTTAAGCTAACATTGTCCTCAATGTTTAAGAGCATGGAAGTATAAAAACTTCCCCTACACTTATGACAATGAATAGACTTTGCTTAACCCAAGTTAAGGAAAGGACTACTATTAGTGAAATCATGTTTAAGCACAAGGTGTCAATTAAAAAATCACTAAATTAACGAAGTGAACCGGATACAAGGGCCTCCTCCATAAGCTCCAAAGCATAAAATGAGTGAGCAACCCTACAAACAATCAAGAAGACAAAAGAAGGTCTCCCCTACACTTATCTCCAAATCTATGCCTTTATTTCGTACCTACAACACTCTAAATCTAGTTATACGATGCTTGAGTTAATGAGTCTCTAGCTCGACTCGTCCCACACTTAAAAGTGTCTAACACCTATCATGGAGAAGAAAATGTTTGCCTTTTTAAAGAAAAATCTCCATGATGAGGTAAAACAAGTGTTCATTTATCAAAACTCCATAAATATCCCCCAGGATCAAATACATAATTACCCTCCCACTTATAACACAAGCCAAAAACTAGCTTCCCAATCAATGGTGACAAGAATGAGGTGTAGTTCTCTAAATTGGTTTCCCATATGTTCTTTCCAAGGTGATGGTGTAAAGTTCTCAAATCTTTCACAAGGTTTCCTTTTGTTGCATCAGGTGGATACTGAGATGGTTTAGCAAGCTCTATGCCAGGATCAAAAATCCGTTCCTTGATGGGAAAACAACAAGTTTTGATTGCCTTAAAAGACTCTCCTTTGTAGGTCACATGGTGAGAGAAAGGTTGTGAAGTGATTGGTTGTAAAAAGGTTTGGGTGGACAAAGAAGGTAAAGGATCTTCAAGCAATAAAGATTCTAGATAGAGTATGTCCCCCTCCTCATCAAGGTAACCAAGAGTATACTCAAAAGATATATCCTCCAATAAAAACTCATCACTCTCATCAATGATAGAATCCTCCTCATCACCATAAACATCATAGATTGGTTTATCAAAGATGGGTGATCCCTCAAAACCAAAGGAAGTATGATCATCAACAAATGGAGAGTCACAAGTAGAAAGCTCATCATCACTATAGTCATCATATGTTGGTGAATCACAAAGAAAATATCCCTCATTACTTAAGTCCTCATCAAAGTGATTAGTATGGTGGAAAAATGGGGTGTCATATGGAATTTCACTAAAGTTGAGCTCTTGAGGTTCATGAAAATCCAAGGAGGAAGTAATGGAAGCAATGGTCTCAATATGATGGTAATCAAAGTCTCCACTTGAGCAAGCTTCATAAAAGTACTCATCACAAACTTCATCAAGAAGATCATCTTGTGTTTCCTCCTCATGTACTACATCAATATGTTTTACCGCTTCGGGCTCATTAGACTTTTTGGACAACTTTCCCATGTTAAACACAACTCTCTCGTCTCCTACCCGCATTGTAAGTTCTCCTTCCGCCACATCGATTAAAGTACGACCCGTTCTCAAAAATGGCCTACCAACAATCAAAGGCACTCTAGGATCCACATCATAATCAACTACCACAAAATCCGCGAGAAATGTAAATCTATCAACCCCAACAAAAACATCCTCCGCAATTCCCACCGGATAAGCTATAGTACGGTTAGCCAACTCAAGAGTCATCTTAGTAGGAGTGAGCTCGGGAAGTGAAAGTCTCTTCCAAACCGATAATGGCATAAGATTTATGCTTGCTCCTAAATCCGCTAAAGCCATACAATTTTCCACCCCCGGGAAATTGCAAGGAATCAAAAACCGCCCCGGATCTCCAAGCTTAGTAGGCAACTTCTTAAGCAACACCGCGGAACAATTTTCATTCAAAGAAGCATTAGGCAAATCCACCAATCTTTCCTTGTTAGAAAGCAAATCCTTAATCATCTTAGCAAACTTAGGCATATTGGCTAAGGCTTCCGCAAAGGAGATATTGATGTTAAGTTGCTTGAACATCCTCAAAAAGTTAGAAACTTGGATATCATCCTTGTTCTTAAGCTTTTCTTTTCTCAATCTTGAGGGATAAGGAAGACTTGGTTTTGGTTGTGGTTGAGGTGTGGATGAAGGATTTTCCTTATTGAGTGTTTCATGAATAGGCTTTGAAAGTGGAGCAATGGGAGCATTTTGAGGTGGTGAAGTAGAAGTAGAGGGCTTGTCACAAGTAGGAGCACAAGTGGGTTGAACAATAGTAGGTTTAGGAGGGGAAGGATCCTTTGTTGTTGTACCACTCCTTGTTGTAATAGCATTGACATTAGCCCTAGGGTTTGTTTTTGTGTTGGAAGGTAAAGCCCCTTGTGGTCTTTGATTTAATGCCATCAAAAGCTTATTGAATTGGTCATTCATTTTCTTGTCTATAGCTTGGAATTTCCTTTCATTCTCTTGATTCATATTTTGCAAAAGATCCATTGTGTTTAACTCTTGTGGCACATAACCTTGAAAACCTTGAGGTTGGAAAGGTAAAGGTTGGGAGTTAAATCCTTGATTTGGTGGATAAAAGGTACTTGCTTGAGGTTGAAATTGATTGGGTGCCTTGTAGTTATTCCCCTGGTATGGTTGTTTTTGCCCTTGATTCCTTGCTAAAATTTGAAGAGGATTTTGTGGAATTTGGGTGGGTGGTTGGGGTGGGAAGCCAGGTGGAGTAAGATAATTTTGGGATTTGTAAGAAAGGTTATTTGGATTGATGTTAGGCTTGAAGTGTTCACGGTGTTCCTCTTGATAAGCATAACATTCCCCTTGATACCCTTGCACCTTGTCACATTGTTCATAAGAGTGGGGGCCTCCACAAGTAACACAAGAAATGGTGATGGCATTCACATTGTTTGAAGAATTGTTCAATGTCATGCTCTTAAAGGCTTGAACTATCTCTTGAGTCATTTCTTGTTGTCCTTGTTTGACTTGTTGAAGGATCTCTTGGTGATATTTAAGGAATTGGTTATCACAAGGTGTTTGAGAAGTGTTTTGGATCACATGAACTCTTTCTTCAAATGGATCATTTGTTTGAACCAATGCCTTAGTCTCAATAATGTTCAAAGCCTCATTGTATGTCTTGAAAAGAATACTCCCTCCCGCGGAAGCATTTAGTGAATCTTGGTGGTGAGGTTTAAGGCCATTGTAGAAGGTATTGATTTGGCCTAGATCATCCATTCCATGGTTAGGGCATCGCCTCAACAACTCACTATACTCTTCCCAAGCATCACCAAAGGATTGACTAGGTTTTTGTGTAAAGCCCATAATCAAATTTCTCAAAGCCATAGTCTTTTGTGGAGGAAAGAATTTGTTCAAAAACTTAGTGGTAAAATCATCCCATGTGGTGATACTATCGGGTGGTTGGGTGTCTAACCAATGCTTAGCACTCCCATCTAAGGAAAATGACACTAACATCAATCTAATGACCTCATGTGGAACCCCATTATGCTTAATGGTGTTGCAAAGTGAAAGGAATCTCTTAAGGTGAGCATGGGGATCCTCATTTTGTTTCCCAAAGAAAGGTGATGCAGAAACCATATTGATCATAGATGTATGTAGCTCAAATGTGTTAGCGGGAAAGTCGGGAATCTTAATGGCACTAACATATCCATGAATGTTGGATTGCATACGTTCATACAAAGTACGGTTATCAATAGCCATAGCTTCTTGTGGTGGTGACAAAGCACGATTCTCGTGATCGGCTTGGTGAACGGTGGTGGTCTTACTCTTTCTCTTTTTCTTCCTTTTCGGAGGAAGAGGTTGTACACCAATCGGTATTTGTGCACGCCCGCGAGTGAGCATGCAACTCAATACGAGGAATGAGAGAGAAGCTCTCGTGTGACTTTGAAAAGAATAAGATTATCCTCTTCGAGTTTCGATATTAAATATCCACAAGAAAATAACAATATATGTAATACTACTTTGGGTGCAAGACCCTCAATGAAGCCTTCCTTCTTAGAATACTCCCAAGTGAACGGGGGGTTAGGTGGCGCGAAGCACTTAAGTACCTATTGACCCTTAGATGGCATTTTATAGCACATCGCCTTTCTATTCACTTAAATGTTCGTATTCTTCGAATTATTGCTTATTGAGAGTATTTATCTATTCTTGCTTTATTTTGTTTGATCGATACGCGTGTCAAGGACCGGAACGCCCCTCAACACGGTGTATTGCCTTGGCAATACTTATGGAAGATATGTATATTGATTGTTCTTATACGTATACGTATTTACTTATAATAATATATGGAAAATATTTTTGTATTTATGAGTTTTTTAAAGGAAAATACTATATGTACATAAAAACCGAGAGAATCCAATAATATATATTTTTGGGTGCAATCTCTTAGGAAAAAGATTGCTTTTTGGATTTTTTAATTTTTTTGGTCAATTCTTTAGGAAAAGAATTGTTTTGTTAATTTTTTAGTTTTTATATATTTTTATATTTTTGATTTTTTATTTGTTTTTGATTTATGATAAGTAAAAATAACGTTCACCAAATGAACGGATCCCAAAAGCCAATGAAAACCGTCAATCGATAGTCTCTCGTGTAGTCAAAGAACCGGCAGCGGCGCCATTTGAAATGTGTATAATGCAAGTTCGTTTTCTCAGTTCTTAACTAATAGAAAGTCCAACCAATATCAGATTTATTATTGTTCTTGGTTGTTCAAGCTTACTTGGTAATCTATTTCTAATTCAAACAACACTATTTAAAAATGAAAAATATAAACCTACTTATACGTAAAACAAGTTGCAAATTCCAAGTTTTTATTCAAACAAAATTAAAATTGCAAAATATAAAACTATAAGGACTGAAAATGTAATTTCTATGAAATGTAAATGCTTGAAATGTAAATTCTAAAAGTTATAAGGACTGCTAATGCAAAACAGTTAACTAAAAGGACCAAACTTGTAAAAACTTTAACAAACTAACCAAATAGTAACAAACTAACAAACTTGATAACTGAAATTTAACAAACTTCAAATGTAAAGGACTGAATTTTGCAAATACCACAAAATTAGGAAGTTTAGCTAGGTTTTAGAACTGATTAAACTTCTAGGGACTATAGTGCAATTAAACCAAAGTTTTAACTAAAAACGGGCAACAAGAATGAATAAGCTCGTTTGAGCTTAATACTCAACCAAATAAGCTGAAACCACTTGCAAAACTCTTAAAATTCAATTTAAGTTATGTGTGTCTGAGGAATTAAGCTAAAAGTCCAAAATAAGCAATTGAGTGCTTATTAATAAGCACAAAATAAGCTACAACCCAAACCAAACAGTCACAACTTGATTTTTGTGAAGAAACTGATTAAGCACTTGATTTAAAGAAGGGGAAATCAAACTAGAACCATTTTCATCCAGTAATGAAGAAGAAATCTGAAATAAGCTCTTTTGAGCTTATGTTGACCAGGTTTGACCAATTTTTATGAAAAAGCTCAAAATTTCAAAACTTCATATTCAACACTTACTCAATGGATTTGTGAAAGAAAATCAAGACTTTTGTGAAGTGGATTAAGAGAACTAGTAAAACAGTATGCACTTTACATCAGAGAATGACATTTGCTCAGTCATTGACCAATAAGCTATTTTCTAGCTTAATTCCTAAAACTGTAGATTTTCCTCTTAGAGTTTAAAAGTTTATGATATAAGCTATAACTAGAAACAAATTTGAGCAAATTTGATCAAGTATTGAAGGAGAAATCAGCAAGTGAAATTGGCAAGTTTCAAACAACAAAGCTGAAATAAGGATGACCCAAACTATTTTTAAACCAATTGCCTTTTTGACTATTTATTTGACTTGTAAAAACCTGAAAACTACTTGTTACCACTTAATGACTAGAAACAAACTCTGAAACACCAATTATCAACACTTGAAAACCACTTAAAAGCTACTACCAAACACTCCTTAAAATGTTTTGATCAAACTTTTACAAAGACTAATTGAGTACTGGATTAAACTGATATAGAGGCTATAGCAGACTTGTTTCAATGGACAAAATGAAAGCTAATCAAGCTGAAATCAAACAATTATCTCAACTAGAACTCAATTTAGGTGCAAAGCTGAAATGTGACTGAAATAAGGCAGAAACTACAAATGAATCTCAAATCAATGAACAAGTAGGCAAGATTAAGCTACAAATGAACTAAAATCAATCAAACAACAACTATTTATCAAGTAAAACAGGCAGCCATCAAGATTAACTAGGAAATTGAACATGCAATTGACTGATTTAGAGGAACAAAAATCAAGAGCTATAGAACCTAAAGTAGAAGTCCTTTGGGAAGAAGAGGAGCGCTGAGCTCTCTTGCCCTAGTGATACCACCACCTATCACTAGTGTTCAACAAGAATCAATCAACAATTCAGCTACACATAATCTGGAATCAACATTCTGCTACAAATCTTCAAGAACAATGGAAAAAACTTGAATTCTGATCAGACAGCTTCAATACTTCACCAATGTAAGCTATGATCAATGGTTGATCATAACATACATCAAACAGCAACAAGAACTCTTAACAGCAACAAGAATCAACAGGAATTTGAATAACAGAATTTGGCGGGAAAAGGAAATTTGAATTTTATTGAGTGAATTCAGTTACAAAAGTGGTTACAATCTACTAACTAACTAACTGACTCAAGAGTTTGTCAGACTCTTG
Organism: Glebionis coronaria; assembly: GCA_025667525.1. Classification (NCBI taxonomy): domain Eukaryota; kingdom Viridiplantae; phylum Streptophyta; class Magnoliopsida; order Asterales; family Asteraceae; genus Glebionis; species Glebionis coronaria. The sequence goes on along the minus strand of CM046877.1, from coordinate 512,384,291 downwards.
AGTAGTTAGGGGAAAAGTGAGGGAAAAATGGAAAGGAAAGATTTAACTATGTGTTTTTACAAAATTAAGCTACACTTCAGAAATGAGGTACAAGCTATCTATTTATAGGCAAGAATTGAGAGTTTGTTGGAGTTGTGACGTGTCAGAACCAATAACAACTTGCCACGTGGAAGAATTCTGCATTTGCTCTTTGAAGGTGATGAACTAATTTGGGTGTTTTTGATTGAGTGGATAATTTGTTAATTGGATAGCACCATTGAATTCCTCTCTTCAAAACGAGCAAAATTGATGTTTTGATCTTCTCATGAAACGGCTTCAATCAAAAACCCGATCCTGGAAATATTTTCTTTGAAGAAGATGGACACGTGGCGCCTTCTGATTGGTTTAAAATGTTGCACACGGATTACACTGTTTGGATATGGTAATAAATGTGGCGGCTGTTAATGGGTATTTAATGCTTGATCCGTGTGAAGTGAATTCTCCTCTCCCATTGGTTTAACTCTTTTCACTTGGATTAAACTTTGCATAACTTTCCAATGTTGGCAAAACAAGCCCTTGTACTTGGCAGATTCCCATTTCAAGCTAGGATCTTCATTCCTTTGTCATTTTTGGTCCTTTAACTTCCATAATTTTGTACAAAATGGTCCTTTGACTGAGTTGACTTGATAGTTTGACCAGGTTTGACTTGAATCTTGACTTTTAATTATTTGCACTTTAAGTCCTTCAACTTTCATAATTTGTCAAGATAGGTCCTTGAACTTCAAAGTCTTGTCACTTTTGATCCTCTTTTGTCTTTTTCATCCATTTGAGCTTGGTTTTTCCTTGTTTGCTTGAAATTGTATCCTTTTACCTACAAAAGTGCACACAAACACAAACATACCACATAACACTGCTTTTTACAAGATAAATGGGTATTTTGCTTCATGTTTTTAGGGTTATTTGTTGATAAAAGGATATGAGTTTAAGCTCATATCACTATGCTAGTTAAACCATGAGGGGTGCACAACTTCATTATAACATCACGGAAAAAGAGTTGATTGCTATAGTCTATGCCTTTAAGAAATTTAGACCGTATCTTGTGCTATCCAAAACCATAGTGTATACGGATCATTCCGCTCTCAAGTATCTCATGAAAAAGCAAGATGCTAAGCCTAGACTTTTGAGATGGGTTTTATTGCTACAAGAGTTTAAGATAGAGATTCGTGATAAGAAAGGAGCCGAGAATTTAGCGGCGGATCACTTGAGTTGACTTGCGCATCCTTTTCAAGGAGATTTGCCTCATAAGGAAATCAATGAATCCTTTCCATTAGAGGAGCTCATGTCTATCTCTTCTCAAGAGGATGCCACCCCTTGGTTTTGCGGATATTGCAAACTAACTTATGGGGGATGTGCTAATAGAGGGTCTCACTTCCCAACAAAAGAAGAAATTTCTTAAGGAAGTGAAGTATTACTTTTAGGATGACCCTTACCTCTTTAGGCAATGTGCAGACCAAATCATTTGACGGTGTATAGATGGGCCCGAGGCATTTAAGATTTTAGATTCTTGTCATAAGGGACCTACGGGTGGACATTTTGGGCCCAACTACACCGCCAAGAAAGTCTTTGATTCGGGTTACTATTGGCCTTCCATATACAAAGATGCCCAAGAGATGGTGAAATTTTGTGATGCATGTCAAAGATAAGGAAAAATTACTCAACGAGATGAGATGCCACAAAACTTCATTCAAGAGTTAGATTTTTGATGTGTGGGGAATAGATATCATGAGACCTTTTCCATCTTCCAAGGGAAATAAGTACATACTCGTAGCGGTGGATTATGTGTCAAAGTGGGTGGAGGCCAAAGCCTTACCTACTAATGATGCTCGAGTTGTAGTGATGTTTTTGAAGAAATTATTTGCTAGATTTGGTGTACCTCGGGCCATCATAAGTGATCGTGGTACTCACTTTTGTAATGATCAGTTCACGAGAGTTATGAAGAAGTATGGTGTTAATCATAGACTTTCTACCGCGTATCACCCTCAAACCAATGGTCAAACCGAGGTAACAAATCGTGGTTTAAAGAGAATTTTGGAAAGAACGATGGGAGAGAATCGAGCTTCTTGGTCCGATAAGCTTGATGATGCTTTGTGGGCTTTTAGGACAGATTTTAAGACACCAATTGGTTGTACTCCATATAGGCTTGTCTATGGAAAAGCATGCCACCTCCCATTCGAGTTAGAGCATACGGCTTCTTGGTCTCTCAAGTGAGCTAACTTTGATTTAAACCAAGCCAGCTCACATTGAAAGGACCAACTCAATGAAATGGATGAACTGAGAGCCAATGCTTATGAGAACTCACTGATTTATAAGGAAAAGACTAAGAAATTGCATGATGCTAAGATCAAGAACCGAGAGTTCAAAGTTGGAGAGCCGGTTCTCCTCTTTAACTCAAGGTTGAAACTCTTTGCGGGTAATCTTAAGTCGAGATGGTACGGTCCATTCACTATTGCTCAAGTATTTCCATATGGAACTATTGAGTTGTCACAACCCGATGGTCCAAATTTCAAAGTGAATGGTCACTGTGTTAAGCACTATTTTGGGGAGGACATTTCTGTGGAAATGGTCCAATAGATCCTCATTTTCCCCATGAATTAATTCATTGTGGGAAGAGTCGAGCTAGAGACTCCTTAAATCAATCTTAAATAACTAGGTTTAGAGGTTTTTGACTTAGAGTGTTGTAGGTTAGAAATAAGGATGGAGAGTTGATGAGAAGTGTAGGGGAGATCTTCCTTTTGTCTTCATGTTGTTTGTAGGGTTTCTCACTCATCACGTGCTTTGGAGCTTATGGAGGAGGTCCGTGTATCCGTTTCACTTCGTTACTATTGTGATTCTTCATAGACACATTGTGCTTAAAAATTGAATTCACTGTAGTTGATCTTTCCTTAGCTTGGGTTAAGCAAAGTATATTCATTGTCATAAGTGTAGCGGAAGTTTATACTTCCATGCTCTTAAACATTAAGGACAATGTTTAGCTTAAGTGTAGGGGGTCTTCTATCGAAGTGACCTTACCTAGACTTTGTCATTGACCTTCATGATAACTTGAAAATTAATTTTTCAAACATTTTTCAAATTTTTGATCTACTTTGGCCACCAAACATATGCATTAATAATTTTTGCATAAATCATTTTTCATTTGCATAACACATTTGCATTGTATATATTTCTTCTTTATTAAAAGTTGAAAAAGGAAAAAATATATAATCAGGATATGGTTTAACAAATTTAGATATCTTTGATATATTAGGCTCGCCATGGAATTTTGACTCAACCCGAGTTTGCTTATCTAAGCATTCTCTAGCTAGTATCCTTAACCATGTAGTCCTTCATTGGTCTATTAGGCTAAGCATCCACTACTCTCATTATTTGAGACTTTAAATTTGTGGAGAATGGAAAATGATAGAGTTGAAGCAAGTATAAAAGGGCTAGATAAACTTCATGATAATTACTTGTGGCTAAACCCTTCTCTTCTTTACCTCTATTTTCTTCGCATGTATATATGTTAATAAATAATTAAGAACGGTTTTAATCGGTTTGTAGTCTCATATGCATTTTTAACTAATCATTCATGGTTGGTATAAGTATGTATTAAGATTCTAAGTTAGAACATTTTATGTGTACCAGACTTATGTCATGCTTAATACTTAGCGAGTGTTTTTCATTTTATTCTTTTCAACTTTCTTTGTGAGGAATAAAGAAAAATAAGAGCGGCTTACAAAAAAATGAGTGGCTAGAAAAAAAAGAAAAAAAAAGAGAAAAAGAAAGAAAAATATAATTATACAAGACTCCCAAGAGGGGCAGTGAAGTGTTAATTATAGTAACTATTAAATTCCAATATTACCTTGACGGGTTGCGGGGATTTAATAGTTGCTCCAATCCAATATTACCTTGACGGGTTGCGGGATTGAAGATCCAAAATCTCAAAAAGATGGCGGATGTAAATTATTGCGTGAGTTTTATTTTTCTTTCCTAAGTGAGTGTGTAGCTACTTATTAATGCATGACATGAGGATTTTACACATAAGGCGAATGACTTATTATTCTTGAAACAGACTTATATTAATTGTGAGCGGTTTTTCAAGTAATGGATGAGAGGATTACTTAGGATTAAAACCGCGCTTCCTTATTTTTGGATTTTACATTTCTTATATTTCACGCTTCAAATAATGACAAATTTGCCTTCAAGCAATTTGCTTAAATAATAATCGGTTCCACATTTAATCGTCATGAATAAGTTAATGCACTTTTTACTTGTGAATGCAATGATCCCTTTTTTAAACTTGGTATGGGGAAAGTGAACTTGAGGGTGATAAATTTCCATGGTACCAAAGCCATAATTTAAGTCATTGATTTCTTTATGAGTTTTTCCAGCAAAACCATTTATGGAAAATCAAAAATATATAAATAGAATTGTTTTCTTTGCATTGCATTGTACAAAATCAAAATCATGCATCATATATAGTAGAGTAGTATAAAAGCATTCCATTTTGACAAGGTGGGTTAATTATGAGGAAAATGTAAAATTGTGCTTTAAAATATAGCATTTCATGAGGTCATGGAAATGTTCAAGTGTAGGGGATTTGATATGAGCAAAATCTCATATCAATTAATCAACAAATCACCCTAAAACACATGGTAAATACCTAAATTTTTTGCTGTAAAGCAAAATTATGTGGTGTGTTTTGTGTTTGTGCTCAAATAGGTAGTGATTGTGTAACACCCGTGAAAGTGTCGTATGATGCTAAGTTATTGTCTCAAGAGCTGTTCAGTATGAGCATCTCTCTTAAGTTGCGACTCACTTGAGGATGTGATATCCCGAGCCCAAGTTATTTATTTAATCCTATTTTACGGATATTTTTGAAATTTTTAAGAAATTTCGTTTGCTATATATTTGACGGTTTAAGTTGAAACCGACGTTTACGGTCGTAATTTAACGATTGACGATTTAAGAAGAACCGATAACGACTACGATACCGATGGATGCCCAAATTTCTATAATTATTGACGATTTATCGATAATGTAATTTTTCGAGAATTTTACTTACGGTTCGTGTTAAGTTGAGTCGGGTGAGTTTTATAGCCTTCCGAGTACATTTAAAGTATCCCAAAAATATTTTGGAGTGTTCGGGATGATTTCCGACTCCCGTAAAATTTTTAAAATTGACTACTGAGTCAAACCCGCAAAGTTTAAATGGCGTTTTTACTTAAGGCCAAAAGAAACCTTTATTTACCATTTGGTCCCTCCCAATCACTTAAAATGACATAAACACAAACACACAAACACATTTCACAAAACAAAAATCAAACACTCTCCTCTCTTTGTCCTTAGGCCGACGGCCAAACCCAAAACACCACCATCCCACCAATTTTTCTTGAGTTTTGACAAAATCTAACTTAAGACCACATCTTAGAATCCCTTGGTGAGTGTTAATCCGTGGTTTGATTACACATGCACTAACATAAATTTTCCAAAAATTTTCAAGATGATCCAAATTCGTTTTTGAGGCTAATTGTTGTAATGCATGTTAAATTCATGTGTTTATAATGTTAGATAATTGATTAAACCTAATGGGGGTTATGATTTGTGTGTTCTACAGCCCCAAAAAGCCACGAATTTTTGGGGGTTTTGGGTGTGTTCAAAGTGTTTGATGAAATGTGTCATAGGTTGTGTTTAATTTTGTGTTTATTGGTGTTTTAGATGAGTACAAGTGGTTGCATGTTCATTTTTAGATGATTAGGATTATGTGGTTGGTTGATCAATAGGGGTAGGACTGAAGATTTGTGTTTGGTTGTGATTAGGGAAGTTTAGGATGATGCCTAGTGGTGGTTAGAAGGTTTGAAATCGAGTCTAAGCATGTTTTTGGAGTAGTCAAATTTAGGCAGAAACTTTATGGTCATTTCATAAAAATTATTTTTCTTCCAGGTCTTGAAAACAAAATGTAGTTGTAGAGGGTCTTTTTATCTTTAATTTGGTATAAGGTAGAGCCCGTGACTCAAAACGAGCTAAAAGTTATGACGTTTTAAAGATCGAGTACCGGGAGACGAGGACTTTCATAATCCGAATTTATGTATAGTTTTAGTCAAATCCCGAGGACCACAAGTATGAATTGGTAAATGGTCAAGGGTCAAAATTTGGTCACAAACCTGTGTAATTGAGTCTATAAGTTGACTTAGGAGTCAAAGAGGTCAAAGGTGCATTTCATATAGGTCAAAGAGGTCAAAATTGGTCGAAGTACAATTTCAGCCCGTAAAATGTAGTCTTGGAAAAGCGTCGAGTAACGGGTCGTAAAAGTAAAAATTTTTATTGGTCTTAAAAACATGTTATCTACAGGTCTTATAGGATTTTTGAGAATTTTGTCAAATTTTATAAGTATGGTTAAATATGGTAAAACAGCCCGTACTTTCGGTACGTACCGGCGGAAATGGATAAAAATGGATAGCGTAAATAATGAGAACGAATGGTATAAAATGAGTGATGCTTGTTGTTTTGTTTTGGCGTGAGTTATAATTGTCCTAAGTGACTAGTATATATGTATTTTATACAGTACCGTGAAGTATTTAAAATGAGATTACTCATTACGCGTTATTTGTGATAGGTGTTGATTTAACCGGGCATCCGTTTTGTCGTCAGTGATCATCCCTCGAACTACCGACTACTTAAGATATAAGGAGTGAATTTATAGCCTCGCTTATATTTATTTCAAATTGTTTTACCCGCGAGGGAAATGCATGCTAGTTTTTAAAAGGAACGTATATCATGAATGATTGTTAGACCCGGAAGTTGCCTTAGAAATTGTGTTGAGTACCAAGTTGCCAAAGTCCCTAAATTCATGAACTATTAACTATTGTCCTGCCCTCGAGTAGGGGGAAATAGCCGCTTATGCAATTTGTAGTACTACGGGGCTAACGACCCAATGCTAGCCGAGAAGTTGTACGTTGAGTAAGTTCTGCGGTAGATTATTTTGTATGAGAAATAAGGTATAATTGCAACTGATGCCTTTAGAAGGGGCACTGGTTTCATCTGAATCACGCCGGTATTTATTACGCGGGTGATTGAGTTAACGGATTAGTGTCATGAGCTTAAACACAATTGTCAGTATCCTGAATATAGATTGTATGGCCACAATGCTATTGAATGATCACGAATGGTTTTTATTTTATATACGTTCAAATTGATTGTAAAACCTATGAATTCCACTCAACGTTTTCGTTGACCAAAATTTTGGCATGTGTTTCAGGTAACCGCTGAAGTGTAGAATGGAGCATGCATGGGATGGATGTTGTGTGTATGGCTTGGAGTCCGCTTGTTTTTCCTCCTTTTTCTACTTAACCAATTTTTAAAGTTTAATGTAATGTTGTTGTGAAACTGAAATTTTTGGGTTGAGATTCATGGGGACCGAAAACGCTAAACTCTGTTGTACCAAGTGGGGTTGGAAAAACCGTGGACATGTATCATCTAACAATTTTTAATTCAAGTTTTAAGTTGGCGTCTTTTTAGCGTCGTTTGATATATCTTGTGTGCAATGAATACTGTGTAGCACCCAATGTTGTAGTTCCGCTGCGCATAGCATTTGTGGGGGTGTTACAGATTGGTATCAGAGCCATGAGTTATAGAGAACTAGGTCGTTTTGAAAAATCCTAAACTATAACTTTTGGTGTCGTAAGAAATTGTCCAAGCACACAACTATCCTGCATGGCTCCGGTAAGAATTCTTTAGCATTGCTTTATATTTTAGATGTATCCCTCAAATTGATATAAATTCCCGAGTATTTAGTAAGTAAATACTTTGATATATATTGAGATATATTGTTGTGTACGTTGAGCACTTATCATCGTAATTTGCAAATTTCTGTAAAGATTATCGTATATGTTGCATGTAATTGGCATAACGGGCTACATTGCATTACATGGCAACACCGCGTTGTAATCCTACGTGTATGTAGGAATGGTTGTATATATAAGTATGTATATACTATGGTATTTAAAGGCATTGCACGTGAAGCAATGGTCCTTGAGTGATTATCGTACAAGTTATAATGCGGTTTTGTTGAGAATTCGGCCTCACCGCAAATTATCAATCTTGATAATTAATTTATTGTTCGAATAACCGAATATGAACCTCGTTTGATACTCTAGATACGTAAAGGATGCTTCGTAACATATTTTATATCGACTAGGTCGATCTCGATTGTCGTTATCGCACCGTGATGTGTCATTTTGGACACTTTCTTTTGAAACGTAATTTACTTACGTATTACTTTATTTCCTTTATTCCTAATGGGTTTGATATGTTAGTTCACGTAACTATAACATAGACGAAGTATAATCGACGATGCGTACATTGGGGCGGCGAATCATGTGTGTATATTATGAAACGTGGTTGAGGCGTGTTGCCATTTAATCATTGTTTACTATTCTATTTGAATTTTAAAGATGTGTTTTAAAATGGACTGGCGTTGTGAACAAGCGCGATAACTTGGAAATTGGTTGGTTTTTGTGTTAATTTTGTGGAGTACGATTTCGAGACTCATCCGAGGCCGATAACAACATTTAGTTGATATACGTATTCTCGTTCCATTTATTTCATTTTGTTGTGTTGATTCATTATTTTGAAGTTAATATTTTACATGACGAGGTCCGGCATTTGTGCAAGTTAAGTAAGCATCGAACTTTGTTGATTGAATGATTTAAACATAAAGTGTTTTACATATTTAATGTTTGGTGAATGAAACTTTTGGATAAAAATGACGTATGATGTGTTTTGTAACAAGTAAAATTCGTGTAGAGAATAAACGGACATTGTGAAATTATTTTCCTTCAACCTTGGTTGGTAAATCGTAATAAGTAATTATTATTACTCGTAAAATCTTTGTTTTCATATATTAAAATTTGATACTAAAAGATTGTGATGGACTTGTTAAGAATTTGTTTAAATTAGTTCGAGAAAGGAGTTTTATAATAAAATTTGCGATATGACTGTCGAGTATATATAACTTGGATTTAGTATGAATTAATTTTAGGGTCAATGTAGCAACTTTTGGCATAATTTGTAATATAGAGTAGAAAAATTGGTCATATATTTTGGAGGTAGAAACTTTGTAAAAATTGGTTTATTTTAAACATAAGGTTATGTATACGTATGCATTGGTGTAAACTAGAACTCGTCACTCGTTGTAGTAAATAAACTGGGATAAAATCGGAATATACACTTTAAGTATGAAATTATAATGCTTGAAATAAAATTTTAAACATTGATGGAACGTCATTGGAAATCATTTGTTTATTTAAGTGTCGTTATAGAGAACCACTATGCATAATTCGATGATGCTTGTTTAAAATCGTTTGAAAAATCTTTTGTTTTATTCCGCGACGAGATGTGTTAATTTTAAAATCATTTGAAAATGGGCTAAGGATTAAAAGTTGAATTTTATATATTTTAAAATTATTGAGATAAGCATTTTGATTGTTTATTATATTATTATTATTGAGATTTAAGTCTCGACTAAAATCAGTAAGTATCCGGGATAATACCACGTGAAACCTCTTTATCATTTGAGTCGAATTACGCGAATATGATTTAACAAAACAGTTTTGGGGAAAACATGTGTGTAATAAAAGTCAAAGGTTGAATTTTTAAGAGTTAATGGGACTAGGATGAGTCGTGTTGGATATGTGTATATATGTGATAATATAAGTCGTAATAATAAAAACGTAAAACTTGGGAAATTCTTACTACGTATGTTTTTGGTACTTAAGATATGAACATTAATGAGGTTTTGACACAAGTATGGAGATTTTCAAACCTAATGATTTGTCAATTATGATAACCGAGTCACCGCGTCTACTAATGTTAATAATTTCCGATAGATTGAAATTTTTCCAGAAACGAAAACTTTGTATAGATTGAGAAATGAAAGGTATAAATTATTTAATGATGTAACCCAAATTGAAAATGTGTAAATGTTCGGTTTTACAATGTATAAGGTAACACTAATTATTATACGCAACTGGATTATACAACACACGCCTATTTGTATATTATTTAATAAGGAGGTATATATAATGTTTTGAGTCACGATGGTTCGATCGTCCGACATCCCTTCTTTGATTTTGTGAGTCTGTATCTAAACATGAGTCGTCATGTGATTGTTCATTTTAATATTGTCTATGGTATGAAACCATTATTATTATATTTATTTTTGTGTCGCTACATCGCTAGTACTTGATGATGAGGGTATGTCACCCGGTGTATTTTGTCATGATCATGGACGCCGTAACTTTCTTCTTTCGGTTAATGGAACCAAAAATTATGTATTTACTTGAATGATGCTATAAATCTTCATTAGAGTGGTTGTTTATTTATATTTAACAAAAGCGAGGAGGCGTAGCCGCTTTACCAAATTGTAGAGGTGAAAGAACTCGATCCTTCTGGTGAAAATTGTTTATAGTTAACCAAGTGGTTATTCTTCTCTCCCCGTATACCCTTGGTGGAATGGGTGTGCAGCTCGAGACGATGGGAAGTGTGATCGTTGTTTTATTTTTGACGCTTGTGTTGATATTCAACTTTTACTCCATGTATTCGTAGATCGCTGTTATTATCCTGAGACTTTTGTCATACATTTGAAGTATTTTCATTCCTAATGTAGTTAATTTCCGTTGGCAAATATATTGCTCGTTTACCTCGTTCGATCTCATTGATCTAAATTTTATTACTTGTTGTGCTTGCAATGATCCTTAATCATGAACCACCTTACCGTTATTTTGTGAATAGTCTATTGTGAAAATAGGCATGAGTGTGTCAAATGTTTTGGTGAACTAAATGCAAATGGTGTCAATTTATTTATTTAATTATTTATTTATTTTCTCATAAAAAGGCAAAGCAAAAGGTATGTTTCCAAAGTGAACGAAAAATGTTGGATGTGTTTCTTAAAACGATGGTAACAATATTTTCCCATTTCAAATTTCATTTCAAATGGTTTAATTATTTTGAAGATTAGGTCGAAAACTTCCATAGTCGTGTTTGGTATGTAATAATAATGTTTTTGTGTTGTCACTCGATCCTCAATTATGCACAGCTTAGCTAACTAGGCATAATTCGGGAAGAGTCCTGTTTTGTTGGTTGTTGTTGCTTGATCCTCAAGTATGCATGATCTAGCTAGTTATGCATAGTTTTGGAAGGGCGATGTAGTTTCAAATAAATTGGTCGTCTTTAAAAACCGGTAGTGTTTTTGATAAATGTTTGGAAGAGAACGTTTTTAAAAATGGTGGATCCTTATGCAAGTAATCGTATTTTCTTTGATTTTTAAAGAAAGTTTTTGAATTTTCTTGTGTTCGTTGAAATCTTTTCTTCTGTTTGGCGTTGACTTAGTAAGTCACTGCGACCGAGTAATTTTGGAAAATGTTTTTATGAGTTGTGTGTAACGTGCGAATTTCATCGGAATCGCTAGGGCGTTGATGTAATACCGAAGGGGCTCGTATCGTCACCGGGAGAAGAGTTTTTAATAAAGATGGAAAAATGCCGAAGTAGAGGAAATCAGAGTTCGAATAACTCTAAGGGAAATAACGAAGACTTCTCCTACATCAAATGTATCGTACCTTATATATTTTCTTTCTTGATCTTTTGATATGTTTTATGACAACGACACGCGGTAAACTGTTGAAGTTTACCAACTGTGCATCGGTAATTGGAAGACAATTCCATTGTCGTTTTCGTTTATTTAAGTGAGGAATCCTCTTTGCTTGACTCAACCATCCTTGATTATCGATGGTTAAACGATAGATATCCCTAGTTGATGTTTTTGTGGTAAACCCTTGCCTTTTATGCATTTGTGTGGTAAGTAATCTGGTCGAGTGATCGTAAGTTGTGAGAACTTGAGACGACATTGTCCAATGAAGTCCGATCATGGAGAACACGTGCCATGTAAAGTATTTTTTTTTACTGTGAACGATGATATTTATTAAGATTTTGACCACGTTTGGGTCGGAAGTAAGATGGTGTTCTTGTAGTATCTTTTGGGTATGGATCCGTGTGTGAGCACCCCACGATGACATGTAAGTATTTTATTTCTTTTTGGATATGCATCCATAGCTAGCAAGCTCTTGAACCTTCTTTAACTTGCAATTTTCTTTTGACTGGACTCATCCGAGAATTATGTCAATATTCTTGTTTTATCTTGGCTTGGCTGATTAGCAAGCGTGGGTTAACTGATTGAACCGATTGGTTTGGCATGGTTTGGCTATGTTGCAAACATGTTGCAAACATGTTGTAATCTGGTGGTATGTGTTTCATAATGGATTTTGTATTTGGTTGGATTGTGACGTTTTCGAGATAGTTATGTATACGTCGAATGATTAGCGTATTGATGAATTCGTTTTGACGAGCTAGGGTTGTATGTACGTAATATTGCGATAAGGTGATTTTGTATGACTAGTGTTAATTACTTCGTCTTTTATATTTTGAACGTTTTTCGATGGGGTTATGTGTGACCCGTGCGATTTTCATTTATGAATAATTGTTTGTATGAGACAACGAACCAAGTGAAAGGATGATTCGAACGTTGGAAGACGTGCTCCGAGCGTGTGTGATTGATTTTGGTAGTTGTTGAGATCGACCATTGCTGATGGTAGTACCTTTGTACGACGACATTTATTATGTTAGCTTGGAAGCTGCGACATTTGAAGAATTATGTTGATGAAAATATAGACCGCGAGTTGGATGAAATGAAGTAGGAAAAAGTCAGTTGAATGGACCTGAAATGATTTGAGAGACTCCGGAGGAGATGGTGTAGATTGAGAATCACTTGTTGACCGCGAGAAGCTGTGAGAAGAGACGTGTCAATAACCGAAGGAAGGGTTTGAGAAATTGAAGTGGAGATCAAGGTTCGAGATGTTAAGAGATTGAAGCAGGGTATAATACTCATGGTGAAGGTGTGATGGAACACCAGACGTGAACCGAAGTCCAGAACAGAACATGAAGACCTCTTTAGGAAGAAGTACCTTTATCTTACTAGTAGTATATAATGCGAGCATAAGAAGAGGCGAGCGCCGGGACGTCGCTCCCTTAAGGAGGGGAGGATGTAACACCCGTGAAAGTGCCGTATGATGCTAAGTTATTGTCTCAAGAGCTGTTCAGTATGAGCATCTCTCTTAAGTTGCGACTCACTTGAGGATGTGATATCCCGAGCCCAAGTTATTTATTTAATCCTATTTTACGGATATTTTTGAAATTTTTAAGAAATTTCGTTTGCTATATATTTGACGGTTTAAGTTGAAACCGACGTTTACGGTCGTAATTTAACGATTGACGATTTAAGAAGAACCGATAACGACTACGATACCGATGGATGCCCAAATTTCTATAATTATTGACGATTTATCGATAATGTAATTTTTTGATAATTTTACTTACGGTTCGTGTTAAGTTGAGTCGGGTGAGTTTTATAGCCTTCCGAGTACATTTAAAGTATCCCAAAAATATTTTGGAGTGTTCGGGATGATTTCCGACTCCCGTAAAATTTTTAAAATTGACTAGTGAGTCAAACCCGCAAAGTTTAAATGGCGTTTTTACTTAAGGCCAAAAGAAACCTTTATTTACCATTTGGTCCCTCCCAATCACTTAAAATGACATAAACACAAACACACAAACACATTTCACAAAACAAAAATCAAACACTCTCCTCTCTTTGTCCTTAGGCCGACGGCCAAACCCAAAACACCACCATCCCACCAATTTTTCTTGAGTTTTGACAAAATCTAACTTAAGACCACATCTTAGAATCCCTTGGTGAGTGTTAATCCGTGGTTTGATTACACATGCACTAACATAAATTTTCCAAAAATTTTCAAGATGATCCAAATTCGTTTTTGAGGCTAATTGTTGTAATGCATGTTAAATTCATGTGTTTATAATGTTAGATAATTGATTAAACCTAATGGGGGTTATGATTTGTGTGTTCTACAGCCCCAAAAAGCCACGAATTTTTGGGGGTTTTGGGTGTGTTCAAAGTGTTTGATGAAATGTGTCATAGGTTGTGTTTAATTTTGTGTTTATTGGTGTTTTAGATGAGTACAAGTGGTTTCATGTTCATTTTTAGATGATTAGGATTATGTGGTTGGTTGATCAATAGGGGTAGGACTGAAGATTTGTGTTTGGTTGTGATTAGGGAAGTTTAGGATGATGCCTAGTGGTGGTTAGAAGGTTTGAAATCGAGTCTAAGCATGTTTTTGGAGTAGTCAAATTTAGGCAGAAACTTTATGGTCATTTCATAAAAATTATTTTTCTTCCAGGTCTTGAAAACAAAATGTAGTTGTAGAGGGTCTTTTTATCTTTAATTTGGTATAACGTAGAGCCCGTGACTCAAAACGAGCTAAAAGTTATGACATTTTAAAGATCGAGTACCGGGAGACGAGGACTTTCATAATCCGAATTTATGTATAGTTTTAGTCAAATCCCGAGGACCACAAGTATGAATTGGTAAATGGTCAAGGGTCAAAATTTGGTCACAAACCTGTGTAATTGAGTCTATAAGTTGACTTAGGAGTCAAAGAGGTCAAAGGTGCATTTCATATAGGTCAAAGAGGTCAAAATTGGTCGAAGTACAATTTCAGCCCGTAAAATGTAGTCTTGGAAAAGCGTCGAGTAACGGGTCATAAAAGTAAAAACTTTTATTGGTCTTAAAAATATGTTATCTACAGGTCTTATAGGATTTTTGAGAATTTTGTCAAATTTTATAAGTATGGTTAAATATGGTAAAACAGCCCGTACTTTCGGTACGTACCGGCGGAAATGGATAAAAATGGATAGCGTAAATAATGAGAACGAATGGTATAAAATGAGTGATGCTTGTTGTTTTGTTTTGGCGTGAGTTATAATTGTCCTAAGTGACTAGTATATATGTATTTTATACAGTACCGTGAAGTATTTAAAATGAGATTACTCATTACGCGTTATTTGTGATAGGTGTTGATTTAACCGGGCATCCGTTTCGTCGTCAGTGATCATCCCTCGAACTACCGACTACTTAAGATATAAGGTGTGAATTTATAGCCTCGCTTATATTTATTTCAAATTGTTTTACCCGCGAGGGAAATGCATGCTAGTTTTTAAAAGGAACGTATATCATGAATGATTGTTAGACCCGGAAGTTGCCTTAGAAATTGTGTTGAGTACCAAGTTGCCAAAGTCCCTAAATTCATGAACTATTAACTATTGTCCTGCCCTCGAGTAGGGGGAAATAGCCGCTTATTCAATTTGTAGTACCACGGGGCTAACGACCCAATGCTAGCCGAGAAGCTGTACGTTGAGTAAGTTCTGCGGTAGATTATTTTGTATGAGAAATAAGGTATAATTGCAACTGATGCCTTTAGAAGGGGCACTGGTTTCATCTGAATCACGCCGGTATTTATTACGCGGGTGATTGAGTTAACGGATTAGTGTCATGAGCTTAAACACAATTGTCAGTATCCTGAATATAGATTGTATGGCCACAATGCTATTGAATGATCACGAATGGTTTTTATTTTATATACGTTCAAATTGATTGTAAAACCTATGAATTCCACTCAACGTTTTCGTTGACCAAAATTTTGGCATGTGTTTTAGGTAACCGCTGAAGTGTAGAATGGAGCATGCATGGGATGGATGTTGTGTGTATGGCTTGGAGTCCGCTTGTTTTTCCTCCTTTTTCTACTTAACCAATTTTTAAAGTTTAATGTAATGTTGTTGTGAAACTGAAATTTTTGGGTTGAGATTCATGGGGACCGAAAACGCTAAACTCTGTTGTACCAAGTGGGGTTGGAAAAACCGTGGACATGTATCATCTAACAATTTTTAATTCAAGTTTTAAGTTGGCGTCTTTTTAGCGTCGTTTGATATATCTTGTGTGCAATGAATACTGTGTAGCACCCAATGTTGTAGTTCCGCTGCGCATAGCATTTGTGGGGGTGTTACAGATTGTCAAAGTGATCTCCATAGATGATCATCAAGATGTCCTGTTTAGCTCGTCTTTACTTTTTCTCTTCTAAACCAAAAACGTCACTAATCCAAACTTTGATTTTATATATTGGCACATTAATCCACACACCTCCTTTGAGAACGAACCCACACTTATTCGACTTGTCGGTTTTCCTAAATCGTCGAGTTTAATACTTGCCGCACTTATACGTTCTTTTTCCTAAAAGTCGTATTTCTACACTTATCATTTTTAGCCTTATTTTGCAACAAAACGGTAACAAAAAGATGAAAGTTTGGATTGCGTGTTGACGTAAGCAAGTTGAAGTATCTACTCACCCCCCCATACTAAAACTAAACATTGTCCTCAATGTTTCGAGTCTAGGGGTGAAAACACCCCCATACTAGAGACGAAGTCGAATGCTTAATCTCGAGCATGGGAAGGGTAAAACGAATAACCTAATAGCCGTTTATGAATTATGCTAATAAGATAAACGTTAGAACATAAAAGGATATCATCGGATATCGGAATCTCCAAAGGCAACGATCGAAGCTCGAGTGCTACGTAAAACGAACACGAGAGGCTTCAATGATGTCGACGTACCTAATGAATCACAATCACAAACAACCACGGAACAAAGGTTGGAAGGGCACAAATCCCCTCATTAGGTTAACTAAAAAGCAATAATATTTACAAGGATAAGCATGAGAATCCCCCACGAGGCACCTTGTTTTTGATAACCGAGTCAAAAGCTTGACTCGAATCCCCATAAATGTGATCATTTAGGGATAATCATGGTTCGGTCATTTTTGTGTGGGACTTACATGTGACAATCCGTCAATTTCAGGTCGATATTTTAATCTCGACTATTAAGTATTATATATTTACTTTAACAAGTAGTACATTAAGTATCGATATTATATTCTCAATTTATCATAAGAATGATTTTATTGTATTTATTTTTATTTCTCGTGTTTTACGTTTTAACGAATGACGAGAACTACTATGATCGCGATACCGACGGATGCCCAAAAATTTACGTTTTATTATCGATTGTCTCGATATTTAATATTTTCGACTTTTTCAATTTAATTACGTTTTAAGTCGTGTCGAAGTTATATTATTATATTTTTGAAGCGTTTTGAGTTTTGAAAAGTGTTTTTACGAAACCCGAGTCTCGTAAATATTTTCAAAATTTAATATTTACATTTTCTACCCTTACAACTATTTAATTGTATTTTGGACCAAAACTATGCAAAATTGGCAAAATTTACCCCTCCACCACTACTATATATAATTTTTCCACTTACAAACACACACACAAAATCATTTTAAAAATAAAATCCACCCACCTCTTCCTCCTCCTTGTTTTTTCCGTACACCCCAACACAAAAGCCCTTCCAAATTTTTGATTTTGACTTTGATTCATTAAAAACTAATCAATAAAGGGTACAACGAGAAGTTGTGGAAACCCTATTAATGGGTGCAACGAGAAGTTGTGGGAACCCTATTTACTTGAAAAGTAATTATTGAAATTGAAATGTACAACTATAAGTTGTGGTAAACTCATGAGTGTTTTAAAATTGAACACAAAGAACTTAATTGTATGTTTAGATGAAAGTTATTACATAAGTTTTTTTAGCCTTAAAAGACCCATGAATCGTGAATTGTTAATCGAAGTAACGCTAATGCTATGGATAGATCTATCGGGGTGACGCCCAGTCCGGTCGCGACTAGCTATCGCGTGGTGTTGTGATGCACTAGTAATGAAACATCGGATGCATTGTATAAGAGAAATATACGTACTTGGCTAGGTGTGTTGGACTGAAATAATATATGTTAACGTTCAATGTCACGAGACTTATGTAATGACATGATAATTATGTCTGTACAACATAATTGTCTTTGATAAATTATTAACCATGGAAGGTTATTTTGAATACTTGTGTAACACCCCTAAATTTATACAACTCAGTACAGCGGAAGACTAGTTGGTGTTACGGGATAGCACATTACTCACATCATAGACAACGCATAAAAATCGCGTCGTTTAATAATAAATCATTTCCATTCATAAATATCAAAGTTACATCGGTCCCAAGTCATTATATTTCATACAAAGTTTTACAAGTATTTGAATGGAAAAATATTGTTTAAGTGCGGGCCATAAATTCTTGTCGTCTTCCCGAGAATTACCTTCAAGTACCTGAGATAAAACATGTTAAAAGAAAAGGTCAGCGATAACGCCGAGTGAATTCATAGAGTTTAATAAATTCCATCAATATAACTTTGGTATAAAACTAGTACCAAAAATCAGTTCGTACAATTCATTGTAATAGGCCGTAAAATAGCCAAAATCATTTTATACAAATCTTTGTAGTAGGCCATAAAATAGCCAAAGTCATTTTATATAAATCCTTATCGAAAATCATAATATAGGCATTTGCCTTAAAAATTATTATACGAGCCAATGTCGTAAAAACATCATACAATACGTCTTATGACGTTGTATGAAACCAAAAACCGTTATATGAATATGGTTAAGAAAACCAAAACACGTACATAATATCAATAGTATGACCCTGTATTGCTAGTCAGGCAATACATCGTAATTCGAAGCATCTAATATTATTTTGTAAACTTGGATTATTATAAGCCGCATGACATTGTTACCTTACTAAACCAAAACGGGTAGCTAACCCGATACCAATTTTGCCCATCTAAAGTAGCGTGTCGTCACAAAGGTCACACTATGGAAATCTTCTCATACATAAATTCGCTTACCAATCAATATGGCACGACAGGGATCAACCGTCAAGGCGCGAACTAGGGTGATCGTCCCCAAATAGTACTATTAAATGCATAAGCGTCTACCAAATCCCGGTAGTTCACAATTCATGCTAATGGGACTTTTAGTGACATAACCTAACTTTAATAATCCATTTGATTTCATCTATCGGGTCCATTAATCATTTATCGGGTCATACAATCGGGTCATTCAATCATTCGGGTCCAAAATCAATAAACAAACAATCGGACAAATGGTGTCCAAACTTTTATAAAAACTAACATGTTATCTCCCTCGCGAGTTTATAAAGCATTTATAAAACATTTAAAAGAGTGCGAGGCTATGAACTCACGTTGATGTGGGAAGGCGATTATCGGCGATTCGGATGTACGGTACGTGCTTCAATCACGGAAACCTATATAAATAATAATCGGTCTTAGACGTTTGTCCAATGACTTTATAAAAATAACAATTATGTATACATATGATGATTATATATATATGATGATCAAGTGGGTTTACATATTCTCGTTTAATCATTTTAGTGTTATATGTCGATAACTTTTATATGAGTTTACTAGTTTTACCCATTTACGTGTCTTAAGCCCAATAAACTTATTATGAGTTCTTTAACTCTTATTAATCCATTTTATACTTATATGATCAGTGTTTACACCTTACAAGTTGGGTCCAAATGGGTTAAGCCCAATAAGGTCTTTTTATGAGTGTTTAACTTATTTAGTCCAATTATTAGCCCAATGTGTTTACTTAGCTCGTTAATGTCCGTTTGTCCTATAGTTCGGGTTTTTATCGGTTTTTACTTGTTATACATGTCTATATATCATTATATAAGTTTTATAAAGTTTTCATTAGACGGGTCCAACCATCTAAGTTTTATTTAACAAA